>OY986057.1:6403478-6925250 GCA_963920205.1 Stenodema calcarata
TCCCTAAGACAAGTCTTGCTGAGCTCACAAGCGTTTGATTTGTTCTTGATTTCAGTTCGCAGAGCTGCAAAAACAGAAATCATTACCAAAACTACAAAGAAGCTTTTGTCAGAATTGATCATTAGTTGTCAAGCAGAGGTGACTATACTCCCTTTAGTACACAAGTGCATCATGCACCAAACAAATTCCCTACAGGCCTAATTAGAGAATTTTTGAAGTTAACTGAGCACCAGTGTGTGGTTAACCAATACCAAACGTCTGTCACTTTAATATGTGTGCTTAGGGAAAGCTACAGCCCAAAAACTAAGGACGACTCCAAATACTTTTCTTTTTTTTTACCAGTACCATTGCCAACTATTGTGAGTACTACTATGAGTAGTCCCGCGAAATTCTATGTTTCAAGGATCGACATCTGGATCATTTTTGGGGAACCACCACTACCAAACTAATTTACAATTTTTCAGACCAAATCCAAAATAGCTGATTTTCGAACTCATCCTTCTTTTTGTAATTGCTAATACACTATGTACCTACCCATATATATTTATCCAACTGTGACCATTATAAAACATTCTTAGTGGTCATTATTCTATGAGATTTGATGACGGGAGGGTGAGATAGGCAGATAAACATCAAATAAAACTGACAGATTCAGAAGGAATATTTAGCCAATAGCGCTTTTAACTCAATCTTGGGCATCTTTAGACCATGATGCTGTGGGCGAATTCATATTCTATGTTTATATTCTTTTCTCAACCATTTGTTATCAAATTTATATATAAGACTGGCTGTGTTCCCGCGCTTCGCAACGGTAGAACAAACCAAACTGGTCAGAAACCTTCCCAATGTTCATACAACACAATTTCAATGTTTCACTCCAATTCGTCAAGTATTTTTTGGTTTTGGATTGCCTGTAGACCCCCCCCCCCCCACACACACACACAACCTGTACCCCCCCTCTTAAATTGGTTAGAAACCTTCCCCAATGTTCACTCAACATTTTCCCTAAGTTTCATTCAGCTTGGTCAAGTAGTTTTGAAATCCCGGCGGTAATACCCCCTCCCCCTACCCTAACTGCCTTTAAACCCCCCCTTCCATACTATTGACCCACCCTACCTGTTTAGAAACATTCCTCAATGTTCACACAACGAATTCCCAAAGTTGCACTCCAACTGGTCAAGTAGTTTTGAATGCCTGTACACCCCCCCCCCCTCTCAACCTACACCCCGCCCCCTCCCACTAACATCCTGATTGAAGTACCACTTAAAAGTACTCGTCAGCTGAATCCAGAGACTACTTACAATTTACGTTCAACCATTCAAAAGTTATAAGCATAAACGTCCTCATTACACGTTTTTTTAGTAGTATTTCATTCATAGCATTTCAACTGATAAACAGATTTAAACGCGGATGTTTCATAAACCTTCCCAGATAAATTCTGCGTCAAATGGTACCAGCCGCAACTTTCTACGTTCAGCCGTTCTCAATTGATGATGAGACAAACAGACAGACAGACACAATTTTATTATATAGTATAGATAAATCAGGAAGTTTCTTTTCCTGCCAAACGGGTACGATGAATAGTCCAGGATCTACAAGAAAAGCATCTTCATGATAAGGGAGAATTGGGATATGCTTCTTTTTTCTTTTTTTAATTATTTTTTCGAAATCTTCTGATACTCCTCAGGAATACTATACTTTTATCCCAGTTTTGACAAATTCTGTGTAATATTTCTCAAATAACCGGAAATGGCTGATATGGAACCCAAGCATGCTGGAAGGCTGACAATGCTTGTGCCATCTCTTAGGCAACATCAATAAAAATACTATTCAAATTCACCAATTTCAATTCCTGAAAAGGATCTCATAATCCTAGAAGAATTCACATATTTTCAATAGTTTAGTCAGATTCACATAAACCATCCAAATAATCTGAATACATTTTTTTTTTCTTCTTCTTCGCTTGCTAATGTATTATTCTGGGTGGACCTGGTTGTGTCAACCCCACCCTGTTTTTTGCCTAACACATGTTTTTTTTTAACACTTTTTTGACATTTTAAAATTCTTCCATAATATGAAACATGAGCCATCGGGCTCCAAAGTCTCCTGTTCTACAACAGTCCACTTTATACTGCCAAATCATCAAACGACCCGAGACTGTATTGATTGAAGAGATCCATTTCTACACTTAATTTTGACGTTCAATCATTGATTCATCCTCCCACCCCCCAAATTTGTTGAACAATCCCCTTTGTTGCTTAGCCAAGATATTTACCTATTACAAGAACGTTTGATCCCAGTATAAAGTAGCAATGGGTAATTCAACACCCCATAAGATTCAACATACCTTTAAGATCTTCTTTATTGATCTGACACTCGATTGGTTCTAAAGAAGAATCAGTTAGGCCATTCACTTTTTTACTGTTACCTTCCAGACCATCGAACTAAATGAGGAAAATATTGAAAAATATATTAATGCATGGTTATACACTCGTATGTTATTATGAAGGTGTGGAGAAACAATTTAAAAATCAATACTCACAGGAGATTCACCAGATGACAGTTGCTGAATGGTAGGTTGATGAATTTGGGATTCAAGATTCTCAATCCTCACTTCAACTTCTCGACATTCTTTTTCATATTCCAACTGTTTCAAATCATATAACTCATAATTGTCTAGAAGCATACAAATGAAATAAATTATTAATGGTTTATAATAAACTACCAAAGCAAATATACAGATAAGGTTCACAATGATACCTTGTATTCTATTTATTTGCTGAAGTTCAGAAAGTTTTTCGGCATCAAGCAATTCCAACTGAGCTGTAAAGTAGATGTAATACAAATCAAGTACAATATATAAATGTTAGTTAAATGTAGTGATTTACAGAATAGTGCTATTTATATAAAGTGGGAGGTTAAACGGTGAACCTCTAGGGTCCCTCTTCCAAGATAGGTCTTTCGCACAAAGGACGACGGGCGAACTGGTCAATGCAAGGGCTCAATGACAGGTATCCGCATAAAGGGGCAATTCAACAGTCGGTTTGTGCCCTCAAAGCCGAAGAGAAGATGATCAGTTCATCGAGTGATGAGGAGGAGTTCGGCTTATATTTGTGGTACCGCTGGATAAAAAGGCGACAAAGACGAAAGTGGATCCGAACATTCATAAAACCTATCTGGATCATCTCCTGAATAGATACGTCATCCCCACGGCCCATGATCGCTAACGCGCGGAATCAAACATGTTTGATATTCAGGCGTTGGCACGCTTGTTGGAAGCACGAGTGGGGACAGCAACCTGTGTCATACCACACTAAGTAGGGATGAAACATCAAAGGCAAACATCGATCATGTCTTCGATATCACAATCGATTAAATCGAATAACTAGTTAAAAAACATCGAATAATCGATTATTTAAATTGTATCATTGAAAAATCCCTAGGTATCCGTGTTTTAGAGCTTAAATCGGAATAATAGATGTAGCAAGGAATTAAGGTTTTTGTAAACAATGAAACACAAAAAAGATAAGTAGCTGGATTGGACCCGCCCGCACCTCACTGATTCAGCAATTGTGTGTAATAATGAGGGATGTTGCTTTTCTGTGTGGGTTATGAGGTTGGAAGTATTTCTTTTCTAGAACATGTGCAAGTTTTTTAGTACATGTGGTACGTACGTTTTGCACTTTCCCCCACCATTTGCTTTGAGAGTCATCAGAAATGACGCAAAATATAAAAAACACACGTGTATACACAAAAATATAGAATATAAAGAGATGAAATGAATGTGTCATGTGAATGGCCCACGACTGACGAACTTTCTACACCCCCTCCCCCTCCTTGAAACAAGTTTCACACAGCGAGTGCCACTCTGTCGTTTTTGAACACCCCCCCCCCCCGCCCGTGAGAACGTAGCTTTACAGCTTAGTTGACCGCCTCCCCACTAGAAAGTAAAGAGGTGTGTGCCAGGAGCTGCCTTCCAGTGTAGACTTGGAAGGGATCTGTTCCAAAAGAGCCCATCTCAAGTCGTTCTATCAAAAACTCGGGAACAATCAAGGAAACATCACAGAGAACACAAAATAGTTTACCTCTGAGCAGCTCCACAACTTCCTTATTTTTTCTGTGATCATCATGGTATCGGTCCAATGGATATGACTGTTGATCATCGATTAAATCTTTACAAATTAATTCATCACCATCTTCTTGGATATCGATTCCTGAAGATCAAAATACCACACGTAAAAATACATGATTATGTTATCAAAGGAAACGGGGAGAAGAAAGTTATTGTAAACTAATAGGCCAGATATTCTGAACTAGTATGAATCATGTTCCATGTTACATACCATTTCTCATGCGGTTAACAAATTATTGGTTACTATGCTTGGGCCTGATTATCTCTGTCTAGATCTAAAATCTGTCTGACACAGGATGAACTTCATTTTTACAATGTCTAGAGCACTAGCAATTATCTTCAAGTCTACTGATATCTAAGTCAAATATCTAAAATTCATCATTGTATGTCGATACACAGTTTACAGTCTTATAAAATCGCCACTCCTTCAAAACGTTCATCAATTTCAAATTAGAAAAAAATTATTTAAATCGTAGAAAATGAAATCAATATTATACACAAAAATAATTATCACCTATAGATGGCTTCAGTTCTAATTCGAATGGCATTGGTTTCCCAGTCGTCCTATTTTCAGCTTCTCTGAGTACTTCAAGCTGTTTTTCAAGGCAAGCTTCAGTTACATGCTGGTGGGACAACATTTCTTCCAGTTCTCGGTTTCTATTCTCCAACCGCGACATAGCATCTTTGTGTTGCTCTTCAACTTCCTGAGAGAAAAAAAAGAACAAATGTAAAAATTTCAAACAACTCAGGTGTTTACAAATGAGTAAATTCAATTTCATGGCCCCGGCCATGGTTGAAGCTCAGCATTTTTATATCAGCCACACAGAGAAAGTTCAAAAGTTAATTTATCATCCCAAACATAATATGTATTATATATTTTATTACCATGATATTTACCTGAATTTTCAATTCGAAGTCTTCATTCCGAGCTATTTGAGCACTAAGTCTTTGTGCAAGATCTTGAACATGCTCACGACTTTTAACCAGCTCGTCATTCAAATTACTGTATTGTGCTTCAACATTTATGAGAGATCTAAAAAAAGCAAGAAATAATATGGAAATGTTATATTTCCACTGTCTGCAAGAATATAGTAGGGGACAGGGACAATCATATGAAAGTGTATCTAATGTAATCGAAATTTGACATAATTTTGACCTCTTGACTTCCTGACAACTCTGAACAGCTTCGAGTTTCTCTTCAAGAATCTTCTTGAAAAATCCTTTAGCGGTACATTGATATTGATTTTTGTCTTCTTGTAGCTTTTTCAGTTCTTCTTTCAGTTTCTCTTCACCATAGTTCTGAAAAAATTGATAGAAACGAAATATTTATAAAATCTACCATAACTAAATGATGGTACGTCGTTTTAAATTTTATTGTATTCAAGTATTACATAATCTTTACTAATTGTATTGGTGGTTCTCATATTCGGGTTTCTCTCCAAATTTCGCCATTGAATTTATAATCTGCATTTCACTAATGATATTTTGAAGTATAGGTATACAATACGTAACTGTAACCAAAACATAAATCCAATAAAAAAAACTCCAGTCTTAGTATAAAAAAATTAAAAAACCAGATCGGCCCGCGGTTAATCAGCTCCCTGGTTAATTGAGGTTCTACAGTAGTCATTTTAGATCAATCGCCCTTCTGTCTAGGTCAGTGTACTGTATACATGATCCTTCCATGCCCCGTAACTACCGGAAATGAATGGAGTAATGAGCTGAAATTTGGTGGGTTTTTTTTTTGAGAAGGTGACTGACAGATTCCCCCCGCCCCACCGGGGGGGATCAAGTCAGGAACTAGCTGATGTTTTCTTCAGTTAGTTCTCCAACTAGATTCCAGGCCGACTCAATAATAATTAATCTGTATTGATATACCTAATACTCGTACATGGAACTTATCCTACCTATGTTGGCGATAATCTATATCAAGAACTACTAACCTACTAACAAATATTTGAAATGACTTCCTTTATGTACGTAGATACAGAACTTATCCTCGTAGATACAGAATGATTGAGTAGAGTGAGTTTCATGCTATTCCTCAGTGTCGAAATTGGCCTCAAGTTCTACCATGCGATTCACACTCATATTAGAGAGTTCCAATGAGATAAGTCATGGCAGATAAGCTCACACATATCTCAACTGTGCATGCGCTTTGCTTAGTTTGAACATAAGGCGCCTTAGCTCCCCAGCCACAAACTTACGAATCGGCATTTACTTCACTCCTGGATAACAGAGCTGTATAAGGCCACATTTTTCCCAATGTGAGGGAACTAGTGAGGGCAAAAAAAAGAGCTAGGAGAATTTGGAAGAGGTATTGTACACCTGAAAATGAGAGAAACTTGAATTGGCTACGTAACGAACTGAAGACAATGACGGAAAAAATCAAAAATGAGACTCTGGCCAGGTATCTGCACAGCCTCACTCCCGAAAAAGATACTGAATACTCTTTATGGTGAGCTGCAAAAGATCTGAAGCGGCCCAAAGTACCAGTGATGGTACATGGACAAGAAGTGCAAAGGAGAAGGCAGATCTCTTTTCAATGTACCTGGAGGACACATTCAAACCATTTGATAGGCAGACAGAAGAAGAACATACAACGAAAATTGAAAAGATTGATGAGTGTACAATACTACCTGTAACGCTATCTGAAATAAAGAATGAAATAAGGACCAACATAAATTCCAAGAAAGCCCCAGGATACGATTTAATAACTCGGAAAATACTGAAAGAATTACCCAAAAAAGGTCTCCTAAAGTTACTACACCTTGTCAATGCTTCATTCAGATTAAAGTACGTGCCGATGCAATGGAAAGTAGCTGAGATAATAATGATACCAAAACCAGGCAAGCCTAGTGATGACAAGAAATCATACTGACCGATTTCTCTCTTGCCCGTCATATCCAAGCTTTTTGAAAAGTTACTCCTCAAAAGAATGAAACCCATTATAGAAGAAAGAGACCTCATTCCATCACATCAATTTGGATTCAGAGAACAACACTCCACAATAGACCAGGTACACAGGATCACGAACCTGATTGAATGCTCGTTAGAAGAAAAGAAAATATGTTCAGCTGTCTTTCTAGATGTCTCGCAAGCGTTTGATAAAGTATGGCATCAAGGATTACTCGCCAAACTGCAAAGGGACCTTCCTACCCAATTCTTAAGTCATACCTGGCAGATAGATTATTCAGAGTAAAATACGATGACGAGTACTCCCAACTGAGGACACTAAATGCAGGTGTTCCACAAAGCAGTGTCCTTGGCCCCATACTGTATCTACTGCACACAAGAGACCTACCACAACCAGTGGATACACTTACTGCAACTTTTGCTGATGACACCGCTTTTCTTGCAGTTGGAAACTCAGCTGTAGAAGCCACCAGTAAACTACAATCTGCTGTCAACAATGTCCTAAACTGGACTAAGCGATGGAGGATGAATTCGAACGAAACGAAATCTATCCATATAAACTTCACGAAACTAAAGACAGACGTAATCCCATTAAAGATTAACTCGCAAACAGTGCCTTATGCGGACGAGGCAAAATACCTTGGCATGACTCTCGACTGTGAGCTGAGGTGGAAAGCCCACGGGAAGAAAAAAAAGGACGAGCTCAACTTAAAATTCAGAAAAATGCATCAAGGGAAAAATCTGTTTCTTTGGGATTTGTTCATTTTTTTCCTAAATTCAAACCAAACGTTGCTTAATTAGGTTTCAGCAGACCTACGCCTTTGCGTATCCAAAGCCTGCAGAAGACTGTGATGTTTTGATTAGGGAATTAAGGGATTGCATCTGGGAAATGACAATTTTTGATTCAGTTCCACTTGTGAAGTCAAGACGAAACCACGATTTTCGTAAATTTCATTATAATCTTTTCTTTTCCAAACCTCAAATACTTTTCAAATGGTTTTTTATACTTTTTTTGTTTTGCTTTCCTCAATAGATCATTAACACAAAGCAAATCCTTTCGAATATGTTGTCGAAACAAATTGTTCCTTGGTTGGTTCCACTGGTTCATTATTGCAAATAATGAAACACAAATAGATCCTCATACAAACAGATAAAACGGGGGGCAAACCTTGGAATACAGGAGCAGTTGATTTTCTAAAGCCTCTACACGAGTTAGAAGGCGGTCTTCACAAATAAGCGCTTTCCATCCTTGGTTAGCAGCCTCCTTGATGTTGCATAGCATCTCTTGGAGAGCAAGCAACTTGGTCTCCAGAAGGTTCTCCCTCTGAACAGCCTCCTATTGAATCATAAAAGATTTATCATACGTATCCGTATAATGGGCTTATGACCATGCATGTTATGAAAGGAAAACAGAAATGCTCAAGAAGTACAATTAAATTAAAATTGTGAAGTATCCTGGAAATAAGCAAGTAGTCGAGAAGCGAAATAGGCACCACTGAATTGGTTTTTGAAAACTGATTAAAATACTATAGACATATATATGAATCGGTTTTTTTTAAAGGGGTTATGTAACAATTTCTAAATTTTCGGGGTTCCCCGGTTCCTCAAAACTTGTAAATTATTCCATTTTTGGCTATAGTCATTTACAAAACGTTTATTCTGACATTTCCTCAAATATTCTGATTTTTCAAAAATTTTCTATGCTCCTATGAAAACCCCAAAACTACTAAAACATGAAAATGGCAAAAAATGTTACATAACCCCTTTAAAAAAAACTGATTCATATATACTTTGGCCAAACAACGTTCCGTCGTATTTATTTCGTTTTATTTATCATTCAAAAATGTAATCTTCACATTAATCCTTGTAAATAGTTTTTGATCAACTCACTTGAATGTATTGATGCAGTTCATAGAGATCTTCAACATGAACCGTATTGGAGGAAATGACTGCACTTGAACTGCTGCAAGTGGATGAACGACAATGATAAATAAAATGGTACTATGACTATATAAATACTAAACTTGTTAGATATTCATTAAATTAGACAGCAAATAAAAGTATGGTAAGAAACATAAGCTACACTCATGCAGGATGACCTAATGAGCGATTTTATGAAGCTACAAGGAAATCGAGAATTTTCTGGGAGTATACTTCTCAGTTTTCAAAACAACGAGAAACTAGTCAATTTCAGCAATTTCCTCCTGCAGGATGACCTAATGAGCGATTTTATGAAGTAAGCTACAAGGAAATCGAGAATTTTCTGGGAGTATACTTCTCAGTTTTCAAAACAACGAGAAACTAGTCAATTTCCTCCAAACTTCAGATTAAATGTTGTTCATTAAGAAAAAAGAAAAAATCGGTGTTTTGCAACCCTACTCCTTAAATCAGTCTCTCGCGAACCACCAAGCGGTAACAATCTATTGGACAGAGCTCTCGTGAATGTTTACAGTTTACAGTGTGCTGTGAAAGTTTACCAAACAATGATGATAAACGGGACGGAAGAGCCCCGGGATTGGGAATCATATCAAGTGCAAACCAAACTATGGCTTGCGCAACACAGAACAGGAACCCAAACCTACCACAGACAAGACGACAAAGCCAATTCATCCTTCAATGAATTATACGACTACATTGTACGCTTGTGTGAGTATGTAAACCATACACAAATAAGAATAAAATCCGTCTCCAAGAAACTGGATGTTAAGACAGACTTGAAGAAAACCAGTGACGACAAGGAGACTCATCAACATTTCCAAGAATACAAGGAAAACCCACTAAGTCCGTCTTTGCATAAAATGAGATTTAGTTTCTTTAGGCCTCTTTGGATGCTCTCCAAGGTTTAAACTGGTCCCCAACCCCATAAACCCAGTAGAATTCCAGTAGTGGAACAGTAGATTTCCATTAAGTCCAAAAAACCATCGTTTCTGACAACGAAAATCCATCAAGTGCACTTAGTGGATTTTCCTACTGAACAAAACGCGAGCTTGTGCAGGGAAACTTCATCAAGTGCACTTAGTGTATTTTCTCACCAAAGATCGTCGGTATTCTCACAAATCAATTTTACGAGAATCCGCCAAGTCCAACTTTACAAGACCATAATTGTAAGAACTCAGGGAAGGGAAGGTAGGTAACGAGTATTGGAATAACTTTTTAAGACCGAAGAATCAACTCCAGTGCTAGTCGTTGCAATAACGAACGCATTAATCATCACCAGCTGTTAGAACAGGTGACAATTTCTGGGTGTGTTTGTGACAGCTGCCGAGTCAATTTGCAATTTCTGCCATTTTAATAAAATACCGATTCGGCGATTCGTTCCGTGCCCTGTGCTTCGTTCATTACTACTTTTCTCTACTTAGTGTTCTTACTTCTTATTACTTTACTGCTTTACTTCTTGCAACAATTTACTCTGAAAAATCGTTTATCAACTGTGATGAGTAGCCGAACGCGGAGAATCTTCGCGATGTGTGCCAGCACCTCAGAATACGTTCATCACTCATCGGACAACCCAGAAGGTGAGTTTATTTTCTACTAAAACCTTACCCTTTATTGTTTTGAAATTCGTTTTTAATTTTAGCTGATAAAAGTTCAACATTATCGGATTTATAATTTCATTTTGTACTGTTTATTTACCATTTATTTAATAATTATTTTTACAGAGGATGAGAAGTACCGGAATGTGGCGTCCACTTCAGGCATACCTGCGCATCGCTACTTCGGCCAATCGATACTGGTGTCAGGTAACTTAAACGCAGGTTCGAATACGAATTTTCACAACTTCATTGAATTTCTCAGTTTGAAAAATGAGTGACATCGTTGGTTTTTTCCCTGTACCCTTCATTTCCAATTCTGAGCTGATGATAATACAAACTTTTTTTTTTTTTTAAACAATATATACTGCTCTTCGGCAGAAAATTCGTATGAATTTGCAGTGATATATCAGAAGGCGAAGGTTACAACCGCAAGGAAGCCAAAAAATATCAAGGAGAGAAAACTAGGGACAACTGAGGATATTCCAAATTCACAGCTAGAAACCGTGGAAACTAATGGAACGGAGCCTCTGCATCTGGAAGTTCGTCAAATAGAAACTGAAGAAACACCAGAAACAGAAAATACTGAGGTTCAACAAATAAGACGTCGTAGCAGGTGGAGACAGTCGAACCCCCAGCACTGGAAAGTTAATGAAGAACGTCGAAAGAGAAGTAAATGTTTACCAACACAATAAAGACAAAAGATCAGCTTGGCAAAGCTCCAAAAGCAATTGTCTGCAAACGATGTCATTTCAAGTGCACCTCCACGTTCAAGGAATCGTGGAGAACTTTGTGCACAAGGGTTCGTGGAGAACTTTGTGCATCTTATTGGTGCCTTTTCGATTTCAAAAATCAAAAGAAGTTCATTTTAGCCCGAGTAAGTTAGTTCATTAGAAGATGAAGCCGAGAACTTCTTTAAATGTATACAATGATCAGCTGCTTGGGCTAGTACTCCACCAGTGACTACATTTACAGTTAATAACGTGTGAAATCCACAAACCGATCAGGGAAAAAGGAAAGCCTTCCAACATATTATGACAACATATCAAAACTAAATAGATTGAAAAATCACCTGGTAATTTATCGGCAGAATTGAAGCAAGAAACGCACTAAGACTCATTCATAGCTTAAATCCGGAAAAAGATACGGTAATCTTAAGAAGATTACCAAAGCACTCAAGCAGCCGAAGGATCATGTACCTCCTATTAAAAAAGATACTGGGAAATGGGCAAAACCCCTATCGAAAATGCTGAACACCTCGACCTCCCTAGGAACAGTGATGA
This sequence comes from Stenodema calcarata, assembly GCA_963920205.1. Lineage (NCBI taxonomy): Eukaryota > Metazoa > Arthropoda > Insecta > Hemiptera > Miridae > Stenodema > Stenodema calcarata. The sequence goes on from OY986057.1 coordinate 6,415,340, forward strand.
CTTACCGATGGTATTCTCCTCCACAAATATGAACTTCATACAACCAGTAACGCTCAGTGAGCTGAAAAATGAAATTTGCAATCTCAAAACTAATAAAGCCCGTGGGTACGACCTCATTGCAGGAAATATAATTACGCTACTACACCAGAAGGCATGCGAACGCTCTTGCATCTCACAAACGCGGCATTGGACCCCCTGCAGCTGGAAAGTGGCAGAATTTATCATGAGAAACAGTCCAAGATCAAAGAGTCCCATCATCCAATATCACTACTACCAGTCAGATCTAAGGTCTTTGAGAAATTGCTGAAACAAAGATTACAACCAATCGTTCATGAGAAAGAGCTATTCCCCGACCACCGGTTCGGTGGTCCTTACTCGGGGCCCTTACTATACCTTCTGTATAAAGGTGACGTACCAAACAACGAGAACACGACTATTGCAACCTTTGCTGATGAAACGGCCATACTAGCGGTTGGTGACTCAGTAAAGGAAGCTATTAGGAAACTACAGCATTGCGTCGACGATGGACCAAAAAAAGCATTGTGTCGCTTGGAACAAAAATAAATGGCGGAACGGAAATCTACCCATACCAACTTTACAAACAAGAAAATAAGAACAATACCAGTCATCTCGAATGAAAAACATATTCCCTAATCTAATACTGCAAAGTATTTAGGGATGACGAATGCCACATTGATAGGGATGATGATGCCAAATCAAGATGAAAGGAGCATGTTATTTAAAAAAAGGAATTTATTTTTAAACATAAAATCCAAAACATTGTACTGGCTGCTATGTAGGTATTCTGAACTATCAGTGCATAACAAATTGCTCATCTACAAGCAAATCCTAACCTTTGTGAACTTATGGTATTCAGCTCTGGGGCTGCACTAAAAAAAAATAACAATAAGATTATTCCAACTTTCCAGAACAAGGTACTGTAGTACTGTAGGGAGTCTTGTCATTGCCCGTTGGTTCATCAGAAAATGATGACCTCCACCGAGACCTCAATATGGAATCGGTCAGCAAAGTAGCAAAGCAACATGCAATAAAACACGAACAGCGGCTCCATGAACACATGAATCCGGAAGTTCTTCGACTCCTTGACAACAGCAACGTCACCCGGCAGCTTGATAGAACAAAACCTCTTGGTCTTGTGATGTGGCAATGTGACAACTGTAGTGATTGAGTGATCTCCTGAGTTGTTATGTTATTGATATGCCAAATATATATTATTATAAAAATAAATAAAAACGTCTTCAATAAAAACGTCTTTCGAATATCCTTGGTGACAAACAAGGCTGTGAGCTTGTACAGGATGATGATCCTTTACATTTGACACAGGTTCTGTACTCACGAAATCACAACTTGGGAGGGGTGAACGTTATGGAGCATAAAAGCATAATAGAGTGGACTCGAAAGAAGACTTGAGCAGATAACAGGTCACCCAAACGATGCCAGCACCCTGGCGGCAAAACATCTCGTGACGGTGATGTTCAGCGCCATCTCTAGTCTCAGGGTGCAAACACGCTTCCCTTCCCGCGCCCCCTTAATCTGTTGCTAAACCCAATTCCTGAAAAATCACGTTTTTGGACCTTCCTGTCCATGTGACTTTGATTTGTTCCATTCATATTATTGGCTTTCAATCAACACGCAGGCAAGGGTGGATTTCAGTAGAGATGGGGTGACCCATGAAATTCATATGGATCAAAATACATACTTCGAGGCTGAGCTCAAGAGGGAGATGGAATCAAACCCCTAACAGTGCAGCATCCTAGCATATACAATCAATGGTGCGAGTCGAACGGTTCAATCACTTTCAGCAGACAACAGTAGGATGACTCCAAATAACTCCCTTGATGAACTCAGAACTGGGATGGTAAAATTCCTATTTTTGACCTAGTATACAGGTCTGAACCCCAGAAAACAAGCAGGTTCTCTCCAGCAGAGCTGGTTAGTGGGAGAAATTAAATTTTCACTAATCAGCTCTGCTGGAGAGAACCTGCTTGTTTTCTGGGGTTTAGACCTGTATACTAGGTCAAAAATAGGAATTTTACCATCAGTTAACGATTCCTTCCGGTAGAGGGCTAACCTAAAGAGGATGGGAGAGTTTACAAAAGACACACTGAAAATCAGTAAGAGAATCCAGAAAGCGTACATCAACCCAAAATTTGAATCAAATCACAATCAAAGTCAACTTTGGGTGCTCAACTTTGGGTTCATGAAACATTACAACTAAAATCAAGGGATGGACTCAGAATGAGCAAAAAATCGTTAAGTAAAATATGCTGAACCCATTGTAATAGCTTTTTTCTAAGAAAATTCTCGAGAAAAAGAAACCTTATTCTTCAGGAAAACATTCTCAAAACATACGTTACAGTACATATTAAGTTGATTCAATTACCTAGATTTTGCTTCTTTTCCATCAGGAAGGTAAAGCTTCAGATTTGCAATTATACATCCATGGGTAACTAAAATACATGAATATTATAGTAATTATGAAAAAAGAAAACATAATGAATAAAAAGAAAGCATCTGATTTAAAAGTGTGATTACTGATTTGAAAAAAAAAAAATAAATAAATAAAAAAATCTTTGATTTTACCTTTACGTGTACTCTCTAACACATCGACTCCAAATTGCACAATGTCCCCTGAGGAAACCTCTCTGGGCACGCTTTCCTCCCCAGATTTGCTGAGCCTCTGGTTATTGACAAACGTTCCATTGCTACTTCGAGTATCTTGGAGGTAAAACTGAAGATGAAATAAAATCCCAAGTCAACAGAAGTAAAGTGAAAGTCATACATACATCTCCACAGCACATTAGAAGAACGTATTGGAAAGGATCCTTCAGTGACATACTAACCTTTCCATCAGCATACCATATCACTGCGTGATTTCTAGACAAAACTTTACAATCGAAGATTGCATTGATAGAGCTGGCTCTTGTCCTTGCAACTGATCTGCCGATTTTCACGGGATGGTCAAGTAGAAGTGTTCGGTCCTAAGCATGAAACAGAAGGAATTAACACTCATGAAAGGCAAGGTATACATGTAACAACGACTCTCATGAGAAGAATGGTGATAATTACTCATCAATATGAATAGTAAGTTCAGAGAAAGTGGCAGGCCTCCCAGAACCTAGTTCAAGGTTCACAACTTCTCTCCACTAAATCCAATAACCCACAACCTGGTGTGCCCTGTTCAGCTGAGTTGAGAGAGCCAAGGAGAGATGCCTCCAATAAGCTGGGTAACTCACGATGAGGCCCATTATAGGCTGCGGTAACACAATCCCTTGTTGAAGAACCCGCGAATCAAGATTCAAGTGACAGTAAAGACAAGCAACTTGGGTAGCCAAGCACAATTTCTGACAATGACCGAAAATTCGGTGGGGATTTGGAATGTACGTACCCTTGGCAGTAAAGGGACTGATAGAAGGGAGGAAGATGCTAAAGATATAATTTATAAGAAAAATTAACCAGGATCATATGAGTTAGCTCCTATATTATGATGTTAAGGTTACATTGGGGAATACCCAGAAACGTTGTAGGACATGTGGTCAGCACTGACAGTATTCATCATGAATCCAACGAAAATGGATCATGTCTTGAGGAGAATATATTCATAAGAAGTACTATACTAATGGGAAAGCAATAGCCACAATTACCTAGATCTCCGCTGAATAATCACAGGAAGTCAGATAGATCATGGGATAGTGGAAACCCATTTGAAGCACCTTCTTTGGGATTGTGGGGAGGAGCTGATTATCATGGTAAGGATCAAGTACGAGGATCTCGCACAAACATGGAATATCACAAGCTCACAGCCAACTATCAGCCTCTTAAAAAATCCTGAAGTAGCTAACAAATCCCAATGGGCAGGTATAGAAAGACTGGAGAGAGAGAAAGAGTGGGACATTTTTTATTTACCAAGCTAATTGGAATATTCATGTTGCATAGTCAAGGAAAGGGGATTAAAGAGCTGTTCAATGACGAGGGAACCTGAGAAGAGGAAGGAATCAATGACGAGGGAACCTCATTGCCAGAAAAAACAATTCTATATTCAGAGCTATGTTCCTGTTCTCCAAATCCCTGAAAAGTGAGGGAGATTTACGGTTTTATTGGTGAAGAAATGAACGTTGGCTAGTGCGTTGCCAGATTTGTCGAATGTCAATGGGATCAGACAATTTAATAATGATAAAGTGATAATACAACTGTTATTCTCAAAAGTTTACCTGGAAAGGATGGGATGTAGGCCTACAGGTTAGGATCGCCTTCCCGGCCATTTTGATGACGGGATCATCCGAATACCTTCATTACTAACCAAACATGGTGATTAGCCTTCCAAAAAGGCACTGAAATGTAAGACATAGACATGATGGTTAATGGAATGGATTGGCATTTGAGTTACAATAAGGGATGTACTTCAGTAAATACATATGAAAAGTCTGACTTAATTCTAGTTCCTGAAAATTAAAAGGATATTTAATCAATTCTAATCGAATAAGTACAAAAAAACGACTTTAGAGCTCCATCATGAGTTGGATAATTGTAGGATAATAATTATCCAACTATTTTGTCTACAATTATTGTAGGAGAGACATCTACATCTATGTAAATAACATGTTGAACTAAACATAACATGTTGAGGTCTCAGTGAGGCTTGATTGGTTTAGTCAAAATTTCTGCTTTATTTTTTGTTAAGGACGATATATCTATATCTCGTCCTTAAATAATTGCGGTGTAGATGCTCATGTGATTTGTTGGGTTACTGAATTCTTCATCCTAGGTACACGTATGTCATACAACTCCATCTTTATAGTTGTGTGGATGAATTCTGAGAACCCGTCTTTCAATATTGAGGTGACCTAAACTGTTTCTTGACCTGCTTTAAACCTATACCTACACGATTTATACAAATTTATGTAAACGAGCTATATACATTTCTCGTAGCTGGATAAGAGTTTAAAAATATGTCTTCAGATTGTCTTCCGTACTCCACTCAGTATCCACCCGATCATTAAACCCAATGATAATTTTCAGGTGTTGGTGTTCAAAATAGTGGGTCAAGAACAGCTAGAAAAGGACTGTTCCTGCTGCACCAGATGTAAAACTAAAGTGGCCCCCCTTGAGATTGGGAGAGAGAACTAGTATTGTTCAGTCAATAACTGCTAAAAAGATATTACTGACAATTACACGGTGGTAATACATTTCAATCAAACAGATAATATTAATCAAAGTAATCGTCGTTAAAAGAAACATTTTATCGGAGGAAAAACAATTAGGGTAGAGGCACCAGTTACAGACAGGGACCCAGTGACAGACAGCTTTGACTTCGAATTTGAATAATAAGCGTTCTGACGGTATTAGCTACCCCCAGTTTTTCGTAGACTCGGGGAAAAGGTTTGCGGCAACAACCATGAAGACGAAGAAGAGGTTTAGAGTGGTTTCTGACATTTTGTAGAAAGCGCCTCGCAGGTTAGTGTGATTCATGGCGGCTTGTAGGGTGTTTTGATAAGGGTGAGTACTCAGTTTTATGTTCATTGTACTTGCAGTATTGTTTTTTCATATTAACCAATGTCCATTTTAGCATTTTTGGGCCTCAGCAATTCGATTTTTTCATTGGTTTTTTTTAAACAACTAATTCTGAGGGTATTTTGGTGGGGTGTCTGTAACTCATCCCAAAAGAAGCGATAGATCAATTATAGACACCCATGTCTGTAACTGGCTCCTTGAAGTGTTTTGGTTATCACTTAATTTTTTCATCATATCGTAATGAATAGAAGAAAGGGTTATGAATAGAATTGTCATTTTTCATGAAAAACGTTGTGTACCAGTATTAGACATGGGGTGTCTGTGACTGGTCCAAAGGGTGTCTGTAACTAGGATTTCCTTTTTTTTCGTTAATCAAGGTGATATTTTTCAATTTTTGGTTAGGAGGAAGATGTTCAGTGGTGATCCTACTATATTTAAATGTGATAGGTAAGTCAACAAGACAACGAGTACGACTGTGATAGGTATTCCAGAGTCCCTTGCCTTGCCATATCTTTTTTTAGTGATGACACCTACTTCTAAGTCAACAACAAAAATACTGTGTTACGAGGTAGGTAGTTACTAATCAACTACTACTAGTTACTAAAATACTGTCTTACTTATTAATAGTTATTAATAAAGTATAACTTAGGTACTGTGTTAGTTAGTTATTAATCACAAGACTGTGGTACTTAGTAACTAACTACCACAGTCTTTTGATTAATAACTAACTCACACAGTAACTAAGTAACACTTTATTAATAACTAAGTAAAACAGTATTTTAGTAACTAGTAGTAGTTGATTAGTAACTACCTCGTAACACAGTCTTTTTGTTGTTGACTTAGAAGTAGGTGTAATCACTTTTCCAACATAAAAGGCACTTGATGAATAACTGTTATTCATCAAGTGCCTTTTATGTTGAAAAAAAAAAAAAACAATTACCTATGTTCCACGATTTAAAAACGATTTTTATACCAAATGTACACAGAAAAAATTATATTTTTATGTTCAAATAAAAAGTTTTGACATTTTCCTAAACGTGTCTGTTACTGGTCTCTAAACCTGTCTGTAATTGGCGATTTCGATTTTCAGGGTGTCTGTCACTGGGTCAAAAAGAGCTATTCGAAAAACTTTAATTACTATTATAAGAAAGCTGATTTTCAGAAATCTAACATTTGGGCAATCAACAGGAGATCCTGGAGCTGCTAAAGGTCCATGGGAAATGTTTCTAACTACTAATAATAGGGTACCAACTTGAAAAAACAGAGAATAGTTCCTTAGACCTGTCTGTAACTGGTGCTTCTACCCTATATGCCTATTGAAGGGACTGAGGGGGTTACCAACAGAGCGTACCAAATTTAATTGTTCATGAAAAATGACAAACGCCAGCCAAATGACTTGCCTCAGTGCTAGCTAGTTTGACGTCTATGCTCCATGGCTAAGATGGATGAGGTCTACTTCCAGTATGCACCCCTACATCCAGTGAGCGTTCCTCCTACATATTCCACGACTAAACGACGGAGGATGAAAGTCTAGAGGATGTTGTGAAGAACTCTCAGAACACCTCTGACAACATTTTTCCCTTCCCTTTAGTCCGCCAATACTGATTTCTGGTTTCTTCTCCACCAGGAAAATACTTTCCAGTAGTACGTTCTGATAGAAGTTGTTTGGATGACCATTTCCTGAACTAGAACTTCATAGGTACTACTTTCCATTCTCCTCTATTCCTCCCTGGCATAGGCGGTGAACTTGGCTGTATTAGTGGCTAGTTTACCGCCACCCAATCACAAAGTTGATACTTATTTAGAAAATTGATGAAACAACACGTTCAAGCTTCAAATTGGTTCTACGTTGAAAAGCAACTTTGAACAAGTTTTCGATCTGTTGGTACAACGAACATATTTTTTTCAGTTAAAACGCTCCACTCAATGTTTGTTTTGTAAGAAGGCTGCAATGTAATTTCTTGAATAATCGTCAATACTTGGACCATGCGATTTAGAAACAGTGGCGAACCAGGAACCATTCTTTATATAAAGTAGATACCTAATGCATTACCGCTGCGCTTTGTATGGGTTAGTTACGTGAAAATCATACGATGCAATATTAATTTCATAGATATAGATGGTGACATAGATGGTGATACATGGTCTTACATTTTGAAGGTTGCAATAAATACAAGGTCAGTGCATATTTCCACTGACCAATATGATTATTGAAATAATGAAAACTAAACGAAAATCAATGAAGGATGAAAAAGAGTAACCGTCATAATATATTATCAGAATTCATCGTCTACAGTGATAAGACATGGTCAGGATTCTATCCGACAAATGAGACAATCAAGTACCCTATGACACTTATAGTACATTGAGGTTTACGTACCCGAGAGCAATGCTTATAACTTCGACAACACTAGTCGAACGCAATATCAGCTCTAGCAATGTAATTGAGGATCTCCTGATACTAACACATAGCGATATCCCATACTCCTAACTCTATTGTTATGGATCAGTGAATGATAACAAGAGATAATAGAAGAGAATATCCATCAGCGCAACCAATTGCAGAACAGAACTTAACTGAAATGCAAGCTTTTCGATAACTCAGATGATTAGAGAATAGCCCCTGTCCTCTAAAATTAAATGAGTCAATGTAAATATTAGTACTTACTTGGGGTCACTCACATAATCACTTCACCAGTCATCGTGCGGAGAATTGAGACTTCGGATACATGATTATTATTACGGTAGAACTAAGAGAGGATTGTTACTAGGCCATAAATAAATAAACCGACGAAAACAAGCTAGGAACTAAATCTAACAAGCATTTTCAAAATTAATGCTCATATATCAGCTGATAAAAACCAAAACATGCCCGAAACTTTGACAGTGTTGTCGACAGAAGTGTAGGTAGGTACAGCATATAAATATGACATCACATAACTGTTTGTGCAATGCAACTAACATAGGCAAGATCACAAACTCCGTGGTAGCTGAGAATCATTTCCAAATAGTCGTTTTCAGAGTGCAATAGAGAGCGCTAGTATCGCCAGTTTCCCAAGAGTCTCGCTCTTCACAAGGGGTTTACTTGACGTTTCAAGCTTATTGTAAATGAAAATTATCTACGAGACACAGTCTTATCCCTCAGTGATCGCGATTTTATTGAACATTTATCAGAGTCAACAGGAATGTGGCGTAGATGTTGACTTAACGGTATGCCGATAGTCCTTCATGTCAGAATAACGGAAAGACGAAGATGATTTAAAAAATATAAACTTCATTATAGATAGCTAAATTAGCTACCTATATAATAAATATTAAATATTGTAATATAAACTTATAATTAATAACGGAAAGACGGAAGAAACGCGAAGTATGAATATTGAAACGAAGATTTATGAATGTAGGAAGGTTGAAGTGAAGGTTAAACTTGGTTCCAAGCTGATACCATCCTCTACTTTTTCAGAACTCGGTTCCGTCCAGAATCGATTCTGAACGCTTAGCCGAACAAACATGGCAAAATTCACCATTCAACCATCAGTAGGTAGGTAGGTGACAATAATAATAATGCCAAAGTAGGCGAAATCGCCGTAGTGCGGACCTTAAACCCCCTTAAGTGCGGACCTAACCCCCAGCCAGTTAGGAACGTCGTCGGAAGGTACCTACCTACCTTCCTACCTACGACGTTCCACGATCTGAATTCACTTACCTGTGACAAAATGTCGTTGGCAGACTTGGACAGTGATTCCATTCACCTTCTTTCACGTAAAATTTCTGTTTATTCGGGATAACCAAACAGCTCTTTGCTTGGAGGGAAGCTCCTCGGCTTTCTTGCATTGGTATTTTATGACTGTACGGAGGCTGAATAATCTCACTCCTGCACCAGGATGATGTTGTGTGCTACACCCCAAACTGTAAACGCAGGCATCTTCAATAAAACACCGAATAGAATGGAACGGAAAGTACACACTGTTCAAGATAGGTAGATTATTATTATTTTTGTTTCCTCTCAGTGTTGTGTCTTATTTTCGTGCGCTATCGGGTCCTAGTCGCTGAACCAATTGTTCAACACTCCAGTGGCTCATCTCCTGGACTCTGCTCGGCCTTTTCTTCTGCCCTCCGTCGCCTTCCCTTGCGTTGCTCAGGGGCCTCTCAAATCCTGTAAAAACCTACCGGAATTGGAAGTGGTAGGGGAACCAGACGTCCGTCTCCCTCCTCATGTGACACCAGTTACACGCCATTACTCGACGACCGCACCGAACTGCCTTTTTATACTTTCCTCGCCCTAGATCGCAGTATTCTAGTTTTAAAGGCAGGAAATAATATTGTTTTGGGTCGCAGTATCCCATTACACCTTCATGCAACTCTAAAGACGTATTCTGGTGAGTGAAGACTGCATTATATTATCCAAAACTACCACATTCCTCCCTTCAGTACCACTCGCAACATCTCGAGGTAACTCACCATTATTAGACATCGACCACTCAGTAACTTTGTCGGTTACAGGGTATCCGGAGGCAGTGATTTTCAACGGCACTATTATAAGGAGGAAATTTTCTTCCTTTTCTCGACGTGTCTTCCCTTTCCACTCGCCTCGTGTCTGGAACGTCGATCTCACCCCGCACCTCTAATAGCAGCGCCCCATCAACACATCGTATCCAGGCCAGATCACGAACCTTTTATTTACAAAGTCGCACTTTTCACAATTTTTGTATATAAGAAACGTATCATGATATAATTTCTATACTCTTTCCTAAGGGCCCTTTTAGGTAATTTAGGACGAAAGAAAATTTCATTTCACCCACATTTTCCTTTTCTTTTCTCTTTATGAATAAACCAAGTTGCAATGAATCAGTAAGAGAGTTTACTTATTCTACTTAACCCGCTCGTACCCGCTCTCTAGCTTAATCACACACAAACACTAAACTAGATTTTTTTTTTTACAATTTAAAAATGTTTAGTGAGCATTTCTCACCCTATTTATGTTACTGTTAGGAAGGATACCAAGCCAATTGGCTTGGTATCCTTCCTAACAGTAACATAAATAGGGTTTTTAAAATAGTTGGCGTGTTCTCCTAACCCAGTGCCGTTAATCCCGATAATTGGTGTCCTGCGCCCGGACTTGATGGTCACCAGGTTTTACGTAGTAGGAAGCTTTACGTAGAGGAGCTTCCCTCCAAGCGAAGAGCTGTTTGGTTATCCCGAATAAACAGAAATTTTACGTGAAAGAAGGTGAATGGAATCACTGTCAAAGTCTGCCAACGACATTTTTTCACAGGTAAGTGAATTCAGATCGTGGAACGTCGTAAAACCTGGTGACCATCAACCTACCTAATCGTGTTGTTTCGCTGCTGGATTTAGGAGACGAGTCTATTGGCGGGGAGGATGGTGAACGAGGACCAGAAGAAGCATCTTTCCAAGAATCTGGCGTCCTCCAGCCGTCCCCAGTTGAACCCACCATGATGGACCAGGTATCAATTGATTTAGAAAGTTTCAAAGAACGTTTGGTGAATGACGTCATGAGAGAAATGAGAGGCTTCTTGCGCCCGTACCATGATTTTATGGCAACGGCCAGATCCCATCTAAACGGCTCCCAATCTCAGTCTCTAGCCTCATTGTTACCTCCTCAAACTGGTACTGGGTCTGCAGCACCTAGGAAGGTGAGGTCTTTTGGTGGTTCTGCTGATTGGGAGTCATATCAAATTCAGTTTGAGACAGTGGAAGTTGCAAATGGCTGGAAATTCTAATCGAAGAAAATTCGTGGTTTGAGTTTTTATGTTATAAGGCAAGAAATATTTTTGAATATTGTTATAACAATCTTTATTTCTATTGAGCATAAAAATATGAATGAGTTGGTCGATACCTAGTGTGAGGCATCAACTGGGAGAAAACAAACGGTGACCTTTGAAAAAATACATTATGCAAAATAAACAATAATGTGTTTACTTCCAATTAGATTAAAGTTTCATTTACCAATTGCTTACAATTGTTATTAATAACTATAAAAAACAATAACAATAATTAATAATAATTTTCACTACCTACTTGATAAATGTGTGTGTGTGATTTAGTTGACCGTCAGTAAGAATTTTAATTTTGTACATTCTACCACGGGTATTTTCCAATTCAACAAATTTTTATACTCTATTAGTCCAGCACAATTTGTCCAGCAACTTTTGTTGTCAACAATAACGTCATTTGTCACGTAATCAACAATTTTCTAATAACTACCTATAACAAAATTATTATCAATTTTCTCACGATACAACTGCAATTAATTAATAGTAATATTATGAAACTGTTTTTAGGCCCTGAAGATGAAGAAATATATTCTTCGAAACGTTGGCACATAATTCAATTTTCATTTGACCGACCCTCGACATCCCCCAACATCCTACTTGATAAAATTATTAATAATTAATGATAATTCCTAATGATAATTAATCAATCATTTAGTGCTCTAGATCTGCCATTTAGTGCGCTAGACAGAAGGGTGATCTGCATAAAGAAGATAATAAAACGTTGTGTCAAGAATTTGCCGAGTTTAGTATAATAGCTTGAATCACAAGCCAATCAGAAGCTGTTTCCTTTTACTTGGTGGCAACTAATCCCATTATACCTTTCACTTTGTAGCTTTTCCCGTACACCTGAAGAGCCAATAGCAATCTCGGTTTCCTTTCACTTGCATCAACCAATCCTATTCGGCCTTCCACTTTCAGGGTCCTTGTACAAGTTCACCTCTCTGTAATTAGTTCACCTCTTCAGTATTGTTTTGTAATTGACAATGGTTTAATCCCTGAAATCGGTCTAACAGTGTACTCATACATGTATTTCAGTAGAAATAGACGATTTTTCAAAAACTCTTGTTTTTCTTTTCGACATGGTTTTCCACGATTTCTTTGCGAGTGATTTAGTTCGTCATCTGGTCACCGATTCGAGGAGCATTTTAGCTCACTATTCTAATAATTAGAATAATTATTTTTCATTAGATAATAATTATTTCACATTGTTATGCGACTCCATAGAATATTGCCAGGTACGAAAACATTCTCGTGTAGGAAAACTGAATATTACATTTTTCCACGGGAAAGACAACACATTCCGTGGGCTTCTGTTATTTTGCTGATTGAACGCCCTCGGACATCACCAACATCAGCCGATTATCTTTCAAATGGCTCCAAACAGTAGACGTCTAAGCAATCAATTTTTGACTAGAGTGTTTCCGTAGCCCGATTCAACAAAACAATTAATGTTTTCTTGGTCGATTCCAATGGTTCATTATCAAAGATAATAAAAAAAATAAATCAAAATAAATAAATAAATAATAACGCCGCGAAATGGCCAACAACGGTTTATTATCTTCTGTACAGATCACCCTTCCGTTTACATCACAGTCCTGTATAAAATATCCTTGTGAGTCCCATTACTGTACGAAATAAATGGAGTTGAAATATTTATTTATTTATTTACACGGGCATTTATTTATTTAAAATTTAATATTTATTTATTTAATACTTAATATTGTTCAAATAGACCTGTAGCAACATGGTTATCTCCGTAAGAAAGGTGAGGGGAATGGGGATTCGGTAACTACCTCAGTGATGGTCTATGATTTATTTATTGCTGATAAATGATACATTTATATAGATAATCAGTTATAAAGAATTAATTTGGATTAATACAATTTTGAAGTGTTTGCCCGTCTCAATAATTTATATTAAGAGCCACCAAATATTCAAAATACCTATTTTCCGTACCTATCTGAGCTCAGACCTGAATCAGCTATTCCCCAGTATGGATGTTTGCCAGACTCGCCGCTGTTTGATTCGCGCTCAGGTTGAAGATGGAAAGCCTCAACTGTGAACGGACAATTGGTCGTAAAACGCTCCGGATGGTCTTGAGTTTTGGTTTATTATCTTCGATAATGAACCATTGGAATCGCCCAAAGAAAAAAAAACTCTGCAAATTCTTGACACAACGGTTTATTATCTTCCTTGTGCAGATCACCCTTCTGTCTATACCAGACTGTGTTGCAAATCGGCACCATACCATATTCTCACCGTACTCATACCATACCATACGAATTTCTTTCCTATCATACCATACTGTATTATACCAAATCATACATACAATAATATACCATACCATACTCATACCATGTCATACAAACCGAGTGAATATTGAAATGTCATCCATTTCTGACCTATATTTAAAATTTCAAGTATCTAGCTCATCATCAAAATTTAATTTGTATTATTACAAAAAGGTATTATTTAAACAATTTTACAGATGAGAAACCGAGTAAATATTGCAATGTGGTCTATCCCCTACTCACGGTTAAAATTTCTAGACTGTAGTTTACCGGGAAGATGTAAAAAGGTAGTTTTATTCTGGGCGTCTGGGGGTTGGGTCACATAACGGCCGTTTTCGACGCGAAAGTTTAGTGTTTTTCCTAAACCTTTGCGCGCTCACTGTGAACGAACGGCTGGTCGCACAAAAATCCAATTGTTCTTAAAAGATTCGTAATTTTTCAGGTCATTCAAAAGTGAACTAAAAATTACACGTTTCAGTTAAATATTTTGAGATATGACATTGTCGAAATTTTAAATTTCGTTTTGAACCCCTTCCCCTTGACCTAGGGTTATGAAAAGTTTCGAGGACCATTGTGGGGCTGGTCCAAACCCAGAAACCAAATTTCGTAATTTTAACTCAACGCTAACTGGGCAAAGTGGCGCGGACGGCGTACGGCGGACGGACGGATTTTTTTTTATTCGATTTTCTGAATCTACGTATCTTGAAACGTAAACCAACAAATTTTGAGGGGGTATGGTATGGTATATTATTGTATGTATGATTTAGTATCTAGCTGTTTAGAACATCATACGGTTTTAGTGATGTCGAGTTTGTTGTTCTGAGGTACGTTTCGTGCTACGGAAATGAAGGTAATTTCTAATGTTTGTTGGTAGGTAGGTACTTCTTTTATAGAAAAATTAACAAGTATTAAAAACCCTAGAATTATATCGTATTAATTAAATACAAATTATTAGTATTTAACAATAAATTATAATAATTTTTACTAGGTATCTACTTGATAAACTTATTAATAATTAGTGATGAGCTAGATACTTGAAATTTTAAATATAGGTCAGAAATGGATGACATTTCAATATTCACTCGGTTTGTATGACATGGTATGAGTATGGAATGGTATATTATTGTATGTATGATTTGGTATAGTACAGTATGGTATGATAGGAAAGAAATTGGTATGGTATGGTATGAGTACGGTACTGTACTATACTAAATCATACATACAATAATATACCATACCATAGTCATACCATGTCGTACCAAAATTCGTTTTGCACCCCTTCCCCTTGACCTAGGGTTATGAAAAGTTTCGAGGACCATTGTGGGGTTGGTCGAAACCCAGAAACCAAATTTCGTAATTTTAGCTCAACGCTAACTGGGCAAAGTGCCGCGGACGGCGTACGGCGGACGGCGTTTGGCGTACGGCGGACGGACGGATTTTTTTTTTTTTTCGATTTTCTGAATCTACGTATCTTGAAACGTAAACCAACAAATTTTAAGGGGGGGGGGGGGGGGGGGGTTAAAATGTTTTTTTCTTTGGGCGATTCCAATGGTTCATTATCGAAGATAATAAACCAAAATGAAGTACGCGGTGTGGGTGTGGGAGGGGGCGCAGAGACATAAAAGGTCTCGTCGTATGACGCACTAGTTGGCCTCCTGCCAGCCGTATTATGACATACGCTCGTGCGTCATAGGCTCTGACGTACTTGTTGGCCTCCTGCCAGCCGTCTTACGTCATGCGCTCGTGCGTCATAGGCTCTGACGCACTAGATGGTCTCCTGCCAGCCGTCTTACGTCATACGCTCGTGCGTCACAGGCTCTGACATACTTGTTGGCCACCTGCCAGCCGTCTTACGTCATACGCTCGTGCGTCATAGGCTCTGAGGCACTAGTTAGCCTCCTGCCAGCCGTCTTACGTCATACGCTCGTGCGTCATAGGCTCTGACGCACTAGTTGGCCTCCTGCCAGCCGTCTTACGTCATACGCTCGTGCGTCATAGGCTCTGACGTACTTGTTGGCCTCCTGCCAGCCGTCTTACGTCATACGCTCGTGCGTCATAGGCTCTGACGTACTTGTTGGCCTCCTGCCAGCCGTCTTACGTCATACGCTCGTGCGTCATAGGCTCTGACGTACTTGTTGGCCTCCTGCCAGCCGTCTCACGTCATACGCTCGTGCGTTATAGGCTCTGACGTACTAGTTAGCCTCCTGCCAGCCGTCTTACGTCATACGCTCGTGCGTCATAGGCTCTGACGTACTTGTTGGCCTCCTGCCAGCCGTCTTACGTCATACGCTCGTGCGTCATAGGCTCTGACGCACTAGTTAGCCTCCTGCCAGCCAACTTACGTCATACGCTCGTGCGTCATAGGCTCTGACATAATGGCCCGCCGGTCGCTTGTGTTCTGACGTGATCTGAGGGAATAGTTGATAATAATAATTAATCTAACATTTAGGATCTAGACATTTAGACCTAGTGATCTAGACAGAAGGGTGATCTGTACAAAGAAGATAATGAACCGTTGTGTCAAGAATTTGCAGAGTTTTTTATTTTAAATTTTCGAGATATGACGTTGTCAACATTTCAAAAAATTTTTTGAACTTCTTTCTATTGACCTAGGGTTATGCAAAGTCTCAAGCATAATCCTCGGGCTGACCCCATACCCCGAATTTTATCATTTCAAGTCGGGTATCAATAGTATGGTACCTATCATTTTATACGGTATATTACGGTTCTCAATAGAACCTTATCATTTTAAATAATGTACAAATTTGACCACGTAACCGCCCTTATGAAAAGATTCGTAGCAGAATCAAATTTATGAAGCAACAAATAAGGGATAAGGCACCACTAGATCTCCACTCAAGGCGCTCCCTGTACTCGATGATACGCCCGAGCTGGACATGCTGGTGTACTCTGGGGGTCGGCGTCAGACCAAGTTGAACTTCGACAAGACCAAATTTGTTTGCTTCTCTCTTAAGTCCTCCGCTGTCCCTTCGTTGGGGCAAATAGTGTGTCACCAATATGGCAATTGCTCTAACTGCACCTGCCCCTCGATTTTCCAGGTTCCGTCTGTTAAATACTTGGGAGTGGTCGTGGACCAAACTCTGACGTGGGAAGAGCACATTAAAATGATAAATTCAAAGTTAAGAAAACTGATACCTATTTGCTTTGAAGTACGCAATTTTATGAACTTGAAATTAAAAAGGTTATTTTACAACGCGATGGTGCATTCCCTGTTGGTGTACGGTGTGGTTGCTTGGGGTTCGACGTATGAATCTAAATTGAATCTCTTAGCATCAACACAGAACTGTTTGATTAAGATTTTACTGAAAAAACCGGCCAGATTTCCTTCTGCGGAGATATTCAGAGAGTTCACTGTTTTAGATCTCTATAAAATTGCTGCAAAAACTACTTTGATCTTTACTTACATTCAGTATTGCAGTGGTAAGATTCAAAGGAATATGAACTTTACAAGGGCTGCAGATAAGATTACTTTGCTGACTCCGAAAAGGAACACTGTTGTAGGGCAGAGATTGTATTCTTTCTGGGGGGTGTCGCTCTTCAACTCTCTTCCGACCTCTTTGACAGGTAAAAAACTCTGCAAATTCTTGACACAACGGTTTATTATCTTCCTTGTGCAGATCACCCTTCTGTCTATACCAGACTTTATTGCAAATCGGCACCATACCATATTCTCACCGTACTCATACCATACCATACGAATTTCTTTCCTATCATACCATACTGTATTATACCAAATCATACATACAATAATATACCATACCATACTCATACCATGTCATACAAACCGAGGGAATATTGAAATATCATCCATTTCTGACCTATATTTAAAATTTCAAGTATCTAGCTCATCATCAAAATTTAATTTGTTTAAACAAATAGGTATTATTTAAACAATTTTACAGACAAGAAACCGAGTGAATATTGTATTGTGATCCAGTTCTGACCTATTTTTAAAAATTTCAAGTCAATAGCTCATCGTCAAAATTTAATTTGTATTATTACAAAAAGGTATTATTTAAACTATTTTACAGATGAGAAACTGAGTGAATATTGCAATGTGGTCTATCCCCGACTCACGGTTAAAATTTCTAGACTGTAGTTTACCGGGAAGATGAAAAAAGGTAGTTTTATTCTGGGGGTTGGGTCACATAACGGCCGTTTTCGACGCGAAAGTTTAGTGTTCTTCCTAAACCTTTGCGCGGTCACTGTGAACGAACGGCTGGTCGCACAAAAATCCAATTGGTCTTAAAAGATTCGTAATTTTTCAGGTCATTCAAAAGTGAACTAAAAATTACACCGTTTCATGAGAATTTTTAGAGATATGACATTGTCGAAATTTCAAAGTTCGTTTTGAACCCCTTCCCCTTGACCTAGGGTTATGAAAAGTTTCGAGGATCATTGTGGGGCTGGTCCAAACCCAGAAACCAAATTTCGTAATTTTAGCTCAACGCTAACTGGGCAAAGTGGCACGGACGGCGGACGGCGTACGGGGGACGGCGTACGGTGTACGGCGTACGGCGGACGGACGGATTTTTTTTTATTCGATTTTCTGAATCTACGTGTCTTGAAACGTAAACCAACAAATTTTGAGGGGGGGTTAAAATTTTTTTTCTTTGGGCGATTCCAATGGTTCATTATCGAAGATAATAAACCAAAAACTCTGCAAATTCTTGACACAACGGTTCATTATCTTCTTTGTACAGATCACCCTTCTGTCTAGATCACTAGGTCTAAATGTCTAGATCGTAAATGTTAGATTAATTATTATTATTAATTATCACTAATTATTAACAATTTTATCAAGTACCTAGTGAAAATTATTATAATTTATTGTTAGGTATCAATAATTTGTATTTATTGTTAATAATAATGATTATTAATTATGATTAATTAATACGATATAATTCTGGGGTTTTTAATACTACGTCGGTAATAATTTTTTTATAAAAGAAGTACCTACCAACAAACATTCGAAATTACCTTCATTTCCGTAGCACGAAACGCACCTCAGAACAACAAACTCGACATCACTTAAGCCATATGATGTTCCAAAGAGCTTGTTAGTATGAAAATGGACCTGTATTTCAACAGTTTGGTTCACGATCCTGTAGTGAGGCACAATCTTTGAGCCGTCATTGTGAACGAACGGCTGGTCGTACAGAGCTGCGGATGGTCTTAAAAAATTCTACGGAACAAACTCTATCTAAATATGAAATAAAAAACATACCGTTCTATATGAATTTTTCGAGATATGAAATTTTCAAAATTTCATAATTCGTTTTGAACCCCTTCCCCTTGAACTGGGGTTATGAAAATTTTCGAGGACCATTGTGGGGCTGGTCCGAACCCAGAAACCAAATTTCGTAATTTTAGCTCAACGTTAACTGGGCAAAGTGGCGCGGACGGCGTACGGCGTACGGCGGACGGACGGATTTTTTTTTATTCGATTTTCTGAATCTACGTATCTTGAAACGTAAACCAACAAATTTTGAGGGGGGGTTAAAAAATTTTTTTCTTTGGGCGATTCCAATGGTTCATTATCGAAGATAATAAACCAAAAGAGTCTCCCCAGGTCTTTAAAGGCAAATTGAAGAAATATTTCCTTGCACTGCTTTGCTAATTTAAGTTTATGGGTTGTCTTCACTATGTTGCCATTGTAATTGTGGTTCAACTACCTTTTTCTCGCTTCTTAATAATAATTATAATAACAATAAGTTAATAATATGTTAATAATTAAGTTAATAATATGTAAGCACTCCGACCCCCAGCTCAAGTTATCTTAAAGGGGGTCGTAGCATTTGTGTCTTAGAAAAGTGTATTCTAATTATGAACAAATAAAAAATGTATTAAAAAAAAAAAAAAAAAAAAAAATGCCTGCTTGTGATGGCTAATGCGCTATGGTTCAGAGTTCGCCAGAAATGGAGCATCGAGACTTGGACCTCCTCTGGGTACAGGAAACCAAATCACTGTTCTACACACACAGGCTCCAGCGGGATGTAACGAGCTCCTTCAGTCACTCATAGCACATGAAAATACAGATCCAAGGGATTTAGCTCAATCCACCTTCAAATCGAGCCAGGCGACGACTGAAAAGAAGAAGAGACCAAGAGACACATTAAAAACTCTGCAAATTCTTGACACAACGGTTTATTATCTTCCTTGTGCAGATCACCCTTCTGTCTAGATCACTAGGTCTAAATCTCAAGATCCTAAATTTTAGATTAATTATTATTATCAATTATCACTAATTATTAACAATTTTATCAAGTACCTAGTGAAAATTATTATAATTTATTGTTAGGTATTAATAATTCGTATTTACTATTAATAATAATTATTATTAATTATGATTAAATAATACGATATAATTCTGGGGTTTTTAATACTACGTCGGTAATAATTTTTCTATAAAAGAAGTACCTACCAACAAACATTCGAAATTACCTTCATTTCCGTAGCACGAAACGCACCTCAGAACAACAAACTCGACATCAGTTAAGCCATATGATGTTCCAAAGAGCTTGTTAGTATGAAAATGGACCTGTATTTCAACAGTTTGAGTCACGATCGTGTTGTGAGGCACAATCTTTGAGCCGT
This sequence comes from Stenodema calcarata, assembly GCA_963920205.1. Lineage (NCBI taxonomy): Eukaryota > Metazoa > Arthropoda > Insecta > Hemiptera > Miridae > Stenodema > Stenodema calcarata. Next base: position 6,435,579 of record OY986057.1, read on the forward strand.
CATTGTGAACGAACGGCTGGTCGTACAAAGCTGCGGATGGTCTTAAAAAATTCTACGGAACAAACTCTATCTAAATATGAAATAAAAAACATACCGTTCCATATGAATTTTTCGAGATATGAGATTTTCAAAATTTCAAAATTCGTTTTGAACCCCTTCCCCTTGACCTAGGGTTATGAAAAGTTTCGAGGATCATTGTGGGGCTGGTCCAAACCCAGAAACCAAATTTCGTAATTTTAGCTCAACGTTAACTGGGCAAAGTGGCGCGGACGGCGGACGGCGTACGGCGGACGGCGTACGGCGTACGGCGGACGGCGTACGGCGTACGGCGGACGGACGGATTTTTTTTTATTAGATTTTCTGAATCTACGTATCTTGAAACGTAAACCAAAAAATTTTGAGGGGGGGTTAAAATTTTTTTTTCTTTGGGCGATTCCAATGGTTCATTATCGAAGATAATAAACCAAAACTCTGCAAATTCTTGACACAACGGTTCATTATCTTCTTTGTACAGATCACCCTTCTGTCTAGATCACTAGGTCTAAATGTCTGGATCCTAAATGTTAGATTAATTATTATTATGAATTATCACTAATTATTAATAATTTTATCAAGTACCTAGTGAAAATTATTATAATTTATTGTTAGGTATTAATAATTCGTATTTATTATTAATAATAATTATTATTAATTATGATTAATTAATACGATATAATTGTGAGGTTTTTAATACTACGTCGGTAATAATTTTTCTATAAGAAGTACCTACCAACAAACATTCGAAATTACCTTCATTTCCGTAGCACGAAACGCACCTCAGAACAACAAACTCGACATCACTTAAGCCATATGATGTTCCAAAGAGCTTGTTAGTATGAAAATGGACCTGTATTTCAACAGTTTGATTCACGATCGGGTTGTGAGGCACAATCTTTGAGCCGTCATTGTGAACGAACGGCTGGTCGTACAAAGCTGCGGATGGTCCTAAAAAATTCTACGGAACAAACTCTATCGAAATATGAAATAAAAAACATACCGTTCTATATGAATTTTTCGAGATATGAAATTTTCAAAATTTCAAAATTCGTTTTGAACCCCTTCCCCTTGACCTAGGGTTATGAAAAGTTTCGAGGACCATTGTGGGGTTGGTCGAAACCCATAAAAAAAATTTCGTAATTTTAACTCAACGCTAACTGGGCAAAGTGGCGCGGACGGCGGACGGCGGACGGCGGACGGCGTACGGCGTACGGCGGACGGACGGATTTTTTTTTATTCGATTTTCTGAATCTACGTATCTTGAAACGTAAACCAACAAATTTTGAGGGGGGGTTAAAAAAAATTTTTCTTTGGGCGATTCCAATGGTTCATTATCGAAGATAATAAACCAAAATCCGTCCGTCCGCCGTACGCCGTACGCCGTCCGCGCCACTTTGCCCAGTTAGCGTTGAGTTAAAATTACAAAATTCGGTTTCTGGGTTCGGACCAGCCCCACAATGGTCCTCGAAACTTTTCATAACCCTAGGTCAAGGGGAAGGGGTTCAAAACGAACTTTGAAATTTCGACAATGTCATATCTCTAAAAATTCTCATGAAACGGTGTAATTTTTAGTTCACTTTTGAATGACCTGAAAAATTACGAATCTTTTAAGACCAATTGGATTTTTGTGCGACCAGCCGTTCGTTCACAGTGACCGCGCAAAGGTTTAGGAAGAACACTAAACTTTCGCGTCGAAAACGGCCGTTATGTGACCCAACCCCCAGAATAAAACTACCTTTTTTCATCTTCCCGGTAAACTACAGTCTAGAAATTTTAACCGTGAGTCGGGGATAGACCACATTGCAATATTTACTCGGTTTCTCATCTGTAAAATTGTTTAAATAATACCTTTTTGTAATAATACAAATTAAATTTTGATGATGAGCTAGATACTTGATATTTTAAATATAGGTCAGAAATGGATGACATTTCAATATTCACTCGGTTTGTATGACATGGTATGAGTATGGTATGGTATATTATTGTATGTATGATTTGGTATAATACAGTATGGTATGATAGGAAAGAAATTCGTATGGTATGGTATGAGTACGGTGAGAATATGGTATGGTGCCGATTTGCAATACAGTCTGGTATAGACAGAAGGGTGATCTGCACAAGGAAGATAATAAACCGTTGTGTCAAGAATTTGCAGAGTTTTTTTTTATTCGATTTTCTGAATCTACGTATCTTGAAACGTAAACCAACAAATTTGGAGGGGGGATAAAAATTTTTTTTCTTTGGGCGATTCCAATGGTTCATTATCGAAGATAATAAACCAAAATTGTTACTTTAACCCTATAATTGCTCACCGTTATCCTTTAAAAGTTTATTGTTATTACCTTCGTGTATTCATCTTCTCAGGGCTATAATATTGCCTGGATTTCCTACAACCCTCTGCGATGAACTACGAGTATATAACTCTATTTGATGCTAATGGGCTCTGAAATGGCAAATATTCCAACTTACCTATCAGGAAAAAAAAAGAGAAAAAAAGATTGAGAAATGCTATAATAAGGAATAAGTGTTGGGTAGAATAATGAAAGGAGACTAATGATGAGAAAGGCAATGATCGGCAACGTGCAGTAAAACAATCCAGTGACCAGACTCAAAACTGCGCCGATGCATCGTTGTAGGCAGATCGAATCCTTCTGCCGACACGAAATTTGATAGTCACCATGGCGTATGAGACGTTTTCCAAACTAAGTTGTGTTCCATAAACCATGACCATCTATAATCAGCTCGCACAACACCCAAGTGCTAGAGGTCAGATTTAGACGGGCAACAACAATCAGAGAAAACCCCAATACCCGTTAACCCGTAAAATGTAAGGTTTTACAGCCGATTGGCTGTTTATGCGTCATATGATCCTTCATTGGCCCTAATGTTATTTGAACCAGGGACTGTGAAATATTAGTCACATATGCGGAAAAATGATTCATATCCGTATTTCTTCTTTTGACATTAGGTATATCAAGCCAGGTATATAAGACGAAAAAATGAGAAATTACAGAATAACTTCCGATTAATCATTAGGGCGTGTAGCGTCGCGCTAACAAACTTATCTTATCACGTAGGTGTTTCGTGAGATAAGACAGAAGTGAGAGAAAACAAGAGTGTGATTTGGTTCGGCTCAGTGGAACACGGCAATCGGTTCAGCATTACCTGCTTGGGCGAAAATTCAATATTTAATTCACTTGTGATCTTGACGGCTTGTGCGGGCTATCTGGGGTTCGGTTTACTGAGTGAAACCGCGGAATCGCAAATATGGTGACGGAAGACAAGGTAGCGGAGAAAGTGGATAAAAGAATTCGAGTCATCAGAGGTATCCTCCTGTGTATGAATGCCATCACTTGGGTGAGTTTACAATGATCACGAATATACCAGTTTTCCCGCCCGTTGGTCTCGAAACGTTTTTTAAGATCCAAAAATAACAATTAAAATCTACACCATCTCCAAGATGAACAATATATATGAGCAATGTATAGAATAATATTATGTACAGTTATGTACATAACTGTAATAAATGAAAATGAAACAGCGTGAGATATACAGTTTTGTAGGTAATAGCTCATAAACTAAAGATTTGAAAATATTCAGAACTTATTACCTAAGAGAACTTTATACCTTTTTAAATCATATTTGAAAACAGGCCTATAAAAAACTCCGTGCACAATATCCAGACAAGGATAATATCCCGAGAGAATGATGATCCATTGGCTTTTCGGCTAGTTGTTGAACTTGTTAAGAGCGCTCTTAAATATTGGGGGGGGGGGCAACGGCAAGTTCATTCTTGAGACAGATTCTCAAATTCAGAAATTGGTGTCATCCTATGGCCAGAATCAAGGACAAGTAACGAAGATCTCTCGTATGCCAGCCTTTTCAAGGGATAAAAGTTGTAGGAGCCTCTACCACTGGTATTCTGCAATTTGCTTTCACTTGAGTGGTGACAAATGTTTTACAGAGAACTGCAAATATGTTTGAAGAATCTTAGAAAGCCAGAAGTGACTGTAGCCCGCTGACTTGAGAAACAGGCTTGTAGAAACAGTAAAGTAGGTACCTCTAGATAAGGGGGTACTCAGGGGTTCAAAAAACATTAATTTTTCAAATCTCCCCGTCAACAGCTTTCATTTAAACCCTTAGATCATAATCGGATTATCTGGACCCCCCCCCCCTCTACGAGGTACCCCCGGGTTCAAAAAACATTAATTTCGATATGTGAAAACCATGTGCTGTTCGAATCAGCTGGGCCAGTATGAACACTGAACCAACAGGCTGCCGCATGATTCACCCTCATGTTGACAGCTTTTGAAATGCTCCAACTTTGAACCCTCATTGTGAACGAACGGCTGGTTGTAAAAGCTGCGGATAGTCTTCAACAATTCTAAAAACTCTACAAATTCTTGACACAACAGTTTATTATCATCTTTGTGCAGAACACCCTTCTGCTAGATCACTAAATGATAGATTAATTATTTTTATGAATTATCATTAATTATTAATAATTATGATCAAATACCTAGCGTAAATTATTATTAATTATAAGTAATAAGTATTCTTAGTTATTAATAATAATAATTATTATTAATTTCGATATCTGAAAACCATGTGCTGTTCGAATCAGCTGGGCCAGTATGAACATTGAACCAACAGGCTGCCGCATGATTCACCCTCATGTTGAAGACTTTTGATCATTTGACGATTTTCGATCTGCTTCAACTTTGAACCCTCATTGTGAACGAATAGCTCGTCTTACAAACCTACGGATGGTCTCGAAAAATTCTAATAACAATTAAACAATTCAAATGTGAACTAAATACTATACCGATCCATTTGAATTTTTCGAGTTATGAATTTTTCAAAGTTCGTTTTGAACCCCTTCTCCTTTACCTTGAGTTATGGAACGTTTCACAGATCATTGTGGAGTGGGTCCGAACCCGTAAACCAAATTTCGTAATTTTAGCACAAAGCTAACTGGGCAAAATGCCGTAGACGGCGTTGGAACGATTCTTTTTTTATTCGATTTTCTGAATCTACTTATCTTGAAACGTAAACCAAAAAATGTTGGGGGGGGGGGGTTAAATTTGGTTTTCTTCGGTCGAATTCAATGGTTCAACATTTAAGATAATAAACCAAAAGCATTGCGGCTTCAATTGATGTCTCAAACCCCGAAATATATTTATATAGTTCCGCTGGCCTAACACTTGAACCTAGGGGAGAGATAAGAATTAGTCATCTTTGTTTAGGATTCAATTGGGGAGCGGCTCAGGTGGATGGCATCCACCGTATTCATATCATTTAGTTAGGTAACAGTAACGAACATACTTCCCGTCTCTCTAATGTCTGTTTTGATGAGTTCATTATATTTACTTATTACTCTCAAACCTTGCACGGTGATTTCAGCTCTATCCATCATAGACCGAAGTCGTTACAATGTCTGTGATTCTGGCTTGAAACGCAATCTTTCCAATGTAGGTTTTGGAGAGTGAGCACATTTTAAGCGGGGTTACATAATAATTATTGAAACCGGATTGCTAGTAAGTTGGTGACCCTTCATGTCGGTAGTTGCGGCTGCCATGAGATTGCGGACATACCAGTACCACGCGATTCGCATTCCGAAAGGCAACGCAACAGGTCCCAACAGTCCTGTGATTATTCTGGGACCCTCACTGCAGAGAGTAGGGAAGCCATGCTGATGGTATGAAAGTTGTATTTATGAGCATCGTCGGGCGTAGTTCGGGTGTTTTCTGGGCGTAGTGGAAATTGGCAACGTTTCAATTGCACCGTTTTTCACTTGACGAGAGGTAATTAAATTTTATTGGGAAGACATAATTTAGTAAACGTGTATGGTCTAGCACAGCAAATAATGTACCCATGAATACGCTCGTACCCCCTCTGTTGAATTGACCCTGGAGGCGTGATGTTACTTCCTTCCAAGTACGAAACCAAGTAGTATTGGCAGTATCTAGACATTACAATTTATTTTGAGAATAATTTCCCAATTTTAGTAGGTAAGAATATCTTGCAAATAATTACAATAAATTCCCAATTCTTGTAAGGATGTATTGAAGATTTTTACAAGAAATGCTATGATTTATTGTAGAAACGTTTTAGTAAATGTATCTCAATCGGTTTCAATTGTCTATATTCCTTCTATAACCGCTTTCTTTAGCATTTTGGCAGTTGTATTACCGACCTCTAGTGAGTAACCAGTGAGTACCTACTTGTCGTCGAGGCTGCTGCAGAAGCTATGTACCTCTTTGCACCTACGTACTTTCCGTGGTACAGCCTAAGGGCAGGCAGTCCAGTGCTCGACGTATGGCAATCAAATTCTAAAATGAGTAGGAAACTACCATCCTCTATGATTTGCACTTTCCGGTTAAGTGGCAATTAGTGAAAGCCTGCTAAGCTCTGGAACAATTTATCTAGTACCATTACAAATTAATCTTCCAAATAAAATATCATGAAAAATCAACACTGCTTCCTTGTTATGAGAGTTTTATGGGTTCTTCTTTCTTTCAATTTCAGTTCATTTGCATTGCTGTGATTGCTCTTTGCTTTTGGCTACGCTTCGATGACAGCATCCAGCAATGGGTTGATCGGCTGGAGATCAGCTCGTTCTACATAGGCCTCTACATTCTCATCATATCATCCACCATCCTCTTCATCACCGGGTTCATAAGCTGTTTCGCTACCATCAGTGAAAACATAGTTTTAATGCTTGCTGTAAGTGTATGTAGAAAGTAGGAATTCACATCTATTGGGTACCTAACTATTTTGCACATTCATTGTTCCATATGATGTGAGTTTGTTCCATCTGAAGTTCTTGTGAGTTACGAGGATGATCTTGTGAAAATTGGAACATTAAATGTTCCAATTTTCACAAGATCATCCTTGTCACCTCTTCTTACAAATTTTGTAAGAGGAGGTGAATTATGTACTCATTATAAATGTTTTCGATGTAGTTACTCACCATAAATCGAAGGTAAACTTTTTTTTTTTTAATTAAATGAATTTTTTGATTAAAAGGATTTGATTAAAAATTTTAGTTTGAAATAAATGAGTTAATTTACACTGAATCTACATAAATAATATTGCAATTTTGGCTAGGTACTATATGCTTTCAAATTAATGTTCTTTCAAACTATCCATCAAAACTTGGAATTTTTCAACAGTTTGTTAGAAAACCTATCTATCGCTTCATCAGTTTATATATTGATAAGTAACTATCACACCATTTTTGGGTTATGTTTTTTTTTTTTTTTTTTTTTTTTTTTTTCAAGGCATTTGACACCTTTTTATAAAGGTTCTCATTTCTGTCTATCTACATGTTTGTTGGCACATCACTGTATACCAATTATCCGAATTAGATAAAACTTGATGAGTTTGTCGAAGGTAGTCTTATTTGAAGTCAGCGATTGTCGGTCGCTAACAGAGACTTTAGATGAGACACTTTGTGAGACAATACGCCAGAACCTATACGTACAGGAACGTGATTGATTTCACAGGAAAGTACGTTCCCTATGAAATCAAAATATTTTGATATTGCTGCCTCGGTAAAATAAATCTCCAGACCAACGTGTACCATTTTTTATGAAAGTTCTAGAAGGTTCAAGGGAGCATGAGATGTGGCTCGCATGCGAAGACGACTGTATCATAATTCCAATCATGACGGAATTCGTGGAGAACCTTTGTTAGACCATTCTCGAAGAGCACGTGAATTTGAACTCTTTTATTAAATTGCTCAACCCGGCTAATAGCTGAAAACGTCTTACAAATCGGTCCGAACGTTGTGGATTCATCCCCGGAACACCAATTTGACCACAGACAGACACGGAACCAAATTTATTTAAGAAGCTATGCAACGTGAAACGCAACGTTAAATATCGAATTATTCTAGCCTCGCCTCGGTAGCGAGAAAGTACGAGTACATATAAAGTACATACAGACTGAACTTGAAGTGAAAAATATCGTTAATAATGTGTTGGTCGTTATAAGTGTAGGTACCTAAATTATCGTCTACAAACCCCATTGATGTCATTCTGATTTATCACTTTTTACAGAACATAGTCATTCAGGTTCTGGTCTTCATTATTGGATTAGCTGGCGCTATGCTGCTTATGGAAAACAGTGCTTACCAATCCTCAATCCACCCCGTGATCAAGACAGTGATGCTGAGGTTGATACAGCTCGCACCCACCTACGACAAGGCTTCTTTCTCGCTTTCGCTCCTTCAAGAAGACGTAAGTCCAAACGTACGAGAATGTGAAGGAATCATGTGCTTAATCTATTACTGGGTTCAGTCGATGATCCGATTTTCTGGGCAGGAGTTACTACAAACAGTGTAACAAAGTCTGATCAAATTCAAGTCTAAACAACTTTGGTGCTAGAATGGGGTTATCACGTCACTGCTTGTTTCAAGATCTATCTAGGAACGCGGTAGCGTTCCGGCCCGCCAAGCAAATAAGTTAAGAAAACGAACGGTACCGAGTGTATGTTTACCGGACGTCACGAAACGCGTTTTCGAGGTATCCATATCTCGGCTCCTAGTTGATCGATCAACTTGAAATTTGGTGTGGATCTTCTTGGTGTGGATAATAGAAAGCCCTGAAAGTTTCAAGTCACTAGGTCTAAAGGGAGCCGAGTTGTATAACTTCAAAAACCAATTACCATGTTTTTCTACTTTTTTCAGTCGGTCAAGGCTACAGCCTCTCCACCTTCGCCGACTGACTTGAAATTTTGACAGAGCTTCGTTTCAAGTGTAGCAAGTGCCTTTTGAAAGGTTCAAGTCGATAGCTCTAAAGGGAGCCGAGTTATATAACTTTAAAAACCCGGTTTTTCACCCTTACCTGTTCTTCTTCTCCTTAATCAGTTAGGCCTTTGCACCTTCACGGATTGACTTGAAATTTTACACAGAGCTTCGTTTCTACAACAGCCAGTGCGTTTTGAATAACCCATTATCTCAACCCAAAAAACTTTTAGAAACAAAAAACTGAAATTTAGGCTGATTTTGGCAACTTTGACGAGTCTACAGCCTGGGTAACCGGACCAATCGACTTGAAATTTTGCATAGACCTTCTTTATAACATGATCCACAGTAAACTTGTTTATATTGCCTCTACAGGTCTTTTCAACTTCAACAACAAAAAGATGTGATATCCCCCAAAAAACACTCCGTCTAAAAATCGCAAATTCTACAGAGGCCGGAAAAAGTTATGATATCCACTTTCCCCGCCCGCCCTTTTCCTCATTAAGGAGCTAAGTATAATGAAAAGCTTAACCACTTCACAAGCACCGTACCCCTTTCGAAAAAGTTCGTATTTGTAGTATTTTTATTACTTTCACTACCTACAAACCTGATCCTCCTTCCCCTAACCACCACCACCAATGTTTTCCTGTTCCCTGTCTTCTTCCCACAACCCCACTTTCACCCTCATTCCCCCTCGGTTTCAGCAGGGAGCTTTTCGCTTCTTTCAATGCTGTTGGCGGGAGCTTTTGGCAAGGCTTCTGACAATTAGATGATACATGTAGTAGTGGTGATGATGAGTATCTACTTAGTGCTGGTACAAAAGTAAAGTAATGAGCCATTTCAGGCTGACTGACATCGCAAAAGCAAGGCGTCTAAGAATTGTATAAGTATTACTGGTGGTCACGAGTTATCAGTGGTGGTACAACTACAGCGAACTCCAATAAAGGCTTGTTCATCTGGCAAAAAGCTCCCGCCAACAGCATTGAAAGAAGCCAAAAGCTCCCTGCTGGTGCAACAGAGGAAACATATTCGGTGGAACCGAGGGGAATGAGGGTGAAAGTGGGGTTGTGGGAAGAAGACAGTGAACAGGAAAACATTGGTGGTGGTGGTTAGGGGAAGGACGATCAGGTTTGTAGTGGAAGTAATAAAAATACTACAAATACAAACTTTTTATAATTAGTTGCTTGTGGAAGTAATAAACGAAAGGGGTACGGTGCTTATGAGGTGGCTAAGCTTTTCATTATACTTAGCTCCTTAATGAGGAAAAGGGCGGGCGGGGAAGTGGATATCATAACTTTTTCCGGCCTCTGAAGAATGATATTTGCGAGGCCGGTTGATTTTTACACGGAGTGTTTTTTGGGGGGTTTCTGCTTACCGGACGCCTCTCATATACCTTTTAATAGGTCCCCGTGAGATTTGTCATGTGGAAAAATGGAAATAACTATTCCTGAAAGACAGACAAATTTGATAATCAAGTTTGACTGGACTGTCGCAATATCGAAAAAAAACAACATAAATATTATTTATTCATGAAAATATTTGAATTTGGAAGTAGGTAAATATACACATACTTCACATCGTCACTAAATTGAATGTATACTGACAATGATTACTCATTGGTCGATTGATAGATCGGTTGCTGTGGGGCCAATGGAGTCGACGATTATTTCAACATGAGACGAGCAGTTCCCCCAGAATGCAGAGATCCTATAACAGGGAACGTCTACTATTACGGCTGCGCGGACGAACTCACCTGGTTCCTCGAACAACGCTCTGGTTGGCTCATTGGCCTAGTTATTGTCCTTTGCTGCAAAAAGATGCTCAACGCCGTCCTCACGGCTATCCTCATCCAGCTCGTTCAGAAATACAATCAATACGCGTAGTTTTGTACGGTTCTGTTCTAAATGGATTTGTTTTCTTAGTTTCAAACTACTGGACGTGTTAGGCTGGAAATCTCAGTTTCTATCCCTTCTTTCGTATCATCACATGAGTTCTAATTCCTTTCCCTTATGACCACTGTTTGCCATATGGCAGGATATGTTAATAATCCATGATATACGAGAAGGATTACACTTTTAATTTAGGCAATGAGGAAGTTGCGGGATCAGGAGTTTCTTTGGAATATTTATCTTGTATTCCACATTATTTCCAGAGTCCAGCTAACAAGTATCATAGAAAGCCCAGGAGCAAGATAGTAAAGAGCATATATGACTGATAAGACACAGGATGCAGTGATCCTGAAGTACTACCTACATTATCAAGCAAGAATGTCTTTTTTTTCCCCCAAGTTTAAAGCTCAACAAGCCATAACTGTTGCTTCGATATACACAAACCAGAACCGTGTTGTTTTCACACAAACCCTTAAACCATTTTCAACTATGTTATATTCGTCCATACAATACATAACCCTGTTGTATGGACGAATATAACACAGTTAAAAATGGTTTATCTGAAATGCAAAACTTATGTACCTTCCTGTGTCTCAATGGACAAACAATTATTAATGGTATGTACATGTACATTATAAGTATGATAAGTCAAAACATGTTTTCCAAGTATTTATGAACGTGGTTCAGAGGAAAATCCGATTATTTCAATCATGTTTTATTCAATCATACTGTTTCAAGACCAACAACCGTGACACCACATTTGCATTTCTATGAAATAAATGCACCTTTGTTTTATTAAAAAAAAAAAAAAAAATTACTCCTGTTTTGTTTTTTTATGTAAACTGTACCTATGTATAATTTAACTTTATTCTACCTACCAACTTGTATTTCGTTTTCTGTATTTTTATAATACTTCTGTGTGGACAAAACTCGAATAAATGTAATTGTTTTCTAATCCTTGTAATTATAATGACCATATCCATACATTCATCATGTGGCCTGTACATCACATCCACCTGATTTTGGTTTGACTAACATTGGTTAATCAACATCTAGTTTATTCCTAATTAGATGCGAAATTTGAGTAAAACTCCACATGACTTACTAATTGTTTGGATCGCTGGATTTAGTTTATATAAATAAAGGGAATAGGGGAATATAGGGAATACCCGAGTCATCTTTTATCTTTGATTCACCAAATTATTATTTATAAAATATTTTAAGACCCGATGCAGCGAAAAGTCAGAAATTTATTTCCTCGTATAGGTATCACATTGTTTACAGTTGGGTCGAAAAGTGAAGCTCACTCAGTGTTGTGACGTCCTGAAAACGGCAGGAAGTAGAGTGGAGGGACAGCCTACTTATAAATTCATCTTCGTCTCTTTATTCTTGGGGCTCATCAAGAGCGTACGTCGTCGCCTCAATGAGTTATATCGGTGGTTATATCGATGGGTGCCTCAACCGACAGTCTTCTTATAGCTCTAGCCCCCTCCCAACTCATCCCAATCACAACCCTTCCAGCTCTCATGGCCGAACAATGAGAAACGCTGAGCTCAGCAGCTTCCATCGATTGCCTTCACCCCCCCCCCCCCGCCATTTCAGATCTTCTAGTTCAAACACCCTCCCATGCAATTTTTTCTTTCGTATTTTCAACTTGCTAAGCACCCAACTCCTCAGGGGACTATAATAAGATCCGCCCTTAGCGAGGCGGAGAGTCTCGCTGTTTATAATCTAGGCTTTGTTGCTTGCCTTCAGCCGACGGCGGATTTGCCTTCCGATTGTAGTAAATGGCCTGAGCCGTGAACTTCATAACAAAACGCACATAAAAACGCATTCATTTCATGTTATACGTAACTAAAAAATTGTTCAGAAGAGTAGTGTGACATGGGTAGACACGGGGTTTCATAAAATGTGAATGTTGCATGATGTAGGAACGCGGCAGCGTTCCATTTCGCCATGCAAACAAGTTGAGAACCGAACGGTGCCAAGTGTATGTTTACCGGACGTCACAAAACGCGTTTTTTGGGTATCCATATCGCAGATCCTATTTGACCGATCAACTTCAATTTGGTTTGGAACTTATTGGTGTGGATAATCGAAAGACCTGAAAGTTTCAAGTCGCTAGGCCTAAAGGGAGCCGAGTTATATAACTTCAAAAACCCAGTTTTTCGCCCTTACCTTGTTCTTTTGTTCTTGTTCTTATTCAAACGGTCTACAACCTCTCCACCTTCATCGGCTGACTTGAAATTTTGCACACAGCTTCGTTTCAGCTTGTGATAGTGTCTTTTGAAAGATGTATCCCGTTATCTCTACCCAAAAATATTTTAGAACCAAAAAACGGACATTTTAGGCTACCAGGGTCTAATTTGACGTGTCTACAGTCTGGGTAACACGACCAATCGACTTGAAATTTCACACAGACCTTCTTTATAACATGACTTAGTGCCTACATAATTATCACAACCCAAGAAAACATTAAGAACAAATAACGGAAATTTAGGCTAATTTTGGCCACTTTGACGGATCCACAGCCGATCAACTTGAAATTTGGTATGGATCTACATGGATTGGATAATAGGAAAATCCCTGACATTTTCAGTAGGCTGACTCGAATAGTGACACTCCTGAGCTTCTTCGTCTGGATTAAAACAGCATTAGAAGGTGGCTCAATGAAATGAGGCAGCAACGTCAAGATATTCGAGACGCTACCTCCTCTGTTTTGCGACGAGCCTCCCTGTGTTGTCAACAAGGCGGTAGTCACTTTGAGAACCTGCTGTGAAAATACACGCAATCATTCCGAAGGATAATTCTATGCATATTTTTCTTAGTCTTCGATTTGGTACCAGGTAGTCGAACTCCCGACCTGTCAACAGATCGTGAGAACAGTTTTAATTCAGACGGAGAGGCTTAGGAGTGTCTCCATTCGATTCAGCGTTAATAATATCGGAACGCCGAGCAGATACACCCCCTACCTCCAAGACCTGAAGATATCATTTTTCGTGCAAAACCCTCGATTTTGCTTAAAAAAAAAAAAAAAAAAATCACGTTCGCATTTGAACGCCGTTTTCTCAAAACATTACGTAGGTACCTACAAATCAATTTGACCACACCTTTGAAAAGCTCATTGAAAGACGAAGTTTTTAAAAGAACGAGTAATCATGTAGGTCAAAATTTGAAATCTTGAGAGATAATTTGAATTTTTCCAAAAACTCAAATTTAGCGAAATTTTAAATTGTGAGCGGTTATAAAAGCAACTACAAATTATCGATCGAACTTGAAAAGAGATGTTTCTTGAAGGAAATTTAATGAGCTTTCCAGTGGTTTTTTCAGTTTTTTTGAACTCAAATGGTTCTGGAGATATTATTTTACTGCGACAATTCACAAGAAACACGCGTTTCACTGAGAAAAACACAAAATTTGAAATAAGGTCACTATGGATGAGAATCGGACATGGGTTCATATAGCTTTTTTTCTTGGGTTTGAGGTCAAGAAACACCTCCCCAATTTTCTGACATCTTTCACCAAACACCCTGTTTATGTGTCATTCCAGACAATAACTCCAGATAGAATTGAGATAAAAAGTTCAAATTTGCACAAAAAATCTGTCTTGGCAATCGAAAGGCTCGTCTTGGCAGTCGAAATCTGTCTTGGCAATCGAAAAGTTCGTAGATGGGCAGAATTGGACCACTCTATGGTGGGGGGGGGGGAGTTTTAGGGGGGAAAATTCCTCATAACTTCCCAAAATGAAACATTCTGACAAGTGACACCTCATTTTAAAGTTTTTTTTTTTAATTCTGAACACGATGGTGAAATCGGAATTGCAATATCTCATTCTGTTCTCAAACTGAAGCACTTTGAAGATGAAGAAACGGGGTTGTTACTTGATATGATCTTCATGTCAAGTCTGCTCTATTCTGATGACGTAATGCGATATCGCAATATTGACATCGCCGTCGTGTTCAGCGTTGAAATGTCCAAAAGCTGAGGGGGGTTTTGGTGTGTGTGGGGGGGGGGGGGTTCACAGATAATTCCAAAAATGATACGCTCTGTCAAGTGTCACCTCATTTTAAAGTTTTTACACGCTGAATAAGATGGTGAAGTTAGAATTGCTATATCTTATTCCGCTCTGAACTTTGAAGATGAAGAAACGTGGTTGATACTTGAGTTACGTTAAGCTATCTCATTAGCTGAGATTGGATAAACACACCCTTAAACCACTGGAAATGGTACGGAATTGTCTGCTCAAATAATGGTCAAACAATAAAATATGATCAAATTGAGATGTTTATAACTTAAAACTGCTAGAAATGGTACCATTTCCTTCGAAACTACTTCACAAAAATAGTAATGACTCGTTCAAACTGTTCGTTCATTGAAATAGATTCAGTTTTTGGGGCGGGCAGTTCATCAAAGATATAATCTTGTAGAACGGGCTCAGTATTGAAGAGACCGTGACAGGCGGGAGAGAAGCGAGAATGGGCTGTTGGAATTGGATAAAACTCTTCAAGAGGAAGCTGAGTGCTGGGGCTGAAGATGCTCCTCCAGCAGCGTCATGCGCCATTGATTGCCTTCAGTTTCTTGCTTGCCGTCCCCAGTTCGGTAACGTGCCCTCGACCACCCACTTTCCTTTTGCCCCTCAGTCACCCCTTTCCTTCAGGTGATCCAACTAAGTGAAAGAAAAAGACGGAGAAAAGTGATCGAACCAGGTACAACTGCGGAGACCTTTTGGTGCCATAAGGTTCGTTGATTACCGTTGAACTATTTTTATTTTTAATTGAATTCGATTCAATATACCCCCAAGAAAAGTGACACAACTCGAAAAAAACAAAATCATTTTGTGGGTTTTACCGTAACAATGTTCCATCTTGGTGTGCGTAACATGATATGTTCCTATCTTCATCATATTATTTAATGTTCATTGTTAGGGTAAAACCCACAAAATGAACTTTTTTGAGTTGTGTCACTTTTCTTGCGGGTGAGCGATATGTACATACATGAAAGTATCAAAATGAAATTCCGGGTGTAGTTCGCATGGGCCTCTTATTCTCTCCCCAATAATATAAAATCCATTATATTATAATATATTATATTATAATGAAATTCTAATCCTACGTTTTGGGCAAAGTGAAACCTAAGTCGATTTTCGAATTTTTGTAACGACGTTGAGCTGTTAACTATGGAGGCAGCTACAAATGAAGAAACCGTTAAAAGTGTTTAGTAGAGTTGTCCAAGTTCAGTATTGATTGGAGACTCATAATATTCTACAGAGCTTTCGACGCCATGAATGTAACAATGGCTCTGGCCCTGGTCTTGAAAACGAATGAACTTATGTATAGGTTTTTTATTTACAGGGTAGGTTACTCGGTACACACTTGATGTTGATGTATTTTGGAAAATAGGTAGGTTAAAGTGGTCACCATTTGCCACCTCAGCTTAAAAAATCCACAGTCATGCAGCATGGCTATAAGAGCAAATTTTCGAATAAACGAAAGGTTTTATGTTAATTGTCTCAATTTTACTGGTTTTATAAACAATTTTGTCTCTTTTTTTGCCGAGTAACGCCGCAGTTTAGATGTTACGCCTCAAGTAACAAACACGTTTCTTCACCTTCAAAATGCTCCAGTTTCAGAACGGAATGGGATATCGCAATTTTGACTTCACCATCGTGTTAAGAGTATAAACATCATTAAAATGAGCTGTTACTTGTCAGACTGTATCATTTTTGAAATTTATGGGTAATTTTTTCCCCTCTTAAAATTCCCCAAAACCCCGATTCTTCCCATCTACGAACTTAGCAATAAAAAACGGAGGTATAGAATGAGAGAGTCTATTTCTATACCTCCGTTTTTTTTTATTGAAATGGGTTTCCACAACCTCGTCGCGAGTGATCTAATACGTACGAACTTAGCCTTTTCGATTGCCAAGACAGATTTTGTGTGCAATTTTCAACTTTTATCTCAATTCTATCGACAGCTACCGTTTGGAATGACACATACAGTGGGGAAAAAAGTATTTGCACATCCAGTTTTTCTTGATATAACGAATTGGAAACTAAAAACACCTCAGTTTATAGAATTTTCATCGCTGAACACGACGAAGAAGTCCGAAATACGATAACTCATCCTTTTTTGAGTGACCCCCTGGCAGAAAAAAGTTCCATTCGGGCCTTTCCTTGGTAGGCCACTCGAACAGCTCGTTCCAAAAGCGATGTTTTGCTGAGTCGGGGAAGAAGTGATCCATTTAAAAAAAATTATTGGTTTTTTTTTACCCTCGTAGAGTTTGTCTTGGGGCAAATTCAGCTTTCTCAATGGGTTTGGGTGGGTGATCAATCCTCCGATGAATAGTGAAGTTGTCACCATTACAGGAAAATCATTGTGGGCTTCAAAGTAGTGGTAGGACGATATCAAGAATTTACTCTGGTCTTCGGCACCTTTGTTCCTAATTTCGATGATAGAGGTGGTTTTTCGGTAAAACTGAGGGTACCATTTTTAAACATTCTTCACCATACTGAGTCAACTATCATAACAACCATAACGCGTATTTTATTGGAAACCTGTAAACAGCTGACGATCGTATCAATATATTCATCCGATAACAGTAACAGACACTAGGCTGTGAATAACAAAATAATCTGAACCGCCGGGGGGGGGGGGGGGGGGGTTCGTTCTGGTTGGAACAACAAACAACGAGAGCGCTTTCGGTAGAGTTCATCAGTTGAGTGTAAGAAGAAGACACGTCCTGGACTTGTCCCGCTCTTGCACTCAACGCAGATTTCGTTCATCAATTTCTACTGCTAAAGGTTACGGGACGTGTCTCTTTTTCACACTGAAGGTGTATTGACACGAGAAGAACAGTTTTCCTGGAAAACCCGATATTGACCAACTTTTCTGCACTCAACGATTCAATAACCCGCGAGAGGTCAGATGGTATGAATGTCACTTGCGAGACTTTCACTCACATCATGTTTTTCGACTTAAATTGTTTTATATTTGTGCCGATATTGGTCGATTCTGATTGAATTTTTTTTCTCGTAAGCTCCCAGACAGTGCGTGAGTTCTGCCAAGTGGAGAAAATAGTTTTTCATCCATTCATTATTGGGGAGGGGAAATTTAAATTCAAAATTCCACTCAACTTATATTGAACAGTCGTATTTACCGTTTATGGCGATTTGTAATGACAAGAAAATCATCCGAGAAATTACGTTGCAAAATATATTTATGTGGAAATCGCGTAAACATCATCATGAAAACACAGATATCTTGGCAAAACGGGCGATAAAGAATGTTTCTGTGATCAAAAAATAGTTAATACAAAAAATAGGATCAAAAATATAAATATAAGAATGATACAAAAATAATCAATCGTGCTGCGTCTTTTCTCTCTGCTCCTCTTCATCCCACGGTGATGGGATGAAAGGTATACAGTTATGAAAATTTATCAACTTGAGGCACATATAGGCACATTCACTGAAAAACGCTCAAGGGGGCGAGACAATGAGTAGCTTTAAGCGAAATCATCGGAACAATTCTGATCCACCTAGGTGGACAGCCGATGACGTCCGCGACGCCTAAAAACGGCAGTCGGACGGAAATCCACCCTGAAATGGTTGCTTACTTTACTTTACTTTTTACACTGAAAAACGCTTGACCAGAACTGACTGAGACGCTGTTGGTGACTTATCGTAAGGAAGTCTCAACTCAGACAACTTGCAAATATCAAGTTTCCGGAAGAGGTTTTTGTAGAAAGGGAGGTATTACCTGATCACCGCCTGTTGCAGAGTGGAAGAAGGAATTTGAGGCGGAAGCTTTCCAAACGAACTACTGTCGCGACGGAGACGGGATGCGGTGGACAACTGGATAAGTTCGATTTCATTTGACGATGAGGCTCTAATTCAAGGATCGGCAATCCACAACCCGCGAGTCACTGAGTGATCCACTTGATAATTGTAAGTGAGCCACTTCAGTTCCGAAAATTAAGTATAATAATATCATATATATATTAGATAGGTAACAAATAAATTATAAAACATAAACAAGCTACAAACATTTTTAGGACAAAAAACTCTGCAAATTCTTGACACAACGGTTTATTATCTTCTTTGTACAGATCACCCTTCTGTCTAGAGCCCCCAATGATAGGTTAGAACAACAAGAAATAGGTGGAACAAACATTCAAAATTGCCTTCTTTACGTAGCACAAAAAGTACCTCAGAACACAAAATCTACATCACAAAAACCATGCGATGTTCCAAACAGCTGTTCTTTAGTATGAACAGTGGCCTATCTTCAATAATGAATAATTTAAAACGACCAAAGAAAAAATTTTTTTAACCCCCCCTCAAAATTTGTTCGTTCAAGTTTCAAAATACGTACACTTTCCCCAGTTAGCGTTGTGCTAAAATTACGAAATTTGGTTTACCCCACAATGATCTTCGACACTTTTCATAACCCTAGATCAAGGGGAAAGTTTCCAAACGAAATTCAAAATTTTGAATTTTCATATCGCGAAAAATTCTAACAGAACGGTGTAGGTTTTTAGTTCAAATTTAGGTAGAGTTTATTCTTTAGAATGTTTTGAGACCATCCGCCGCTTTGTACGCTAATTCTGCGCTGGTCCAGCTGATTCGAACAGTACATAGTTTCAGATATCGAGTTGATTAATAATAAAAATTATTAATAACCAACAATAATTAATAAGAGTTTGTTATAGGAACACTATTGCCGACGTAGGTAGGTCGAATTAAAAACCCCAGAATTATATCGGTACATCTTATTTGTAATTAATTCATCATCTCTATCATTTAGTTTGTACAGAAAAAAATTTAGTTTGAGTTTATTTTTTAGAATTTTTTAAGACCATCCGCAGCTTTGAACGACCAGCCATTCGTTCACCATTAGGACTTAAACTTAGAGCAGATCAAAGTCGTCAACATGAGAGTGAATCGTGAGGCAGGTAGGGGTGGGGGTTTATGAAGTAGCCGAAATATAAAAATTTCAAATTCTCGAAAACGGCTCAATGGATTGAACTTTTCTCCCGTATCTGAATGTTTCTGTGACCATGGAAGGACATAAGGGGGTTCACTTCCGGATCCGATGCAAAGGGGTCGGGGTTTATAGGGAAGCCAAAATATAAAAATCTTAAATTCTTCCTTCCCGTGAGACGGATGAATATTATTTTTGGTATTTAAGATTATAAGGGTTTGTAAAGGGACATGTAAGAGGTATAATCCGTAAAGCGACAGGTAAGAGTGGCAGATGGATCCATCCCGAGTTCTGCCTGTCCGGGACAAGTAACAGAGGTAGATGGACACACCCCGTGTTCTGCCCGTCAGCGAAGGGCCCTACAGCTAGTTCATAAATAATATTATTAGGTAACCAACAATAACACTGGCTTAAAAAAAAAAAAAAAAACTCTGCAAATTCACTGAATGATAGATTAATGGTTATTATAAATTATCATTAATTATTAATGCTCATTATCAAGTAGTGTGCACTATTATTAATTATTGTCGGTTATTGTAACCAACAAATTTTGAGGGCGGTTAAAAATTATTTTTCGTTGGTCGATTCCAATGGTTCAGTCCGCCGTCCGCCACGGCACTTTGGCCCAGTTAGCGTTGAGCAAAAATTACGCAATTTTATTCACGGGTTCCGACCAACCCCACAATGATCCTTGAAACTTGCCATAACCCTAGGTCAAGGGGAAGGGGTTAAAATAAATTTCGAATTTTTGCAAATTTCATAACTCGAAAAATTTATGTGGAATGGTATAGTTTTAAGTTCACATTTACAGATAGGTAGATCATTTAATAATGATTAATATGTTTTAGCTCTATTTGTACCATCATAAGGTTTAGATTCGCGTGTTTTGCGCTCACGATATTGCTTACTTCTTTGGGCAGCTGTAACATCTCGAGATTTCACATTTTTGGACGATTTTGAGTTTTCTCGCACTTTACTTATATCTGCAGGCATAACGAAACTATTTTTCTAGCCTCTTCATTTATATCGTTATGTAACGCTTGTCGAGGAATGGATTTTGCCAGATTGAATCACAACAGACACAAGTTTTATGAGTTAATAATGATGTTTTAATATAGAGAAATGCGAGAGCTGTATAGCGATCAGAACAAGTGTACACAGTAAAAAAAAACTTGACTCGGGCGGTAGCGAGCAAAGACATATCATTGGCTGGGTAGCCTATCAGAACATCGTTACAAGACGGCGCCTTAATTCAAACAATGTATAGGTACAAAATTACTCCCAACATCCCTCCTTAATTTTAGGAATTAGTACCATATAATAAAATATCATACAACATACGTAATGTTTTAAAATTGTAGAGTATCAGTACCAGGAACAAAATTTTCAAATTCAGTAACATAATCACTCAAGAAACAAAATTTGTTATACAATTTTTAATATTTCAAAGTTATCAATATTATTCAATTATTCATCTTAATTAACCATCATTCTTTTAAAATTTACGAATTTGTTTGGACCCAAAGCTTTAGTTAGCAAATCAGCAATTTGTTTGTCACTAGGACAGTACTGGATGTGAATTAGTTTCCTATCAACAATTTCTTTTATGTAGTGAAACCTGACGTCTATATGTTTGCTTTTGCGACTAAAGTTTCCTTTTCTAATTAAACTGATAGCACTTTGGTTATCCACGTTTAGAGTCGCTTTAATTTCTCTGCACATGAGTTCTTCCAACAAGTTCTTTAGATAAACCAACTCTTTGCAACATTCAGCTGCGGCTATATATTCACTTTCGGTGCTCGACGTAGCAACGATTGGTTGTTTCCTTGAACCCCAGCTGATTGGTCCTCCACAGAAAAATATTATGTATCCAGAAGTACTTTTTCTGGTTTCCGTATCTCCTGCGTAGTCTGAGTCACAATAAGCGATGAGTTCGTCGGGAGATTCACGGCTGAAGTTTACTCCAACATCGACACTTCCTTTTAGATATTTCAGCGTTCTTTTCAGGTTTATCAGATCGTCGTGTGTTGGATTTTCGACTCGGCGGCTGCTCATACCCACAGCGTAGGCCAAATCTGGTCGAGTTTTCGTTGTGAGGTATAGAAGACTTCCAACTACTTCTCGAAATGGAAAATCGACGCGCTGTTCGTTTTTTGGGGTATGACCGTCAACTTTCTGGAATGGAGTTGATACTGGTTTAGCTTTGTCCATACCATATTTTTTTAGTAGTTGTTTCGAGTATTCAGTCTGAGAGAGCTTGACTGAATTTATGGAGTTTTCGAACTCTAGGCCTAGAAATGTTTTTGGATCACTGATGACAGTCATTTCGAACTCTTTATTAAGTTGGCTCAGCAGGGTCTTCATTTTATTTTCGTCGTCTGAGGCAAGAATCCCGTCATCAACATGTATGGCCAATATCAGAGTTGCATCCTTATTTTTGAAAACGCAAGGCTCATTTTTGAGTGCTTCTAATCCATTTTTCTTTAGGAACTCTGTAAATCTCTGATTCCATTTCAGTGGTGCCTGTTTTAGGCCGTACAAGGCTCTTTCGAGTTGACAGATTTTTCCAGTGTTTTTGTAGCCTTCAGGCAGCTCCATGAAGATTGGTTCGTCCAACTTTCCATATAGGAACGCCGTTTTTACGTCGAATTTCTTGGATTTGAAACCGTTCTTCACGATCAACGCCTGTACTAGTCTTAGAGCGTCACTACCCACTACAGGGCTGAAGGTTTCTTCACTGTAGTCTAGCCTTTGTTCGCATCCTCGAACGACTAGTCTGGCCTTATACTTTCCATTATCTTTTATCCTGAAAACCCATCGATTTGTCAAGATTCTTCGTTTTCCAGCACTTTCCCGATCTACTAGTCTCCATGTGTTATTCTTCTTGAGAGATTTCTTTTCCTCCTCAATGGCTGCGGTCCATTGTTGTCTCTCAGAACCTGAAGCAGCTTCTTTGAAAGTAAGCAGGACATAATCTTGTAGTTTTTCTGGGACGTTCTTCTTCCTTTTTCCTCTTCCCATTTCTTCATTTTGTTCTGTTTCAGCTTCTACGTAGATTGACTCGTCGTCTTCATTTTCTTGGTCTTCATCGAGGTTTTCTTCATCATCCATCTCATCAGGATTGTTTCCATCTTCAGTGTCTTCTTGGATCTCTCTTTCTGCGTCGTCGTCTTCCACCAGTGTATTCTCGTCATCTTCAATTGTATTTTCTTTTTTTTCCCTCTGATCCATATATATTGTCGATTTTCACCACAATTTTAACATTTTCATATTCATCTTTTGTTTTTCTTGGTGGAAGATCGTCTTCAAATACGACATCTCGAGCGTAGATTATTTTTCGTGCATTTTCATCCCATAGTCGATATCCCCCCAAAAACAACTCCGTTGTAAAAACTGGCCCGCCAAAAAACCTCAGCCGCAAAAAGGAATGATATCCATTTTGCCCGCCAGCCACGTATGTAGGATGCTCAGTGCTTCGCACCTCGCTGTTGAGTGTGCATATAGAAACCTGATCCTCCTACCCCTAACCTCCACCGTCAATGTTTTCCTGTTCCCTGTCTCCTTCCCACAACCCCCTCTCGCGCTTAGTGCCCCTCGGTTTCACCTAATATGTTTCCCCTGTTACACCGGCAGGGAGCTTTACGCTTCTTTCAATGCTGTTGGCGGGAGCTTTTTGCAAGGCTTCTGAGAATTAGATATACAAGTAGTAGTGGTGATGATGAGTACTTAGTGTTGGTACAAAAGTAAAGTAATGAGCCATTTCAGGCTGCCTGACATTGCAAAAGCAAGGCGTCTAAGAATTATAATATAATTATAAAATATAATTATAATTATAATTAAATTAATATATTAATATATTTATAAATAATTATAATATAATTCTAAAATATAATTATAATATAATTGAAGCATTACTTCATTATAGGTGTACAACCACTGATTACTCGTGACCACCAGTAATACATATAATATATCTAATAATATATTATAATTCTCAGAAGCCTTGCAAAAAGCTCCCGCCAACAGCATTGAAAGAAGCGTAAAGCTCCCTGCCGGTGTAACAGGGGAAACATATTAGGTGAAACCGAGGGGCACTAAGCGCGAGAGGGGGTTGTGGGAAGGAGACAGGGAACAGGAAAACATTGACGGTGGAGGTTAGGGGTAGGAGGATCAGGTTTCTATATGCACACTCAACAGCGAGGTGCGAAGCACCGAGCATCCTACATACGTGGCTGGCGGGCAAAATGGATATCATTCCTTTTTGCGGCTGAGGTTTTTTGGCGGGCCAGTTTTTACAACGGAGTTGTTTTTGGGGGGATATCACATCTTTTTGCATGGCTAGTTTTCGAGTGGTACTTATACAATACGGTTCAATTTAACAAAAGTACCTACGAGGTAACTAGTAAATGTTTTCCTAATTGAAGTTTTATCGTAGTCGAAATTTTGTAAAACCCCTGCAAATTCTTGACACAACGGTTTATTATCTTCTATGAGCAGAAAACCCTTCAGTCTGGATTAATAAATGATAAAACGTTAGTTACTCTACAGTAGAGTGCATATTGCATTGTCTTCCATCCTCGACCCATGTTTAACAGTTCATGTCATTCATTTATAATTAATTTTTCTATCGCTTTTTAATTTAATTTCTGAACTCGAATCAA
This sequence comes from Stenodema calcarata, assembly GCA_963920205.1. Classification (NCBI taxonomy): domain Eukaryota; kingdom Metazoa; phylum Arthropoda; class Insecta; order Hemiptera; family Miridae; genus Stenodema; species Stenodema calcarata. Next base: position 6,459,895 of record OY986057.1, read on the forward strand.
ATGTATATGGAAAAACTTTTCGATTAATTTTTTAAAATTTTCGATTAATTAAAACAATTTATTCTTATTATTGGATTTGAAAATTTGTTGCATTTTTTCTTGTGGATTGTGCAAATTTTTGTTGTTGAGAATCATTACAATTGGTGTCGAAGAGAAAGTGGAAAGAGAAAGTTTGCCAAAGGTAAAACGCACGTTTTTATACCAAAAATCGCGAATAACTCGAGAACCGTTGAGAAAAGTGACAAAGTGCGCTACCCTCATTCGAAAGCCCATAAAATTTCCTATCGATCCTTATACAGGCGCCACTCTACGACAATTTTTCTGACCACCGTTCAACTTTGATGTTTTCGGAAATTAGACAAATCAGTAGATGTGGAATTTATTCACGTATTTTTGGCTGTGGATTAGTCGAATCGATTGAGATTTAGTTGAAATTTATTGAGCATATACTAGACAACGTAGCGGACATTTTAAGACCAACCGCACCAATTTCCATCAATTTTGGCGGCAGTTATTGTTGAAAATAGAAAAATCGCCATAACTCCTTTGTTTTACTCCTTAGGAAGCTCTTCTTGATCTCAAATTGAACAGTTTTAAAAGCTGAATACAACTAAAAAAGAAAATCTGAAAAAGCTTCAATTTTGAAGGAGTTATAACCATTTGAAATTCCTAAAAATTACTATTTTCCCCCTAATTGGGGGGGAAATGGGGGGAGGGAGAAAAAATGGTCAAAAGGCACTCCCTTGGAGCATAACAAACGTGTGTGCAAAATTTCAGCTCGATCCGATTTGTCTGCTGGGCTGTAGCCCCGTCAATGAACAACAACAACAACGAGAAGAAGAAGAAGAAGAAGAAGAAGAAGAAGAAGAACACGAAAAACGTGAAAAATAGTGGTTTTAAAATTGTTATACCCCCGACACCTGATGTTTCCGAGAGCTGAATTTTGGTTTACGTCCTCACGTGCCCCTGGAGAGTTGGTGTACAAAAAATCAACTCTCGAGACACTCAGGGGACCGAGCTACGGGATGGTGAAAACCCGAACTTGTTCCGTCGCGTAATCAGTGTCTCAGTCGCTTCGGTTTTCAGGGCTTCGGTTTTCTTGGCGGGCGGGACGCTCCCGCGTCCCTAGATCCGTTAGGTTGATAGCCGACGTGGACGTATCTCTTGCTTCGAGAGTCGAGTTTTTTCAACCTTGTAAGAACTTTAGCGTAGGCAACGCATCCAAACAGGTGAATTTTGCTGTAATCCGCTCCTTTTCCAAACCACATTTCGTACGGGGTTCTTCCTTCTGATAGAGCATCTGTCGGGCAACGATTCAAAATGTAGCACGCAACTCGAGCTGCCTCTCCCCACATTTCAGATGGTAGTTCAGAATCAAAGAGCAGGGCTCTCGTTTTGTCCATGATGGAGCGGTTTACTCTTTCAGCCTTGGCATTGTACCGTGTAGGTTTGAAATTGCCGCGATTTATCGGTAGCAGGCGATCAATCAGGCCTTGTCCGCCGTCTGGTTGGCAGCAGTGTGGCCGTCCACCATCACTTTTGTCCTGGAATTTTTCTCCCATGCTACCGCGCTTATCTCATCTCGTTTCGTCTCAACTCAACTACATATTTTATTACTTTTCATCCTGAGAAAGTGGATTTTAGTGTCTACGAGTCGTCTGTGGATTGGATTCATCAACGGTATGTAAATTCTCACGGTGAAACGTTACGTAAACCTGTTGTGGAATCACACCTGTAGCTCAGCACGACGTCTTTTGTTTCAGTCTTCAAATTGAAAGTATTACTACGTCCTGCGTCTTTGGGTATACTTCTCTTGACTTTCGCGTTTGCGAGCTCTACGCAAGAAAGAAGGGTAGGTGTCGATATACTTTCCCAAAGTCGTACCTTTCCTCAGGTTTACCTACCAGGTTAACCTACAAGCCCACATGTGCTCGCCGACTGACATCTAATTTCTTTTTCAGTTGTGTCGAATTACTCGACCGCCTTCTTTTCTCCCTTACTTCTTCGCCTTCTCGTCTGGGAAAATTCTTCAGATCGGCAGAATCGAGACCGCGGTGCAGCAACCCCATCAGACTAGCTGCTGTCGTCTACTCAGGCCCGAACCGATAAGTCGTAGATTTAGTTCCCAAAGTACCACAAAATTCCCTCTCCTCTTTTCCTATCGTACGGCAAACACTTAGTCAATACGGCAAACGACCGATATTCTGCTCGATTAAAGATTTAATTTTTCACTATTTATACCTACTGTTTGTTTGTGCAAACGATTGACGACGAGTCTCAACGTACCAGTGTTACTTTTAATTTTTTTAAACTGCGAATATATAAAATTATTTTATATGAGTAAACCTAGTTTTGGCTATCTTCACGAGTCATACCTTAATTACCTTATCCCTATTTTCTTGGGTTCGTCCCCACCTCTCCTATTTCATTCTTGAAATAAAGGTAATCTAGGAATTAACTTGGTTTGCACAGCATTGAGCTGTGGAGTGTGACTTATAGTAAAATCCATCACTATTCCTTTGGATTTGGCCCAATTTAGCAAATTGATGCTGACATATTCGCCTCCACAGTCACAACGGATTTTTGATACAGGGAGATTCCATTTTGCTTCTACTTCTGCAACATAGTCTTTCAAACATTGAGCAGTTTCATTTTTCTTTCTGAGCAAATGAATTTGCAGAAAATGAGTGTAGTCGTCTAAGCATGTCAGAATGTATTTATAGCCATCCCAGGTAAGTTTTTCGACTTCGCAAATGTCGGTATGAATAATCTCCAAAGGACGTACAGCACGCGTTCTTATGGATGAGAAGGGTAAACGTGACTGCTTGGACTTGACACAAATTTCGCAAATACGGTTAGCGTGTTCAAAATCCTTGGATGTGAGTCCAAGAGTATTTTCTCCGTTTAGTTTTTTTAGATTTTTGAAACTGAGATGTGCCATTGCGCGGTGCCAAAATACGTCATTTTTCTTGAAGATTTTGTAGCACTGCTTTTCGGTTTTTGAGGTATTATAATCAGGCAAAAGATTTAGTAAATACAGACCGTTAGTCTGTCTTTCACCTTCGAGGGTGTGTTGTTCTTTCGATATTTTTACTTTGTTTTTAGTGAACAACACCTCACCTCCATGAGCTGTGATTGCTCCAACCGATATAAGGTTGCTGTCAAGATCAGGTACGAGAAGGACATCTGAGAAAACGCAATCTTCTGTGCCTAAAGTACCGACACCAGTAGTTGACAGCGACTGATCTTTTTTCGCAACCCTCACGTTGTCATTTTCAGATTTTAAATTTGATAGCAGTGAACTATTTTTCACCATGTGATGAGACGAACCACTGTCTACGTAAAATGGGACGTGTTTTGTTGAGGTTTGGTCCTGAGCACGGACAAAATACGCAACTTTTTTATCGTTTTGTTTCTTCTGACGATTTTCGTGTTGCGAGCGGAAGAAACAGTTTTCCCATTTGTGATTGGTTTTCTTGCAATACTTGCAAGCGACGAGCGAATGGTCTTTTTTCGACTGTATTCCGCTCTTGCCGAACTTTTTCTGTGATTTTTCCGACTTGAACGCAACCAGGTCATCTTTTTTATTTTGAGAACCGAGTTTGTTTTCTTCAGCGTACAGTCGAGTCACGAGGTTATCTAGTGTACGATCGTCTTTTCCGGTGGAACTCCAAGCAGTTGTAAAATGTTTGTAGCTTGGCGGAAGGATCGATAAAATTTTCGACATGACCATTGAATCCGTGATTTTAGTGTCTTCATCAATCGTGTTTATCCGAAATGCAATGTTTTGAAGATCGCTTATATTGTGGGGCATGTCATGGGAATCTTCGAACCCAAAACCAAAGAATTTTTCAAGTAGCTCATTGAGCTGATCTTCGTTTTTCCGGTCGAATATCTTACACAGTTTATCAAACATAGCATTCGAAGTTTCGCAGTTCAGGATATGGGTTAGATTAGTTTTATTAATCGAAGCCATAATAGCCCTTTTTGCGCGAGCATCATTACGGATAAAATCGCGTTTTTGTTTGTCGTCTGCGAGATCTTCTTGTTTGACCCCAATCAACGCGACATCGTCTATTCCTAGTGATTGAAACAGTACTGTGATTTGTAGTTTCCACAACTGGAAGTTTTCGGCTCCAATGAGCTTGTCAATGTGTGAAACATCGTCTGATTGACTAGCCATATTGGGTTTTATATTATTTTACTCACCGAACTGTTGAGCTGAAAAGAAGCCACGTGAAAACACAAACTTCACTGAGTTTTATATTCACTGTTTTTAGAGAATCAATCTGGTTTTTAGCATACTGGGTGTCATAACCTGTCGAGGAATGGATTTTGCCAGATTGAATCACAACAGACACAAGTTTTATGAGTTAATAATGATGTTTTAATATAGAGAAATGCGAGAGCTGTATAGCGATCAGAACAAGTGTACACAGTAAAAAAAAACTTGACTCGGGCGGTAGCGAGCAAAGACATATCATTGGCTGGGTAGCCTATCAGAACATCGTTACAAGACGGCGCCTTAATTCAAACAATGTATAGGTACAAAATTACTCCCAACAACGCTCACAACCACCATAGTTACGTGACGCTAGCAACGATTATAGTAACGTGATTCAATTTCCACTTGATGGTGCAACTTCTTGTGCCATTAAGCGACGCTCGTCCGTGACGTGACGCTCGTAACGTTCGCAAAACAAATGGAAACGTCCTGTTAATCATTATTAAATTTATTTACATAGAATTTATTTTTTTGAATTTTTTAAGACCATCCGCAGCTTTTTACGACCAGCCGTTCGTTCACAGTGAGGGCTTAAAGTTGGAGCAGATCAAAAGTTGTCAACATGAGGGTTAATCATGCGGGAGCCTATTGGGCCTATGTCTATGTTCCATGTATTTAATAATAATTATTAATCATTATTAAATATAATTAATAAACATTATTAATAACTAACAATAATAACTAACAATTAATAATAATTTGCACTAAGTACTTGTTGTTCAACTTCCCGATGAGCTGGAGACTTGAAATTATAAATATAAGTCAGCACTTGATGATAATGCAATATTCACTCGATTTCTCGTATGTAAAATGGTTTAAACAATACCTACCTATTTGTTTAAACAAATTGAATTTGGATGATGAGATAGAGTCTTGAAATTTTATGTTTAATTTTATCTTTAACATGGGTCAAAGATGGATGAAAATGCAATATTCACTAGGTTTCTTGTCTGTAAATTGTTCAAACAAAAGGTACATTTGGAGGATGAGCTAAAGTTTTATCGATCATTTTGTGAATTAGATTAGATTAGGATGATCTGCTCATAAACCGTTGTGTCAAGAATCTGTAGAGTTTTTTTAATAGGAGGTAAACTGAGTAGGGGGTAAACTGGGCACTCTCGTAATAATATGTGAATTGAGTTTGTTACCTCAAGTACAGAAAGTAGTATTTGCTTAACAAAATTCACAAATGAATAATTTATTGTATTGTAAATTATTTATTAATATGTAAATAATGTGTAAATTATTTATTATTATGTAAATAATGTACAATACAACCAAAAACGGGGAGTTTAGGGAGTTCAAACATTGTTGAATGAAAACTTGTACAAAATTTGCTGTTTTCTAGTTACCTCCACAATAATCATACATGTATAGCTGCTTGCGACAGCTTTCTGTACTTAAGCTAAGTACCTAAAAGCTTGATTAAAACTATTATAATAAGTACCTATAATTATTTAAATAACAAAGTTTGCAAATTATGCTAATCTCTCATTGTATTCTATAAGCATAAATCAACTAAATTTATTGACCAACCTGACGTAATACGGGCATATTCATGAATTGTATGCTTCCACTAGTGCCTTCCCGATCAGTCAGCAAGACTTCGATAGTTTCGTCATGGTGCTTGTATGAAATATTACGGAATTTCAAATGGAATTCTGACTGAAAATCCTTGTGGTCAGAGATGACGAGGCAGAACTAGATGAGAGGGTTAGAGCTTAGTTGAAGGGGGCTTGAGAAGTTTTGGAGTTGGTTTACTCTATGGTCGGTCGGCAGGCGAAGATGTTTTATAATCGATTAGGATTAAATCGCATACAGACATCGTGTAGGGCTTGAAAAGCGGGTATCAGAGCTTACAACGAGCTCAGTCGTGATGTGGGTAGAGGGTAGAACACTCAATCGTTTTTTGAATAGTCGAGGGAAACTATTGTTGCCCCCCCTCCCACCACGTTCTCAATAAGGAGCAAAATCGCAGACCTTGAACGAGAAGTGGTTATAAGCTCGAACACGGTGAGGCACGGGATAGCTACATAGGGAGGCCTTAAGTCTTGTCACTCGACTTACAACCTCCTCTTGAAGCACCAATCTCCACGGTACTGTCAATACCTTCCTGGTAATTATAGCTCCTATTCTCTCGTTGTCACCAAAGAGAGGCATTCCCCTTTCATTTCCCCTTGTTAAGTTTCATAGTAATAGGTGACACTAGTGCAAATTCAGCACAAGCAGCTCCGTTCTATTCCATTTTATAGGAAGGAGGTATGCGATTTACACTTTCTGGTGGCATGACATTGTGAATTGAGTTGTTGGATTTAAAATATGTATATAGTTATATCTAACTAAGTATAAGTTAGGTACCTAAGTTTGGTAACACTATTTCTCACAATTTATTTTACTGAATTACTTCTTTCTTAATTGCCTTTTCCAGTTCTTTCCCAGGCGAAAATGGTCAAACAAAAATTTAATCAGACATGACAATTTTTATTTATAAAATACTTGGTTATTTTGCCAAAAATAATTTGAAAAAAAAAAAAAAAAGGATTTAGCCTGACTAGGTCAATTAAAAAAAAAAGACAATGCAAAATCGACATGTAAGTGACGTAACCATAAGTCGTTTTTGGTTACCAAGAAACTTTTATATTTTTATTCAGCAATAGCATGTCCTTTAGCATGAATAACGCATCTGATTTTTGTACTGAACTCATCAGAATACTTTCTGATCACCATGTTATGGGAAAGTTCACCCCTTTGTGTATGTAACTGGTATAATAGGTATAGGTAAAGTTGATAATAGTAAAACTGTTTTGCTGGTAGTAAGGCGGTGAAATAAAATGTACATAAATTAGGATAAATCTGATAAAGTATCCCCGTATGTCCTTACGAACAGTACCTTGCTCGTGGGAAAGTTCGCGAGAATATTAAACACCCCTCTCGCCTCGGGCGCTTGTGTCCCTTTGACTCGTGCCAGAAAAACCGCTCCTGACGCGAATGAATGAATGAATGAATTATACTTTATTCCATAATATTCCATAATTATATTATAATGAATTCCATATAATATATTTCCGCATAATATATTTCCATTAATAATTCCATATAATATATCTACTTAATTCCATATAATTCCATAATAATTCATTATTATATTATAATAAATTCCATATATCCCATATAATTCCATTAATGAATTTATTCCATATACATAAATAAATAGTGCATAACGACTACATTGGAACTACCCCCCTCATAGATCCATGATCTGTGCCAAGGGGGGGGGGGGGTGATCAACTAAAGAAACTTTATTGTTGAACTAAAATTACCTGGTAGAATAAGAAAGAAAGAAAGAAAGAAGAGACAGAAAATCAAACTCAGAACTAGTAAATACTTGTAAATGCCACGAGTGGCGAGGCGAGCGGACGAGGCGAGCCGCGAGCGGCCGTTTACACATTCGGCTCGTCACCTCGTCTCGCCGCTCGTGGCACTAGTGCGAATGTGTAAACCCGGCAGCCCAACCTGAATCCGCGATTATCGGAATTATTAAAATTATACCTGGAGCGGTAATGGAGTGGGCGAGTAGAGTAAATGACTCAATAAATGGATGGTCCGAATACGGCTTAATTGCTGTTTATTTTTCACCCACCACCTCACAAACGTCTTTGACGGTCTCGTTTACATCCATCTAGACTATTGTTGTTCCTGTGTAGTTTAATTGTGTAACGCACTAACTCATGAATTTCTTCAACGTTGCAGAAGATAGGAGCCTCAAGTTTTGATGTACGTGCCAACTTATTAATACGAACCAAAGTATGACCAACGGAGGACATGCGTACCTGTTTTCTGCTTTTTTATTCTTCCTCCAATCCGTGTAAGTAATAAATCAATTTTTCTTGTTTGCAAAGGTATTTCAGTAGGCTCCGAATCCACAAGCTCGCATATCCCAAAGCCGTTGAGTATTTTTCTTTAGGTCAATTGTATTGTTCCTTCCCCAAATATCAAGATTATGGAAACAAACCAAATCCACAAATAATCCCCCTCAAAGTACATTGCTACTTTGATACACCAATGCATGCAGAACAAATCATCTGAGATAGAAGGTCGACATTTGGAACTTGTTCTGCTACGTTGAAAAAATGTAATTATCTTCCTCTTTTCTTAATGTTTTTCATTGCCGTTCCCGGATAGTCATGGGACGTCAAACGAGATATACACTTCTTTTGTTTATTCTTTTTCTGAAGGTATTGGAAGCTTTGTATTCATAGAAAGGAAGACCATTTTTTATTTGGAGGGTTGTAGGAGGTTTGGTGTAAAAAGAGGGAAGGCTTTCTCCCCAGTCTTCTTTCAATCCACCACTCGTCAGTATGTATACTCCCCAGTCTCTACTTCTTTCAATCCACCACTCGTCAGTAGGTATACCTACTAACGTAACTCTGAAGATTAAAGCCGAAAGCTTGGAAAGCGTTCTATGTTTTTACACCAAACCTCCTACAACCCTCCAAATAAACACGGCCAATAAGCCAAGGAGGAAATAAACGAAACATTAACAAATGAAAATATCCTAAAATATCCTGCAATCTCCTTACGGGTTCATTACGAGTTTCATTCGATTCCTTTGAGATAATTTATTATTCCATACATTATATGCATATGGTTGCAGGTTAACGAGTAGTCTTGTTTTCGATGATATCCTCCCCGAGGATAAAAAGTTATACGACAAAATGAGGCCACCTAAAAAAGACGGAGAGCCCACGACAGTAAATTTTCACGTCACAGTCATGGGCCTTGACTCAATTGACGAAAATTCGATGGTAAGAAAACTAGGTACCTAACGATCCAAAGTAATAGGCACAGTGTATGATGGAGTATTGGTTTATTTTTTCTCGCTTGTATTGGTTCAAATCTTCTCGCTTGATTCCAGACTTATGTAGCGGACATATTTTTTGCTCAGACGTGGAAGGATTACAGACTTCGGCTGCCAGAAAACATGACGTCGGAATACAGGTATTCTGAAGTTCATTTGATAGCACTTTTACTATTTTCTATGATCGAATCACATTTCGCTATTAAATGATTGTAGATTGCTTGAAGTAGACTGGCTGAAGAATATATGGAGACCTGATTCATTCTTCAAAAACGCCAAATCCGTCACATTCCAAACGATGACGATTCCTAATCACTACATGTGGCTGTACAAAGACAAAACTATTCTATACATGGTGAAGTAAGATGACGATCAAAATAATGTACCTGCACACTTCGTGACACTCTATACATTGAGATGTATCAAATTAAATGCAAGTACCTTGAATATTTCATCTCCCTGTTCAGGCTCACACTCAAATTGTCTTGCGTGATGAACTTCATGATTTATCCACACGACACACAGGAATGTAAACTGCAAATGGAAAGCCGTAAGTATCATATCACCAAGTGGTTGAATATTTACTAGTAGGTAATTTGATTCACTACCTAACACTCGAAATAAGTAATCTACATCCACCCCAGTTCGTAACGGGGAAAACGTAACAGCTCCAATTCGAGAAATTTACACAATAACAATACAATAACATGATAATTCATGTAACTCCTCTACAAAGCGCAGATATTCAAAAGAGTGGGTGAAAACGTTTCCTATCCTGCCATTTTGTTCGTACATAAACCATCAGGAGGGGGTCTTGATGGAACCCCAACATTCTTTTTTAAAAACTTGAGAAAGAGGAAATGGAACCTCATATGGCGCGTATCCTCTATGTTCGCCGTGGCGCTCCGTGCTCCCCGAGACATGGTGACGAGGTTGCAAACAACGGTGCTCCTCCAACGATCCACAGTGTTCGCCGGAGCATCGAACGAACGTCATGTCGTCTGATGAGTAGGGAAGTTCGATACCGATCGATACCAGTTATGTATCGAATATTTCCTTTCGATCCCAAGTATTTTTGGTATCGATTCTCATGATTTGAGTATGGGTACTCATATCGATACTTTGGTCCGTATCGAAAGAAATACTCAACTAAGTAGCGAATAGAGAAATTTCCATTAAATTTCCAAAAAGAAACAAGAATACAATAATACACAAAACCTGATATTTCAACAAAATCAGTGAGAATCTATTCCAGGAACGATTTTTCCTGGTGTCATTCATGACTGAACCTCCAAATTGGTTGGTTTACGTTTCAAGATACGTAGATGCAGAAAATCGAATTAAACAACTCTGCTAATTCTTGACACAACGGTTTATTATCTTCTTTGTGCAGATCCTCCTCCTGTCTAATTCACGAAATGATAGAACTCTAGCTCATCACCCAAATTTAATTTGTTTAAACAAATAGGTATTGTTTAAACAATTTCACAGACAAGGAACCAAGTTTAATTTATTTAATTTGTTTAAACAATTTTTTTTTAGGTTGTTTACCTATTAATAGGTAGGTAATAGGTTCTCGCTTCAACATTTTTAAAACTCGAATTTCCGAAAAATGTTCATACGAAAATCCGCTCGAGACCATCCTGAATTCACTGCCAAAAGACACCGAAAATCATATATATGTTTTCTCCACGTTTCTTCATCTTCAAAGTGGTCCAATTTGATAAAAAAATAAGATACTCGTATCACAATTCTGATTTCACCTTTGTTCAGCGTAAACAATCTTGTTCAGCGTAAACAAACATTTAAAATGGGGTGTCACGTGTCAGATTGTTGCATTTCGGGAATTTATGGGTAATTTTCCCTCCCTAAAACTCCCTAAAACTCCCTAAAACCGCCCCTTACAGCGGCCCTATTCCGCCCATCTACGAACCCTTTTGATTGCCAAGACGGATTTTCTTGTGCCAATTTAAATTTTTTATCTCAACTCTATCAAGAGTTATCGTCTGGATTGACACAAATATAATTATAAATGTATAAATATATACCCGCACTAAAACCTCACCTTCCTTTCCCTCGTTGGATCTCAGCCTGGAACAACTGTTCAACTGATTACTTCGGGCTGAGTCCTCTCCACTCGCATCCCTTTGTCGGTCCGCGTACTCCGTTTTCGCTCCTGTTCAACGAGCAAATTTGCGCTCAAGACCCTCTCCACATATTTTGATGTGTGGGTCCAGTTCTGCTCAGTTCGCAACATCTTGGCACTACCACCTGTGGTGTCATATTGCGTAATGATATGTTTATTGTTTCTTGTAACCCATTTTGTGCACTTGAAGAATGTGTGGTAAACATCACTATCAGCTCTGGCACGTTGGGGTATTCTTCTTCCTCATTCTGTACAAGTAGACCTAGAACAGTCCATGTCCTGAGAAGAAGTGAGTTCTGAGAACAGTCCATGTCCTGAGAAGAAGTGAAATTCCTCAGGGACCACCTGGGAATCCATCTCCCCCTCAGCCCAGCCGTCCTCATCTCATGCCATCTTGCCATTCTCTCTGAAAATAACATGATCTTTCTCCTTCTTCATCTGACACGAAACCATTGGTCAATTCAAATAATGCACGTGGCACAAAGCGACCAGGCGATTCTCTCCTAAGGTCCAGATCAAGCGTCGCTTGCGGAGCTGCAGAATGTCCGTCCAGTGGAAGCGTTTTCGAGCGAAGAGGCGAAAGGAGGCGAATTGACACGAACGGTTCGCCTCCTTTTAAACACACTCTTTATCCCGTCCACTGCTAGCGCTCCGTTTGCGCGAAGTCAACCGAAAACGAACGAACGCGAAGAAAATCAAACCAGTTTGTTTTTTAACTCGCGAAGAGGCGAAACGGCGATGGAAGACGACAAATTAATTGTTAGAGGCATCATTGAATAGATGTAGTCGAAAGTGCCCTTTTTCATCCGCAAATAGTTGAAGAACGACTCTTGAGACACCTCCACTCTCCAAACTGTGGCCATTGTAAAAAAGTAATTCCTCACCCACTCTCCCCTCATATCCTGTATGGCCGCACGTCTTCTCCTTATTTGAACTGAAGAGTCCAAAGCGTACAATTGCCACATATTTGGCAACGACAAGTAGAACGACAGAAGGAACGAAGTATACTGATCAGTAGATTCGCGTGGTGGATTCGCCTCCAGTGGATGGAGCCCGTTCGCGCGGGAGTTCGAACGAATTCACATACAAAGCAAATACAATATCCCTCTTCAATTGGAGGGCGTGGTTGTAACAGATACCTTGGCCTGCAGTTGGACTCGAAATTGACATGGAAAGCTTGTCAAGCGGCTGAGACAACGCTTCCGTCGTCTGTATTTCCTCCTCAACAGCAACTTGTCGCTTCGCCTCAAGCAATTGAGGTTGTAAGGTGTCAGGTAAGGTGTTGGCTCGGCAACCAACTTTCAATGCAAACGTTTCAGAATACTCCGACTCGGAGTCTCCGAGTGATTTTGGGATTCATAGAGATCTTCAAAGTTCAGAACTAAATTACATACTGAGTCCTACCTACCGATTACTATACTCATATATGCTGGATGCGAAGTCTGAAACGCAAGTGGCCACGAGACCTGCTATGAAATATATTTTACAAATATATTCTACAAATTATTTATTCTTAGTTGTTTTCCCAGAATGGTTGCGGTTATTTTATTGATAATATACATTTAAATAATCAATTACCTATTCATAGTGGGGGCTGTCAGTGGACAGTAGTCCACAACATGTTTCATGAGGGATTGTTCCAAACCGTTCTTAACTGGGTGGGAAATCCACGGAAGAGCAAAATCATAAAATTAACATCACTATATGAGTTTGTAACAATCCATGTTCCAGTATCACACACTACGGACGACCTAATTTTTCAATGGGATCCAGAACTTCCCCTCGCCGTGGAGAATGTAGAGTTACCCCAACTGCAGCTAGTAAAGAACCACACTGCTGACTGCACTCAAGTGTACTCAACAGGTAAGGGTACACTAGTCGATGACATATAGCTCAACTGCATAATATCTATTCATTGATACCTATTTGTCAAATATATGAATCTTTACAGAAACAGCTTGTTCGATATGCATTGAAACTCCTATCTAGAGCACGATAGAACGGAAGTGTAGAGCGAAAATTAAGTTTGCCCTCAAGCATATATTCAATGCATCGTTTCTCTCACTTATAATATTATCTTCTTCTCCAGGTAACTTTACGTGTTTGGAAGTAGTGTTTGTGCTGAAGAGACGCTTGGGATATTATTTATTCCACACCTATTTTCCGACTTGTTTGATCGTCATCATGTCCGTAAGTTCCTTCCACGTTCAATTTCGCTTTCGCTTTCGGGGGTTTGACGCCCAAACAATGTGTACTGGTATAGATTATACGGATAAATCCACAATTTCTGGACCCATTTGGAGGTTTACTATACAACAGAACCATTGTATAAATTCAACTAAACATGAAACCAAATCCAGAAAATTGTCGGGCTCTTGAAGTTGATGCTGCCCAGTTCAGCTGAATGGAATTTACTAATTGGTTTAATGCTACTCCAAATAGTTTTCAGAATTGTTCAATTTAGGAGTTCATCTGTTTCCCAAGCAGTTAGTAATTGACTGTACCAAACTTCTGACAAATTGAAATGACTACCCGCAATCTAGATCTATCTGTCATCGCTGCCCTTTTGATTATGGTTTGGGGTGGTGTAAAAACAATACAACATTAGTAAATGAGCTGTTAACTTAAAGTATCTTTCATTTCAAAAATTCTTGTTTGCCAGCGCCATTGGGGTAAAATTTCTTTTCCTTCTCACTCCAACACTGTTCATTAGATTTTGGATTGGAAAATATCATTGCACTCAATGTCAGCAAAGAATTGGCGAAAATCGGTTCGGGTGTTAAAAACCAATCCTAAACTCACTTTGCCTACAACGTTCAAATTTCGAACTTTTGTTTCTAAATTCCATTTTTCAAGGTTAGAACAGGAACACTAGCCGTGTACCAAAGATCATCTAGGTACTGGTTTCAGTGACTTTAAATACTTCTCCTCATATTTTCTTTGGTTACCTATATATTCATAGATGGCACCATTATACAATTGTTGGTGGTTGGTTAAAGCATATTCAGATTTCCAATCGCATTTGCTTAAAGTTTGCCAATTCAATTTTTTTTAAAAATACTTCAGCTTTGGACTATTGTTGGGGATGATAGAGCCTCAACCTCCAAAAGAGTTTTTGATATTCGGAACTATGTACCGATGCCCAACCAACAACATACCAGCTTTGGACTCGTACACTAGGTTCCTAACATGTCTGTTCCAAGTTTCGAAATCAGCACACGGCATACATCATCGTGCTTTGGGTTGCCTCTTTACGGCTAAATATTTGAAACAAATCCTTTCGAATACTGTCAATTTTAGGTGAAAAGAAACCTTGCGGCAGTGGGCCACAAACTTTGTGAGTTCTCGAGGGTGAGCATTGAGCATTAATGAAAAAATCCGTCGCGCCGGACCGATTTGGATTTTATAATCGTCACAGTACGGGCTGAAAACCAGGGGATTTTAATTATAAACGTTACTAATTTTTGTTTTAAAATATAGAAGTTATTCATTTTATTGAAAGGTTGCCTAGATTTCGGTTGACTTTTCCATTTTAGCGTCATGCTTCAAAATTGGCTCACTTGGTTTTCATGAACCTACAAACCATTTTCATATTTCAAAAATAACTTGATGTCAATACATAGGAAAAAAAAAATGATGTAGAAGCAGCTCAAATAGTGTTCTAATGCCCAACTTTGGAACTGTTCATCCATAATATGGATGAATACTCACTAACTGAAGTACTCGTTGTATTTTGAACACCAGCAATCCCGAAATTAAACTAAATTCTTCCGATTACAAAACAAAAACAAAAAGCTGGGGGGGGGGGGGGGTTTCGGTGAGTGGGGGGGGGGGGGGGGTCACTCAAAACGATGAATATAATATATTCATGGAATTATTCAGAAGATAGTGCCAAGTAAAGGCGGGAATTCATTCAGAAAATTTATTTGGAAATTAGAAAATGCTTGCATACGAGTCTGCAACACATTGGGACATTTTCATGTGTGTTTTCTTATTTTATTTATCACCCGTGCGTTGCACGGCGGGGCGTGCAGATCAATAATTTTCTCTTATGGCCCATTTAATTATTAAATGGGCCATAAGAGACACCGCCCACCCGTGGGTACTTAATTGAATTCGCGATCGTGTTGACTCATTGTTCCGACACCCCAGGGGGAAAAACAGGTAGGTCATTGGCCACCTGCCGGAACTGGGGACCTCTCCGTAAAGGCCTTGAGGAGACTCAAGGACATGTCTGGCAAACATGCGGGAGTTTATGGTATTGCTAAGGTTATTGGTATTGCGTGAGCAAGTTTTCGTGACGATTTTCCAGTTTATGTGCCAAAGCAAAGACATGAAAATGTCAAAAATTCACAAACCAAAGTTTTAGGGTTCCAATAAAAAAAGAAAAGAAATAGATTGTATCAGAAAAATCTCTCATCTTCTATGTCATTGGGATTTTCGAGACAAAAACCAGTTTAAACTTTGAAAAATTAAAAATTGAAATCTGATGAACTACGCTCGTTTTGGTATCATGAAGTACCTAGTGATGAATTTTTGAACTGGATCGTCTACTATTTTCTTCTTTGAGAAATGAAAAAAATGTTTAGCAAATTTTTGTTGTTGTTTTTGGTCGGCAGTGGGTATCGTTTTGGATCAAACCAGAAGCGGCGCCAGCCAGAGTGACTCTCGGCGTCACATCCCTTCTAACACTCTCTACTCAACACGCGAAGTCCCAAGCGGCTCTTCCGCCAGTGTCTTACATCAAAGCAGTTGACGCATTTATGTCCGTCTGCACCGTGTAAGATTCAAACCAATCAATGCAATAATAATCATTAGTTTCATAAGTGGAGTGTGCCTGAGAGCCGCAGGCTATTCATGCATATAGAGTGCTTACCCTGTGGTGGACGTGGCCAACAGTCAAGGATGGGGAGCTAAAGAACTAATGGTCAATACTGTCTCCAACTGACGACAGCTCTACCCATTGCAGATAATTTTTGTTTGTTTTTTATTTTTTTTATTTTTGCTTTTATTTATTTATTTATTGGCAACAAAACAAAATAGAATGGAAGTAAATTACAAAAATGTTCATGTCGGTAATACAGCCTCCAACAAAAACCATTTATCCAAGATTAAATTCTTTGCCCACCAAGGTTGAACATGTCGATGGCGTCACATGATAACCTCGTATCTCAAAAAAACAAATTTTACAGGAGAGGCAAAAAACTGATAGCAATGGCATAAAGTGGCATTAGGAGTTACAATCTCATATAGTCCTCTAGAGGGCAGAAAATTCATTTTCCGCTCAAATTTGAAGCACAGGCCGATGAGATACGAGGTTTTCTTCCCATACATGCAAAAAACTAAAAATCGTCAAAAATCAAGATACGAGGTTATCATGTGACGCCATCGATGTGTTCCCTGGTGGAGTCCTGACGATGATTCAAACACAACAAAAAAAAGCTCACCACAATAACAAGCATTTCACCTAATTAATAGCAGAATAAATGAATCGGTGAATGTTAAAAGGGCAGTTGTCCATATTTTGTCAATATTCGTTTTTTTGCATTTTCGGGTCCTATATATAGCCCATATATCGCATCGTTTGATGTTATAAGGACCGTTGTCCACCACATTTTGGAGGCGTAGAGACGGTTGGAAACTACGAGTTTCTGAGGTTAGCATGTTAAAGGGGCAGTAGTCCGGACTATGGCCCTTTTAACGTGCGTCGACCTGCAAGGTCGCTGTGCGGCATCAGCTGATGACAACCCAAGTGGAGTTAGTTGCATGTTTGTGCCAGATTGCTTTTTCTCTCGTCGGTCATCCTCCGTCGTGTTTACGGTTCATTATTATTATTAGAAGATCAGTTTCATCGATTCTCTTGCCACAGAAGTTCCTACTGTACATTTTTTTTTGTGTGCGTCGTGAATCACACTTTAAAATGAGTGATACTGCAACCGTTGAAAGTGATTCATCATGTAGTAGCTCTCCTCGTGGACGGAAAAAAGCAAACCCATCTGCTTATTCCAGGGAAAAAATAAAACTGGCCATACTCCGTGGCCAAGAGTATGTCTTTGAGGAAATCGCCTTCCAATGGCCCACACAGGAAGGCCAACAAGATGAGGAAAGTGCTTGAAAAATGTATTTTCCAATTTTTTCAAGTTTCTCCTTGGTATTTCTGCAAATTTTGTTTTATTCAGTTATAAATAAACATTCAGATTCACTTAAACAATTATTTTTTGACATTAGAACCTTGGCTTTTCCACAATTTAAGAAAAACACCAACTTTTTTTTATTAAAAAAAATTTTATAATAAAAAATAATAATAATGCCTTTTTTATTTGAAAAACCAATTTATAATAAAAAAAAATAAATAATTCATTTTTATTATACAGTTTTTGACGTCCTTTGCTACTCCTCAGAGTTCATTTTGTGTTGCTTCTTAAGCGACGAAATACTAAATTATTTTGCTAAGTTTACCAAGTTTTTGTGTGATTTCATAAGTTCGTCAAACTTCAAAACGCTGTAACTTTTGAACGGAAGGTCGTACAGACCTGGCAATTGCTTTTTTGGATTCAGCAGACTTCTTTCTTTCGAATAATACCTATCCCGTGCGGGTCGGGGCCGAATCGAGTTCCTAAGTCGCTTTTGTTTCAAAAAAACCAAACCGCGACCGAATCCCACGACATTTGGCTTCGTTATAAGAAGTACCCAAAATCACTGTAATCATCTCTAATTAAACTTCATATTTTAATAACTCCGCCAATAATGTTTTTTTTTTTTTTTTTTTTTTTTTTTATATAGATCTGTCCTTTGGTTTCCGGTCCCTCTACCAAGGTGGAAAATTTGCAAAAAACATTTCATGGAAATCCAAGGGGCTCATGGTATTGGGTTGCTTTTCCTAATATTCTTACTCATAGGAAGTGACAACTAAGCAAAAAAGAAGTTGCTAAGTGCCATGTGGAGTTTTGACATTACCAGTCTGCCTTCGACCAGCTGATTGCTATAGTGCTGCTGCATCTTTAAAGCTGTTAGCTGTCTGATTCAGCTGTAGTAACATTTGTTTTTGTTCTTTGCTCCTAATCTCCAAATTGATTTGAAAAACTCTCGATTTAATTTTTACAATTCGGGTTTAATTTAAACATATTATAATACGAGTATGATATGTGCATATATTTAATGTTATGATCAATCACTTGTTGTGATCAATACCCTGTAGACAAAGTTTATTTAATAACTACCCATACCTACTACATTATTTTACCTCTGATTTCAGATTTGTGTTCCTGGCCCTTATGGAGTATTGTCTTGTCAACATAGTGCTTGGCGACAATGAAGGAGTCAAACCACCTGAGCCTATGAATCATGACAAACTAAGCAGCTTTTCATTGAAGGTGTTGAATCATAGTGAACAATAATAATCAAGTATCAGTGTACAAGTATGAGATAAAACTCGAAATAACACCAAGCGTTTCACGCAACTGGGAGCGTAGGTACCCTAGTTTTTTGGTGCTTGTTGAAATTAACCCCCCTCAAAATTTGTTGGCTTACGTTTCAAGACAAGTAGATTCAGAAAATCGTACGCCCACCGCGGCACTTTGCCCAGTTAGCGTTGTGCTAAAATCACGAAAGTTGGTTTACGGATTTGAACCAGCCCCACCATGATCCTCGAAGCTTTTCATAACCCTAAATCAAGGAGAAGGGGAGCAAAACGAATTTTGAAATTTTGAAAATTTCAAAACTCGAAGAATTCCAATGTAACGGTAGATATAGTTTTTAGTTCACATTTAGTTAGAGTTTATTCTTCATTTTTTGTTCTGGGGTACTTTTTGTGCTACGGAAAGAAGGTAATATCGAATGTTTGTTGGTAGGTATGTCTTCCAGAAAAATTATTGCCGTCACGTAGGTGGAATTAAAAACCGAAGGTCTGACAAGTGACACCTAATTTTAAAGGTTTTTATACGCTGAATACGATCGTTGAGTCAGAATTGCGATACCTCATTTCGTTCTCAAACTTGATTACTTTGAAAATGAAGAATTGCTATATCGTATTCCGCTCTCAAATTGGAGCACTTTGAAGATGAAGACACTTGAGATGTTCTTCATGGACATCATGTTTGTTAATGGAGATATTTTACATAAAACCAATTATTTCTTCAACAATCCGCTCTTATAGCCGTGCTGCATGACTGTGGTTTTTTTTTTTTTTTTTTTTTTGTACCGGCTGAAATCCGACTTTTTTAACTTTTAAGATTTTTTTCGTGTTTTCGACCTTAAGTCACTAAAATTGCCATTAGTCCCTCATTTTTCACTCGAAATTCAAATGTGATTATACCGTTGAAAAGAGCGTTAAATTTTCTATCTCTCTAGGGCTAAATGAAACTTTTCGAAGGAGACTCAGAAAAATGAGCCGGAATAGTAAAGTCTCGAAAATCTCGGAAATGTACAGTTTTTCATGGACACAAGTCCTTCAATGGAGACATTTTACATAAAACCAGTTACTTATTTCAAAAGATCAATCCTCAAGATCGATTTACCAAAATATCGTCACAAAAGTATCGATTTAAAAATCGGTTTCTAAAAAGTTATTATTTTTCTAATGAGATACTATTTTTTTAAATAATTATCCTAATGATAATAATGATAGCATGTTCAAGGTAGGTAGATTGTAAGGATAGGAAATTGGTACTAGTGTCGATTTTTTTGATTTTTTTTCAAAATCGAAACATAAATCAATTTTTCTAAAACTTGTTGGCATAAACTTGATTTGTCATAAAATTGATTTTTTTTTCAAAACAATGAGAAAAAAATCAATTTTATGAAAAATCGAGTTTATGCCAACAAGTTTTAGAAAAATTGATTCATGTTTCGATTTTGGAAAAAAAAACTCAACACTTGTACATTTCTAAAAAAAAACAACCTTCTTAAATCGGTAAAAAAAATTTATTTAAAAAACATCAGGTCAAATAATTTGCATTATTAACGAAATATTCACATATCCCAAAACTCTTCATCAATTGATGACAAAAATATGAGCTTAGATGCAAACTTGCCACTCGGGCGATTCCTGGTTGGAGAGATGGTTTTCCCAGCTTTTGATAACAATCGCTTGAACTAAAGTTTAATCTACGAAAAAAAAAAAAAAAAAAAAGTCACAACCAACTTCGGTCTCCCCTACTACCTATACCTACTTTGCTGCAGGGTTTCTGGTAGGTAGCCCTAATCACACCTTACCTACGATATGCTCTTATTACTGTTATGATCCATGTTCATTTTCAATTTCAGACATCTTTCAAAGAATTGAGGAACCACGGGGTCCCTCCTCCTCCGCCTCGGCCTTCAATCAACCTGGCTAATAGAAACAGAATGCGAGCTCTGAATATCGATAAGTTCTCTCGCGTGTTTTTTCCTCTATTTTTTGCAGCATTGAACGTAGGCTACTGGCTGTTGTTTGCTGAACACCTTTAAATATTTTTTTCAGTTCATATTAGGTATGTTTTTTATTTTCAATTATTTTCTAACCTTGATACTCACTACGTTCTCACAAAGACAACTTCCATGATAATCCGATAGTTTGTCATGTCATTCAAGGCTCCGTAACTTTCACTGAGAACCTTATGTATAAATGTATCTAACTCCATTCCCAAAACATTTTTCCATCATGAAAACCATAAAAAAGACTCGCAGAAGTTTGTTGCCTAGCCGATTCTAGAGGAAGAAGCTGAACGTATTGTTGCGGTTTGAAAATAGATAGAGCGGTACCGTTTGAATTCACACAGTAAATGTGTGCGGCGCCACATGTTATCGAACAGAATTTTTGAAAAACATGATTTTCAGGCCCAATAGATACCTATGAGCATTTATTCCTCAATCCAACTACTTTTCCGAGGATTTTGACTTTGCCTAAACGTAGTTTATTTCCATTTTGAGTTATTTTCATTTTGTCATTTCGTTAATGTGACTTTTTATTGTCATGGGGTTTTCCTTCGTTTGGATAACATAATCTGTTCGATGTTCTCCACGTAGTTAATGTAGATATTCATCACCTCTTTCACTCTGTGTTCACATTTCACATAGCATTCTTTAAAATGCTAAGGCTACCTGCAGACTAGCGACTTGGACGTCGCGGTAACGCACTTCTCATCTTTAGCCGTCCACTCACTGCTCAGTACTGATCCAGCCATGAAAGTGTCAAGATATAGGAACAGGAAAGCAGCAGTGGCTTATTTAGCTTATAAACATTTATTTCGTGAAGAGAGCATTTATTTAAACGATATTGGGCCCACCCACTAGTGAGCTCAAGGTTGTTGAAAAGTGCATTTTGCTCATTTTTCATAGATCGCCGAGAAGACGAGATGAAGTTTTTCAATCATTTTTGAAAACCAACAAGAGACTCTCAATTGGACCAGTGGTACTTGCGTTACTTTTTAACTTCACTGTTCAAAATCTCCACATCTATCCCATCCATGTTCGGTGGCGGTACGCCCGCCTGCAGGCTAGAATAGAAATGCGGTACTATTTCAACGCGGCGTTGAAGCAGTCCTCACCTAAGGAAAACCCAACGCCAGGTCAAGGCTCTACCAACGCTTACCGTTCGTCAGCAGGCCCTATATATATTATTAACATTATATATATATTATTAACTAATATTATTAACACTCAAATTTTTCCGTACCGCTTCACCTACGTACCGCTCGTCTGGAGGTAGCCTAAACCAATATTCGCTATCACTGTAGTCCATGTCTTAGTGATTAGAAATACTTTTTTATCGATGTGGTCCGTGTCAATGAATGAGAGGAGCTGCAATCAGTAACATTAATGACATAATATACACAGTGATTAAGAGCGTTGGCGTCAGCTAGCAGCATATTGTTAGTCCTCTCCTTATCCAGAAAAGGGCTGATCACCCTACTGCAGAGCATTTTGTTTCATTCAAATAGCATAAATTCACAATTTCCAGCAGTTGAAAAATTAATTGAAAATATGAGTCAATTGTTGGGCTTTTGAGGGTTCAATTTCGAGAACAGGGACAAATAAATTACTAGTTTTTGCTTAGAGTTATCATACTTACCAAGATTTCATTCAAATATAGGTGTATAAAGTAAATTTACTTGTTTTCCTACTTTAAACTGATTGGTTTTACAATACATGTACAATTGGATTGGGAGGCAAGAATAGGTAATATTAATTTCTAGTTTAAAGTCATAAGTGTGTCGATAGTTAGTTAATCTACCTCTACCAATGGACTATATAACAAAACTAACAATAACGTATTTTAGTTGGATTCACCTTTCGTTCCTTCGATGTAGTCAGCGTTTTTCCAAACTGGAAAATAGAATAATAGGTATGTTGGTAGCCAACCTACTTACGACAGTACGGTACCTATAGCAAAGCAACCCGTATGTAACTCTGTACATAATGATGTGAACAATAGATTACCTCGTTGATGAAATTCGAAATAAAATGCTCATACGTAGTAAACCACTTTCATGCGTCATACCTAGTGGAATTTTCATAGACAACAGCATTTCATGTTTGTATTCCTATTCAATTGTGTTCATCGACTATAGCTAATCCTAATGTTTGAAATAAGAACATAATATGTTATATTATACATATTATGTTATATTATGTATATTATACAGTAATATCAACTACATCTCCTTTTATGTAATACATTACTCTATCTGTCTTGAGTTTTGAATATGCACCTCACCTAACCTATTACGCTGAACAGTAGGATCATCATTGCAAACCTACCTACTTTGCTATCATTTCACATTGTAAATTGATAATAAACTTGTACTTCTGTCTATTTTCCTCTATCAGTACTCAAACCCAGTGACCGCAAGGAAGGTGGCGGGGGGGGGGGGGGGTACACGTAGTTCAGAGCTTGTGGATTATGGTTTACAATGGAAACATAAATTGCAAACCCCTCGACATTGGTGGGTTCACGTTTTATGACATGATTCCGTTTATCCGCCGTTTTCTTCGTAGATTCCATGGCCAAATACTGCAGTGACTGGTGTAACTTACTCCAACTTTACGTGATGTTGGTGATGTCCTGAGCTGTAGACTAAAAATCTCTTTGAACCATCTGCACTCAACTGGTGCGATTTTAGGAAAATACGGTGTATTATTATAATTATTATTGTTACTTACTAGATTGTCAATAATAGTTATGACAGATAATATTCCTATTAATAATTACACCCCTCTCATAGTAGTTTGGACCGTCGAACTCATCATGAAATCGATGACTTCGGGAGGCTGGTTTGGCCTAATAAATCATTTTCGGTTTGTTCAGGGATTTCATGATTCATCGAGAAATTAGCCAGCTGATTGTTGATTTGATCAGTATCTGAAGGTTGAATATCGTCAGAGTTATATCCGAAGTACTGAGAATAGAATTCTGGGGGGTAAAATTGGGCATTTTGATAGTCAAGTTCGTAGTCGTATTGAGCCTCGTTTTGTTCCGGGTCGGGGGTTTCGTTAGTCATGTCGGGTGTAAATAAATGAAAATTCGGGTTTCCACCAGAGGTTGAGGGTGTCAATCCTCTTCCAGAATTTTGGGGTTTTGGAATATTGGGGTTTTGTGGTCGTTGGGGGTTCCTTTGGAACTGTTGTGGTGGTCTTTGAAATGGTTGTGGTGGTCTCTGGAATGGTTTCGTCCAATTCGAGTTGTATGGTTGATATGGTTGGCTATAGGGTCGGGGTTGGAAAGGCGGGAAACGAGGAGCGAAAGAGGCTGTGTTGGTCGGTGGTCGAGGTGGAGGTCGGTTGATGATATTGGGTCGAGGTATTTGGTGTGGTGGCTTTCCGACCGGCGGATGTGTCTTATCTCCTGGTTTCATGTTATACGAATGAATGAACCTATTGGATCATTCAACCCATGTAGGAAATCTCTCAAGGCTAGAGCCTGCATGTAGGGTATGAGAATCCTAGATTGTTGAGAAAAATGCGTTTGTAGGTAAGCTACCTGTGAATTTAATAGGGTTGAAACCTTGTCGTGGAACTGAAAACAGTCCTCGTTAGTATGTTGTTTTAATTGTGCTAGTTCTAGTGTGATTCCCTATATAGTGTCCCTTTTGTCGCTATATGTTTGTAATAAATTATTACAAATTATTACAAATTAAATTATTACTAATAATGCCTCTCTTTAGTCGGTGTAATTTTCTATACTATTTAAACACAGTTTGTCCGTCACTTTTGGTCCTAATTTGGTGGTGAACGAACTTGGTAGCAAATCATTTTGAAAGCTTTCTGGATCTTGATCATCAAAAAACCTTAAGAATAATTTATCGCATGCTTTTAAATATTTTGCTAAAGCTAAGGGTTCTCCGTTGAAAGGGGGTATCAGTTCTTCATATGCAGATTTGAAAACGGGGATGACGTGTCTTCTAGGTGCCTGGAATACGGGGTGTGGTGCAGGTGAAGATTGTGATCTGCCTCTCGATGTGTCTGGGGGCAGGCCATTAGGGAATAGAGGCGGTGGTAGAGCGTTTACTTCCGGGGTTTCAACGATGTGTTCAAGATCGTGGGGGCAATCACGAGGTTGCTCAAAGTCTTGTGGATTCATTTTGCGTGGATTGACGAGGTTTCTCCAATCCCAAAACTTAACTTTTTCAATTTTGAAGAGTTTCAAAAATTCGACGTAGTTTCAAAAATTCAACGTGTTTCGTAGTTTAAAAACTCTGCAAATCCTTGACACAACGGTTCATTATCTTCTTTGTACAGATCACCCTTCTGTCTAGATCACTAGGTCTAAATGTCTAGATCCTAAATGTTAGAATAATTATTATTATGAATTATCACTAATTATTAATAAACCAAAAGCGGAAAAAACTCCGTTTCTTCAGAACGGATAGTCATATCGATTCGGGAATGGTTTTATTCAATTCAGGAAGGAAAAATACATTAGAAAATACTAGTTTCCCAGACAAAGATGCACCGTTTGTATGCGTATAATATACGCATATATTATATGCAAATATTCAGAAAATTCAATTTATAAACCAAGAATAATTAAGTAAAGAGGCACCTGTTATTAATTAGGAGTGCCTCAGCCCTATCAGCCAAAAATACTTTTCATATTAAGTTTAAAGAAAAATTCTTCATCCGAACACAATTTATTTTATTTTTATTCAACCGCACGCTTCATGAGAAAATTGTACGAGAAAAATACGTACCTACTTTTTCATTTTTGAAATTTTATGTCTTTACTATGGCACATAACTCGAAAAGTGTGACATTGTGATGGTGACGGTGTGACGAAGAAAGCGTTATGAAAAATTTATAATGATTTTCACGTACAACCGATTCGTTGCTACGGAACTTCAACTTCGCCAGTTATCATCGTACAAAAATCGTTCACCACTCGTTGGATAGCTCTCGATTTACCTAACAATATTACGTTAACCACTGCGGAGTGCGTGGCCGATAAGCTGCGGTATGAGCGTGATTGTTTAAATAACTGTCTACAGACAGGTACGATTTCTACAACAATGAAGTACGAGGTACGTGGTACGTGGTGTGGGTGTGGGAGGGGGAGCAAATACATAAAATGTCCCTCGTGGTTGCGTACTCGTACGAAAGCTGTACCCACTTTATGGTTGCTTTGAATCACGAATCCAATGGCTATGACTGGCATGTGGGAAGCCAAATCATCTAAGAAGAAGAATTCAAATAAACACCTCGATTCGATATGAAGTCTATTTTGTCTCCTTAATTCACCTAATCCACGGGCCTCTCAGATAATATGACGTCGCAACACAAGCGACCAACTACGTCAAAAGATATGACGTCAAACAGGTGCCGCCAAGAACACCTCACAGGATATGACGTACGTGGACCGGCAGGGGGTGGATGACGTCAGACAAGTGGCTGGTAAGAAAACCTCACAGAACATGACGTACGTTGACCGACAGGGGGTGGATGACGTCAGACAAGTGGCCGGCAAGAACACCACACAGGATATGACGTACGTGGACCGGCAGGGGTGGATGACGTCAGACAAGTGGCCGGCAAGAACACCTCACAGGATATGACGTATGTGGACCGGCAGAGGGTGGATGACGTCAGACAAGTGGGCGGCAAGAACTCCTCACAGGATATGACGTACGTTGACCGACAGGGGGTGGATGACGTCAGACAAGTGGCCGGCAAGAACACCTCACAGGATATGACGTACGTGGACCGGCAGGGGTGGATGACGTCAGACAAGTGGCCGGCAAGAACACCTCACAGGATATGACGTATGTGGACCGGCAGAGGGTGGATGACGTCAGACAAGTGGGCGGCAAGAACTCCTCACAGGATATGACGTACGTGGATCGGCAGGGGGTGGATGACGACAGACAAGTGGCCGGCAAGAACACCTCACAGGATCGGACGTACGTGGACCGGCAGGAATGGATGACGTCAGAGGGGTCAAGGGGAGCCAAATATTTTAAACCTCCATTTCTTCCTTACTAATCTTAATAAGCATTATGTAAATACGGATCGTAATCTTTAATCTACTTGTACTCTCAACAGTTCCATTATATAATATATCAAATTACCGTCGAGTTAAGTATTTTTTAACAATTCCTATGTTCATCATAAAAAACCGAGTGAATATTGCAATGTGGTCTATCCCCGACTGACGGTTAAAATTTCTGGGTTTTAAAATGGGTTGACCCACATAACGGCCGTTTCGACGCGAAGTTTAGTGTTTTTCCTAAACATTTGCGCGCTCACTGTGAACGAACGGCTGGTCGCACAAAAATCCAATTGGTCTTAAAAGATTCGTAATTTTTCAGGTCATTCAAAAGTGAACTAAACATTACACGGTTCAGTTGAATATTTTGAGATATGACATTGTCGAAATTTTAAATTTTGTTTTGAACCCCTTCCCCTTGACCTAGGGTTATGAAAAGTTTCGAGGATCATTGTGGGGCTGGACCAAACCTAAAAACCAAATTTCGTAATTTTAACTCAACGCTAACTGGGCAAAGTGGCGCGGACGGCGTACGGCGGACGGACGGATTTTTTTTAATTCGATTTTCTGAATCTACGTGTCTTGAAACCAACAAATTTTGAGGGGGGGTTAAAAAATTTTTTTCTTTGGGCGATTCCAATGGTTCATTATCGAAGATAAACCAAAATTCAATGTAGTTTCTGTATTATTTGGGCATTGGTTTATTATCTTCAATAATGAACCATTGGAATCGCCCAAAGAAAAAAAAATTTAACCCCCCCTCAAAATGTGTTGGTTTACGTTTCAAGATACGTAGATTCAGAAAATCGAATAAAAAAAAAAAAACTCTGCAAATTCTTGACACAACGGTTTATTATCTTCCTTGTGCAGATCACCCTTTTGTCTATACCAGACTGTGTTGCAAATCGGCACCATACCATATTCTCACCGTACTCATACCATACCATACGAATTTCTTTCCTATCATACCATACTGTATTATACCAAATCATACATACAATAATATACCATACCATACTCATACCATGTCATACAAACCGAGTGAATATTGAAATGTCATCCATTTCTGGCTACCTATATTTAAAATTTCAAGTATCTAGCTCATCATCAAAATTTAATTTGTTTAAACAAATAGGTATTATTTAAATAATTTTACAGACAAGAAACCGAGTAAATATTGCAATGTGGTCTATCCCCGACTCACGGTTAAAATTTCTAGACTATAGTTTACCGGGAAGATGACAAAAGGTAGTTTTATTCTGGGCGTCTGAGGGTTGGGTCACATAACGGCCGTTTTCAACGCGAAAGATTAGTGTTTTTCCTAAACCTTTGCGCGCTCACTGTGAACGAACGGCTGGTCGCAAAAAAATCCAATTGGTCTTAAAAGATTCGTAATTTTTCAGGTCATTCAAACGTGAACTGAAAATTATACGTTTCAGTTAAATATTTTGAGATTTGACATTGTCGAAATTTTAAATTTCGTTTTGAACCCCTTCCCCTTGACCTAGGGTTATGAAAAGTTTCGAGGACCATTGTGGGGCTGGTCCAAACCCAGAAACCGAATTTCGTAATTTTAGCTCAACGCTAACTGGGCAAAGTGGCGCGGACGGCGTACGGCGGACGGACGGATTTTTTTTTATTCGATTTTCTGAATCTACGTGTCTTGAAACGTAAACCAACAAATTTTGAGGGGGGGTTAAAATTTTTTTTTCTTTGGGCGATTCCAATGGTTCATTATCGAAGATAATAAACCAAAATCCGTTCCTCCGCCGTACGCCGTCCGCGCCACTTTGCCCAGTTAGCGTTGAGTTAAAATTACGAAATTTTTTTTATGGGTTTCGACCAACCCCACAATGGTCCTCGAAACTTTTCATAACCCTAGGTCAAGGGGAAGGGGTTCAAAACGAATTTTGAAAATTTGAAAATCTCATATCTCAAAAAATTCATATAGAACGGTATGTTTTTTATTTCATATTTAGATAGAGTTTGTTCCGTAGAATTTTTTAAGACCATCCGCAGCTTTGTACGACCAGCCGTTCGTTCACAATGACGGCTCAAAGATTGTGCCTCACCACACGATCGTGAATCAAACTGTTGAAATACAGGTCCAGTTTCATACTAACAAGCTCTTTGGAACATCATATGGCTTAAGTGATGTCAAGTTTGTTGTTCTGAGGTGCGTTTCGTGCTACGGAAATGAAGGTAATTTCGAATGTTTGTTGGTAGGTAGGTACTTCTTTTATAGAAAAATTATTACCGACGTAGTATTAAAAACCCCAGAATTATATCGTATTAATTAATCATAATTAATAATAATAATTATTAATAATAAATACGAATTATTAATACCTAACAATAAATTATAATAATTTTCAGTAGGTAGGTACTTGATAAAATTGTTAATAATTAGTGATAATTGATAATAATAATTAATCTAACATTTAGGATCTAGACATTTAGACCTAGTGATCTACACAGAAGGGTAATCTGTACAAAGAAGATAATGAACCGTTGTGTCAAGAATTTGCAGAGTTTTTTATAATAACGTAGGATTGTTTTACATAACCCTCTACGGGAAGGTTCCGCTGGGGTTATCCATACTTAAGTAATGCAACAGTTTCAAAGATCAATGTAATTCTTCTTAATTATAAGGTGAGTGACAACAGGGCAGGTTGTCCTCCTAGTCTACGGTGAGGGGCAACAGGGCAGGTTGTCCTCCTATAATGCTCCAAGTTATGTGGAGTGAATTTACTCAGCTTCCTAAGAGAAGCTACAAATCTGAGCAACATGCTCCTCCCACGACAATGTAGAGTTTATTATTAGACCAAGATTTCGGAAAGTTGAAGAGTAAGGAATATGAACGCCGAATTATTGATCTCCAGCAGCCCTATTGCGCTCAAAATTTATTTTTTGTCAAAAATTTCAAAGCCCGGTAGATTTGAAGCTCAAACCAGTAGACCAGGAGTTGAAGTAGAAACCCGGTAAATCTACCGGAATTCCGGTAGAACGGCATCACTGGGTGGAGCCTCCCTCACCACTACGTCACGTTGGGCCTGTGTATCACCCTACCTGTGCTTTTCACATTCAGTGGAGTAAAAGCTGTGTACCTTCATAAGATAACAAAAAGTAAATATTTTAATTACATTTTCCCCAGAATTAGGTGGTGGGGGGGGGGGGGCAGCTGCCCATCTTTGGCAGTGGAAATATGGATACTATACGTTTTTTATAGTTTCAATGTTAGAAACTCCAGAAAATCAATTAAATACCAAGGTTTGTATTACAGTAACTATTATACAAACCTTGTTACTGTTATAACTATCATTTTTATAATACAATCCTTGTATACAAACCTTGTTACTAATTTACAAACAAACCTTGGTAGGTACTTCCATTCACTTCCTTCCTCCATGTTCACGACAAAGAGATAGGAAGAAGAAGTAGGATGGAAAACCGAACATGGCGAATCTGTTGATAACTCAGATAGTGTTTACCGGAATTTGTTTGGAAGCTCAAGTTATACTCGACCAATGTTATTTGCGAAATTCTTGTTATGGATGACTCGATCGGTCTCGAAAAGTATTTTTCTCTAGTTATCCAGGATATTGCCTTGTCTGCAAGTGCCTCGAATCCTGATTCCGAGTTATTAGCATTTGTCGTGAGGTATGCCGCATCTCCTAGTTCATTACCCTCTCTAAATGTTAACCCTTGCCAGTGTCCTGATAGTGTTCTCTATTGCGTCGATTTGGTTCTATAATATTTTTTTTCCAGGAGTGGAGACTTGATCCTTTATGGATTGAAGCTTGGCGAGTCAGGCCCCGTCGTGAGGTGGGTTCCTTGGTTTGACGACATCGAAAAGAAACTCACTGCCATCACCTTCAACCCTGACGGCGGGGATGGTCTGCTCCTGGCTTGTAAGCAATATCAGATTCTACACACTCTAGATATAGTATCCCGACTCGAAAATCATTATTTTTATGAAGCGTGTGGTGGGATTCGGTTATGAGCTCTTCCCTTAACACCTCATACCAGAGCTGTCCGCTATTTTCCCTTTTCATAGGCGTCTTGGACCTTGGGCTAACGACGCCGTGAGACGCGCGTCTGTTAGAAAGCACACGGGGAATTTAAGATGTCAAACGGGAACGCTCTTCCTAATTTGCCCAGGAGCCTTCTTGTACAACAAATCGGGGTGAGCTGGACTCAATTTCAAAATAATGAAAATTTGAGAGGTTGTTTGTGGATGGTATAGGGTATGTTTGCTGAGTTTTCGAACACGAGGAACCTGAGCACATTGAAGGGGGACAACAAAACCGCGAAATTTTCGCATTTTTTTCGGTTTTTCACATATAAATCGAAAAGTACTCATCCTACAGGAAATTTTACTCGATTCTTTTTCAACTCGTCGTCAGATGGCGTTTCAAAATATTTAATATTGAAGTCGGTTCAGCCGCAATCGCCCGTCTACGATAGACGTTTTGACCAACTTCACTAAAAAGTTGACAACCCTCAACTTCTAACGCCTGTAGGTCGAGAATGACTGCTCCGATTGAAAAATGTCATAGAACCAAACTTGTAGGAAATCCGATTTAGTATCTGATGCGATTTGAAATTTGCTTACGCCAGTTCTGAGATATAGATTATAAACCAGAGAAGGTCGTAGTGCCAAATTTCCGCTTTGGAGGAAATCGTGGTGTGCTGGACTCAATTCCAGAGTTAACGAAAATTTTTGGGATTGTTTGGGGATGGTAGAAGGCAGATTTCCTACAACTTTCTATGAGATTTTCCAATCGGAGCAATCATTCTCGACCTACAGTGGTTAGAAGTTGAGGGTTGTCAACTTTTTAGCGAAGTTGGTCATAATCGCCTATAATGGACGGACGATTGCGTCTGAACGGCTGAGCCGACTTCAATGTTTGAAACGCCTTTCGATGCTCTTTAAAAAAGAAAAGAGTGGCATTTTCCGAAACACGTTTTTTTGTAAAGAGCTCAAGATCCTCATTTTCAAAAACTTAGCAAACATACCCATCCCATCCTATCCCTATCCCATCCTCCAAAACCCATAAAATTTTCATTAACTTTGGAATTGAGTCCTGGTAGAATATACATGGCTCCTGGACATAAAAATTCGCTAAAATTAAGTTTTTGTGATTATGAGAGGCGTTAAAATTATTTTAAAACCCTCTATTTAGTACTCTGTTTTTCTAACATTTCCGGGGGGTTTCCTCTGGTTGCGGACCTTCCCCTCACGAAATTCCTAACACTGTTTTCGACGTATACTGCTTAGTCAACCTGAAGAAATATTCAATTTATTTGGCCTCTTGAATATGCTCTGTTATATAAATATATGCTCTGTTATTTGTATGTCATCCTTTCTAGGCTATGATCAATCGTTTTATATCCTACCAACACTGTCCCTGCTGTCCGTCTCATCGTCAGGTGAAGGTGACAGTAAAGGGCACGATGTTCTCAAGCTACCAAATCCATTTGTCGCTGATGATGGATTCATTCCTTCAGCGATTGCGTGGTGGGTGCGTCACGCTGTCGGAGATTTGACAAGGTTTGAATTTTTAAAGTTTGCTGTTATGTTTGTCTTGATTCGCACATAGTTGTTAGTCTGAGATTGTAGTTCTACTCATTGTTCAGGATAGAAATAATTTTTACTGGTTCATTTTATTCATAGGCACTCTGCAGTTGTTGGGTCAACCAATGGACAAGTAGTAGTGTTTGCTATCTACACTGGAGCAGTTCTTTTCACCACTCTAGTTGAGGGTCAAATATCTAAAATAGACGTATTTTCAAGATCGGAACAGTCGTACATTGTGGTAAGTGTTGCCATCTGAGTTTGTTAGGCGGATAATATACGCCTAACAAACTCAGATAAATATACGCCTAACAAAATAAATTAAATTACCATTATAAATTACCATTAACCACGTTATGCAGTGCTATCCAATGATATAATATTCTATTTCTCTACCAGGTGACTAATGTTTTTAATAAACAATGGAGAATATCGCTGTTGGAGTCTCTCCACCAAGTTGGGAATAAAACTCCAGATAAGTATGTTTAATGCTCATTATCTTTCATTAAGAAACAAATTGTTCAAAATTCATTTTTCCATCAACAGAGGTGATAAAAAATCAATTTAGAAATTAAAACAAACAAGAAGCACTGGGCAAAACTTCAAAATTTGATTTTCAGCATGCTCATGCCACCTGACGCCAAATTTACTTGAGCCTAACAAGGCTCCCGCAATAAGAAAATACTGAATAGGAAAGGTAATTTGTGACTCTTGATCAGGGGTGGACATGTGGTCCAGTCTCGAGGAAATTTCTGTTTCCTCATCAATTTAATGGGATTTGAAAAAAAATCAACTGACTCAAGTATAAATTTGAGATATTATACATTTCCTGTCGTTGACTTACTGGTCATGAACTCTTAGTCAATATGCCCTTCCTTCATTTACCGCAGTGAAGTGACTCCAAATTGGATCATCTGCAGAACGCTTAGGCATTTCAAAACTCGATTATTCAATTATTCAATCTCGATTAATATTCAAAGTATGTTACCCTGTTGAATTGCAAAAATGCTACTGTAATTTTTCTCTCCACATGCGAGAGGGGAGCAAATACCATCTTGAGAGTTCTCGGTCGTACAATTGGGAGGAAATTTCTTCTGTTCACCCCCCTCCCACCAGTTCTGATACTATTTGACACGATTATTCTCTCTTCTCTTTGTACAACTGTCATCAGACAAAAAAACAATAATAATAGATTCTCTTGGTATTCACTTTTTTTTTGTACCAAAGTGACCACCTAATCCATATTTTGAATCAAAATGAAGCTCTCAAATCCAGGGTTCAATAAACTAACGCATGAAATAAGACAATAAGAAATACAACCAATACCATGCACCACCAGTATAGTTTCTGCCAGCATGCAAGAATAGGCTGAAGACAGCAACATTCAATTAGCAAAAACAAATAATTCAGATCTATCAGTTCGTTAATTAGATTAGGGTAATTAATCTGCTCAAAGAAGATAATTAACCGTTGTGTCAAGAATTTGCAGAGTTATAATAATTATAACTTTACTCTCTGCAGAAACACAAATGAAAATGACAGTACGTAAATTGTGAAAGGCAACTTAATAGGTATTATAACCACAACACGGACCTCAACAAAAAAAACTCTGCAAATTCTTGACACAACGGTTTATTATCTTCTTTGATCAGATTACCCTAATCTAATTAACGAACTGATAGATAAAACTGTAGCTCATCATCCAAATTCAATAAAAAAAGGTATTGTGTAAACAATTTACAGACAAGAAATCTAGTGAATATTGCATTGTAATCCATCTTCAACCCATGTTTAAAATTTCAAGACTAGCTCTTCATCCAAAGTTAATTTTGAACCCCTTCCCATATACCTATGGGCAAAGTGCTGTGGACGGCGTACGGTGGGGGTAATTTTTTGTTTCTTGGGCGATTCCAGTTGTACAATATTGAAGATAATAAACCAAATTTGAGAAAAACTTTCCGTTCCAAACCTTCCAAAAAATTCGTGTCGCCCAGAACAAATCTTACTTAGGTTAAAGCGTTTCGTTCGTCGTGGAACAGAAAAACTGAGGTAGTGCAACGTTGCCGATGGTTCTTGCTGGAGAACCGTTACTCGTTCCGTTACGCCTAGAACGGCCCATCCCTACCTCTTGGCAACCGTATTTGTAGATGGTTATAGATAGTGAGTTGTAGCTTCTAGGGTATCTGGAAAGGATAGCCTTATCATCTTAAATGTAGCAATGACTGAGCCTTCTTTTTAGGGTAGGTCTACAGTAGGTAGAATACTGACTAATTCGCTCCCTTGCAGGGTGTTGTATAGAAAGAAGACCTTTTAGCAGAACTAAGGCTTTAATAAACTTAAAACCGAAACATTGGAAAAACATAATCATAAAACTGTATGAGACACGTCATATCAGATGTTTGAAAACACGATTATAAACACTGTGTTGTAACTCATGTCACAGGGCCCCTGCCATGCGTCTCCGCTATTCTTGTTTCACCGTAATTTGCATTTTTCATTTCAGTTCATTGGAAACAAAGTTTTCCTCGTTGAGCATCAACGTTATAGAAAACAAATCTGATGCCCGGCCTAAGAAACCGAAAAGTTTTTCTAGTCCCCTAAAGGGTAAGTTATTCTTGGCATGCCGCTCCTATTTAGATCTGAGCTTTTAATTCGGTAACTTGACATTTTTTCCTCAATTCAAAATTGTTTTGATTAGTTCATTCGCCCAACAATTCGTTTTCAGGTGAATTCACTGCTGAAGAACGAATATTCTGCAAGCAGGAAATCAAGCTACATGTTACTATGCATAGTGTCGGAGAACAAATGTTGCATGTGAATTGTAACTCAGTTATAAGCTGCTACAACAGTTCTTTTGTCACAGTGAGTTCTGGCATATTAGTCATTGGAAAAAATAGAATTTATATGGCATAGCTGCAAAAAATAGGATTTAATTTCAACACATGTCTATGATAGGCTGAAGTGGTAGAAATAGTAAGTCCTCGTCCTTGACCTCATTACAGAATTTTCAAAGTAACTTAACCTAACCAACCTCAGGTTACTGCTGTCTACAGCAATTTTACTTAATTCATTAACCATAAGAATCCAAATCAACACTTTTCTGTCCTGAATGTAAGGAACATTCTTCACAATTCTCAAATTATAAAGTGAAGTTCACAAAACACTTTTTATTTTTAAATAATTCAGTAGGGGTTGATGGATACCACAAATGTGGGGACTACAATTAACAAAGTTAGGTTTATCATCCTTCACCTCCACTCCATGTCCGCGCACAACAAGGAGTGGGCATAAGTAACGTCTACTGTCTCCAAATCCGTTTTGTATGATGGTCTGTAGGTTCTTCATAATTACCAATTGGAGGCCCCTTCACCAAGGAGGGCTCCCGATCTTTTTCATTCTCCATTTCTGTGTTCTACTTGTAGTAATTTGTGGGTCTCTGATAGAAAAATACACTGTACAAATGCGAAAATGTTTCAAATGACTGGTTGATTGAACAACTGAAATGTAACTTGAATAGGCATTTAAAATATCGCCTCAGCCACTCTTCTCTCAGTGGCCTTAGGTCATAGCTATTGAACTATTCAGAGAGAACCTCAATTTGGGATTCCAAAAACCCCTCATTTAACCATAAAAGAATTTGTTTTCAGGACCTTAGGTTTGTTTCAATGATTTTACTAGTGAAAAATATAATGTCAGTAATAAGGAACGGTTGAAAAGGAAATGGATAGGGAAAAAGGAAAAAATAACTTTAGGCAAAAAATAACTGTTGAAAGGGAAAATACCTGATTCACCAAATTAAGTGTTGTTTGTGATGAAATAGGTAGTTGTGCCCCTCCCACAAGTAGGCAAAGGGACCGTTATTCCGACCTGACCAGGGGGGGGGGGGAGGTTTTTCCAATTTCATTCCCATTGTCAGGCCCATCCGGCTGAAGGATGAAAACGTAACGTCCATTTGTATGCAACTTGCACAGCATACACAAGGATTTATATTCTACATGTTTGGATTCAAACAAATTTATATGA
This sequence comes from Stenodema calcarata, assembly GCA_963920205.1. Classification (NCBI taxonomy): domain Eukaryota; kingdom Metazoa; phylum Arthropoda; class Insecta; order Hemiptera; family Miridae; genus Stenodema; species Stenodema calcarata. The sequence goes on from OY986057.1 coordinate 6,496,242, forward strand.
AACAACTTTTCATTTGTTACAAATTTTGACTCACTACAATAACTCTTTTTTTATTTAGCGGAAAAACCTTCTCCTTGTCTCACACGTTTTGAAGTGATGTTTATCTAAAGTTGAACAATTTCCTAATATTTTTCAGGTGGAGAAAAACAACTGTGAGCAAGTGCTCATTCATAAGTTACCTGAAAATGCGCATTTCTTTGCTCTCACAAACTCCTTCTTTATTCTAAGCAACAATAATTTAGATGCAATAAGCATAATATCAAGAAATTTAACCCTGGATAAGACTGATGCAAACCGACCTTTATACAACTCGGTAAGTGATCCAATTACAATTCTCCATGGATAGCCTTAATATATTATAATATTATGTTCGTTTTGGAAGAAAGGGGGAGACCCTCACCTAATGTCTCACCATTTTTAATTTTACACAGATTGCAAATAGAGGAATAGACTTCTTAACAGAAAGAAATGCATGTTTGTTCTTTTTAGTTCGTAGTTGCTTCGTGGTTCATGCCGTACAACTTTCATAACTCATACTGTGTTATGTATAACACATAACTGTATTAATCATAACTATAACAAAACTCATTCTTTTCCCCGTGTATTGTTGCAGGAATTTAATAAAGATGCTGTACTCATTGAGTTCACACTCGACCCAACTGAAAGACTGCTAACTATATTTACTTCCAAATACCATGATCATTGTTTTATCGTTACCACGCTGGGGATTCATATCATTCAAATGAGGTGAGTAACAATTGGATGAATATTCTTAAACATTCATTTAATTCTAGGGATGGACCCTCAACATGTCCTTCGGACCCTAATCAGGAAAATTGGAACAATTCAGAGAATACGTACGAGGCCAAGTCAAATATGAACTGGAATTTTCCAAAATAAAATTTGTATCAAGCATATTGTAACATTTAAAATTTTCATTTTATTTGTCTATAATATAGACATTATATTATAATCTCCTTCACCAAAACACATTTACCCATCGAATTGGCAACTTCTTGATTCCTTTCCTCATAATAAGGAATAATAGGTTGTTTGAGCTGCCAGTTGCCCACAAACTGTTCAACTTCTTCTTGATCCTCAAATCTCTTGATTCCCAGTGCCTTTTCAGCGGTCCAAACAAATGGTAGTCGCACAGAAAATCTGGGCTGTAAGGAGGATGGTGAAACTGCCTCCAGTGAATTCCTTCAGCTGGCCTGAGCTATGGCTGAGGTGTTGGCCAGGCGTTGTCGTGGAGAAGATCGATACGTTTTTGGTGCGGTATGCAGCTTTTGTCCTATGCAAACGTGGACAATAGTATTCTGCATTGACTGTTCTGTGTTCATGAAGAACGAAAGAACAAAAGAATACCCCCCTAAAAACAGTTAAAAGCACTTTTCCTCAATACAACCTTGTTATCACCTTCACTGCTCTTTCTCCTCTTTGCCACCCCTTACTCACTTGTTTGAATTCTGGTGTCAGTTTTGATCTAAATAATGTCCCACAAATGTGACTATAGGATAAAGTAACCCCTCTCCCTCATCATCATAGCAAAAGGCCTCTGACAAACCTCTGAACGCACATTTGACCTTCCTGAAACCAAGTTAGTTATGAATTATCGATTGTACATGCCATGATTATTCTCACTGATTCACCAATTCTTTTATAAATCATCTGTGATGGAGGTTTGAGGAGGACGATTATATGGTTCATTTTCACATTTCCTCGTCTGGTTGGAAAATGTTTAGGCCATTAAATGGCGTAATGGCCATTAAATTTTGCGGTTGAGCGTGTGTGTGTAGACGTCAAAATGTTGGAAGGCAATAGGCTGAAATTGTGTAATAATGTTTTGCATAACAGAAGAAGGAACTAACTGCTCAGATATTGTTGTAAAATCAGCTGAAAGCAAAAAAAAAAAAAAAAAAGTCAGGGCCTGTGTAGCTACCCAGAGTTTTAGGAAAAGCAGAGGACCTCTCTGACACGTCTTTAGGACTTGAAAATGAAATTCCGGTATATATTTGATTTGCCCTCGTAGCATTAAGCAAAGTCGAGGAATTCTGTTAAACATTTTCAGGAATAATGTTTGATTTCATGGATATTATTAATAGATCTTTTGAGATTCATTTTTCATGGTAATTTTATGTCAAGTGTTTTTAGTTTGAAACCTTCCTTCATTGTCAAATTAGTTTGTATGATGACATAGTATGATTTTTTTTTCTGCAATCCAGTCTTCTGTCAGTTACTCTTTTTCTTTTAGCAAATTTTCAAAGAAAATCCGTTTCAGATCATCTCAATCCACTGCCAAAAGATACCAAAAATTATATGTATATTTATTTATATTTTGACATACCTATGTGTCATTCCAGACGATTACTCGCGATAGAATTGATATAAAATGTTCAAATTTCCACATTTTTTTTTTTCAATATATTATTCCGGCCTCGAACCGGAGCACTTTTAATATGAAGAAACGTGGTTCTTACTTGAGATGTTCTTCCTGGTTCATCTTTTCTAATCTGGTAACGGAATGAGATATCGCCATTCTGACTTCATCATCGTGTTCAGCGTTGAAAACTGAGGTGTTGCTCGGCAGATAAAGGAGACGAAATTTCATGGATATTATAACTGTGGATTTTTTTTGTATCCAATTTTTTTTTGGTTATTCATTATATAAATGCATAGAATCTCTTCTTATTTCCAGGAGAGATCCCCAGGATTTAGCATTGAATAGTATTCTTGCTAATTCCGATCTCCACGAAGCTGAGAAACTCAGTATTATCTTTGGGTTGGACCTGCAAAGACTTATTTGCCAGGCCGCGGGAATAAAGTTGGCTCAGGGCTCCCTAAAAGAAGCCAAGCGCTTGTATTCTCTCTCCCCGGTAAGCAAGCATCTGCGTCATGGTGATTTTCTAAGGTCAATAAATAAGGAACAGATTCAGAATTAGCGTTTTATCCTTCTCAATGTATCCGCTGCGAAAAGGAGAATAAAACTGTGAGTTGTCTGTTGACTTTCGTGATGGGGTTTAAATTATCAGCATATTAAAAACTGCTAGAAACCAGTACCTAGTGATTATCACAAAAATAATGATACTCGTAATTCAAACACTGTGGTGATATTGACCTTTGACCCTGCGCGACTAAGATAATGTGATTTTTTTTCCAGACGGGAAGCATACATCAAGTGATGATGCTGGCTATTACGGGTTATTTCAGAGAATTGCTTAACGTTCTGCAAGCAGGTAAATTAGCCTCTGCAAACAAGGATCAAATCACCAACTTGAAACTCCTACTTTATATACATCAGATGCTATTGAGTAAAGACGACTATTCTCTTGAGTTCAGGTAATAAATTACTCCTTTATTTTATTGTTCTCATTTGCTAACTCTAAATTGTCCTCCAGTTGTTTCTGTTACTCCTTATGACCCCTCTAAACCAAACTTGCCAGAGATTTTTGACTTGGAGAGGATTTTTACTTTTATTTTGGTTTTATGTAATGAGGTGATATTATTATCATCTTTTAAGATGATAATATTATCGGAAGATTATTATATAGTTAAAATTAACAAGTTGCCACATAAAGTTTGAGCTCTAACTGTAGCTCCACCTCCACCTACTCCCCAAATTTATACACCAAATGATTTGGCTGCAGGAAACACTAAAAACTTGCAATCTGTTCAATATGGTTGCAGAAGAAAAACAATTATCTACCATTGCCCTCTAGTTTACAGCAACTGAACAAGTCAACCAATTCTACCTATTAAGCAATTCCATGTGCTGAATCACCCAAATGAACCCTCGTCCTCCATATCTTCGCTCACTTTTCCCTCCCTGGTTTTCTTTTCTTGTTTATGCCACATACTTCTGAGTGTATTAACCTTGAGTCCGGAGACATACCATGTAACGCCAAGGGTAGACATGGCCCCCGGGCCACCCCTCTGACGACATGGCCCCAGGGGCCTCAAATACCTTTGAAGTCAAATTTCCATCTTTTCATCAAACGAAATAACGGTGAAGTCTCCAAAATAAGTAGGTCTCTACAAAAAAAGCACATTCTACTATGAGCTTTCGGTATCTATGTAACACCACATTCAGGGCCTCCGAAAAATAAAATAAATACAGGAAATCATGGTTTCATTCCAACTGGGCAAGTATAGATGAAAAACGTTTTATTTTTATAAACTCTGATTTCAAAAAAAATGTGAAAATATTAACTAAGAAAATGCCATCAGTCTTCAGAATTTCGCTGAACATAGGTGGTGCATTTTACAATATAAAATAGGTAACAGTCTTTCATTCTTGTTATACATAAACATCACGATTGAGAAAGAAAGACTTTCTCCCTTCAAGATCACTGATGACGAGAGCGGGAGAACGAGAGCGCACAGACGTTGATTGCTGAGAAAGATTATCAACCATGTTTGCTGCAGTATGGGCTGAATACCCAGACGTGGACGGCTCGGAAGGATCAAAAAGGATACCTCGCGATATATTAGGGCTAGGTAGTGCCTCGAATTTATCTTCACTATCGTTCAAAAGCCTTCGGATTCGGGCCGAGGAATCAGGGTCGTCTGGGCTAAACAACCATTTAGTCATCCTGCCAAAAGAAAGAACCAAACATTTACTAAAAACTCGATTTTTTAGGCGAATTTTCAACTGAAAAGTGAGCTGTTGTAATCGTTGTGTTTCATGTTTTTTGACAAAATTATCAAGTACCTACATCAAGGTAGACATGGCCCCAGGGGCCACTATCGACGTTCCTGGGTGACATGGCCCGTGATGCCAAGGTGGTTTTGCAAAGAAGGGTCTGCTGTGACCTTGACAAAGGGAGGGAGGAGCGAAACAAGACTTACCTCTCCTTCTTCACCCAAAGCTAGGATGGTACTGAAGAGTAGCCGGGGGGGGGGGGGAGTCCCCCCCCCCCACTGTTCGGTACCCCCCTAAATGCACCAAACTCCCCGTCTGGCCATGTCCCCAGACACAAGGTTAAAAATGTTTTGAAATGAAAATGTGCGAGGGTGTTGGGGAGATTGGAATCAAGCCACATGCTTCTACCTCAGTAAACTGCTCGGATACATTCATCATACTCCTTAGAACATAATTCATTCACGTTGGTCTTTGTTGATCATTACTCATTTTTTGCATTCGTCATTCAGTATATTCTCACTATTCTAGGGAGGTTCTTCTAACAGAAGAATATGACGAAGTTCAAACGATGCGAATTTTATGCCAAGTTTTTATGTTCCATCAACTGAGATTCCTGATGAAAATGAAAGGGTTGCATCAATCTGTTCTCCCTGCTTTGATGACTCTTGTGCCTGCATTGGATCTGAATCGTGAGCTTTATGCATATAAATTTCTCCAATTCAATCTGATATTGATACAACGCTTGTAATAGATGATTAATTTGGTTTGTGATTCTCCCTGACAATTGTTTATTATTCATATCTTCCTCAGAACTGAAGGGTTTTTGGGAACTGATCAGTGACCCTAGCCTTACTGAAACCCTCATCACCAGACCGGCGTTTACCACATTTCATAGCAATTTAGTTCTGAAGTACATCCGCGGCTTACCTTGCCAAATCCTTATAGTAAGTCCATTGGTATGATTGTTCTCATCATCTCTTTCCTACATCCTTTATCTGCTTTTATATCTTTAGCAAATTTTGGAAGAAAACCTATTGTTCGAGCTTCAACATTTCGAAAAAAATGATTTCTGAATCCAACCTTAGAGTTCTCAAATGAATGTCTGTAATTTTGGTTTATTATCTTCGATAATGAACAATTGGAATCGCCCAAAGAAAAATTTCTTTTAACCCCATGTCAAAATTTGTTGGTTTGCGTTTCAAGATACGTAGATTCAGAAAATCGAATAAAAAAAAATCAAAGTTGGAGCAGATCAAAAATCGTCAACATGACAGTGAATCGTAAGGCAGCCTGTCGGGTCCATTTTCAAACTGGCCCAGCTGATTCAAACAGCACATGGTTTTCAAATATCGAGTTAATGAATAATATTTAATAATAATTATTAATAATGAAGCATGAAAATCAATTATAACCATCAATAAATATTAATAATTTACACTACGTGATAATAATTATTAATAATTAATGATAATTCATACTAATAATTAATCTATCATTCAGTAATCGAGGCGGAAGGGTGATCTGTACAAAGAAGATAATAAACCGTTGTGTCAAGAATTTGCAGAGTTTTTTTATTGGCAGAATGTTGTAGCAATTCAATATTTTCAATGTGGGGTCAATTCAACTTTGGAACCTGGGATATTAGGATACACATGGGCATTAAGTAGTCTCTTGTCAGTCAACAACTTACAAGAGTATAACACGCAGTGTGGAGTGACGCTATTGTGATGCAGTGTGGAGTGACGCCATCCCAATAGCGCATTCCTTATGAGGTCATTTGAAGAAGAACAAAACGGTTTTGTCAACTTTATTGAGATTTCCCTCCAAAAATCATGCATAATAAATCGGAATATACTCTCCCACTCTTCTGTAAAGCCTGTTCCACACTTGTTATGAATTTAGGATTTTTATGAATTTTAATTCATGAAAATTTTAGGTGTATAGGGGTTATAGGTTATTTAGGGTGACAGGTTTATGATAATGTATTCATTTTGTTTTAGAACTTGGAGAAACTTTACAACCCATATCAGACAACAGTTAGGAACTTCATTTCGAATATTTGTAAGGTAAGCTGTTCCTGTATATACTGTAAGGTAAGCTGTTCCTGTATATAATGTATATCAGCTTGAACATTTTCCTGCAATTTCTACTCATTAAATTAACTCCGTAAATAATTTGTTCCCTCTTTTGATTGTTTTCAGGGTGACTTACCCAAAAAGCTATGGGTCGAGACGTATTTGTCGATTTGTATTCACCTCAGTTCTATTGTTGATAATTATGATGAAGGTACCATTGCAATGGCAAGTTATGGACATGTGTGGGAGGTGGAGCAACCTCGTGTAAGGATTATACATTTCAATTTCTTCTAGTAATAGATCTTGAAATAGTTATTACTGTCTAATTGGTTGAATGAGACACTAAGTAATGATTACAAAAACGAATAATATGAGGGCAGTTCAAATTTTGTAATACAAATTTTTATTATCCAATTACAAAGCTACAATTTTTGGCAGTTTTTGTAGGTACTCTCCCTCACACTATGCATTTTTTCCACTTTTCTGGAAGCTGCCGGAGGCAGTTTTCGTTAAAATATCGCTGCTTTTTCTGTAGCCATTTGTGCGCAAATGATTCCACTTTATCAAAACGTTGTCCAAATAAATAATAATCACAGGATAATAAGTCTGGACTGTATGGAGGGTGTTCCAATGTTACCCACCCCAATTCGTTCAATGTTTAAGCTGAACTGCATGTGGTCACTATTCCTACAGTACCTACACATAACCTTCCCAGCTGACGCACCTTCGCGTTAACTGGCGCTCACTTATCTTTCCTCCTCCACTCCATAGATGCGCGTTTACTCTCTGGCGTATAGTGGTGCACCCATGTCTCGTATGTGGTGAATATTCGGCGCAACAAATTCTTCCCTTCTTCTTCTTCAAACCGCTGCAGGAGACATGGACAAATCTCCCAGCGCGTGAATTTCTGCTCAAAATTAAGAAGTTTTTGGACCTCTCTGTCTATCGGAAGTCTCAGGACACCGATATCGTAATATCATTCGCTGAGGGTTGAAGGTTTAAGGAATGGAAGTCTCAGGACACCGATATCGTAATATCATTCGCTGAGAGTTGACGGGGATAAAGAAAAACTACTCGTGAGTTTGACATTGCCTTGACCAGAGCTACCGCGCTACTTACTTTACCCCTGGCTGCCGAAGGGTTTATATAGGGTGTCCCATTCCCTTAATGACGTACCCCTTTGAGGGGGTTGCTTTGTTGTGTGGGATTTTCCCAAGCCCTAAGGTGACTGGCCGGGGGTAACGGTTTTCGTCTGTAACTCTGGTCTTGCTTTTATTGAGAGTAAACAAGTATCAAATATATACAAATGTGTGACATTATACATAAGATTTGTTACTGAGGTAATTGGGTCAGTACAGTGCAGATAATATCTGGATAATATCCAGTGCAGCCACTTTTTCAACACTAAATTTTTCGCGCGTCTATTAAAAAATTCCGTGTTATATTCAGAGTTATGAGTTAATAATAGTAAGAATATTGGAATCTCCAAACCTTAACAAAACTCCAGCCGTTACAAAATTTGCAATATTTAGTCTACCATTGGATTGATAATGACATTTTCAAAACAAGCGCTTTCGTACATGCAAAAAGAAGTAGGTACTGCTCTAAGATAGTAGTGCTGTTTCGGAATATTTTATCATGAAATGACAAGTAGGTGCATCGATTTTGGGATAAGAACGAGTAATGGAATTTCTTATTTACAAACTATTGTTCAGGTTTGACCAAATTTATCTCAAATGCATAATATCTCAAGTTTGTTTTAAATTCATGACAGGTACCATATGTTGGACGAGCCATATCTGCTGGATTTAGGCATGCATGTGTCATACTGAAAGGCATAGCATACGGCTGGGGATGGTCAACGTATGGATGTCTTGGTAAGTATGTCTTATTCAAAAAGTTGCTCTATTTTTTGTGTCGATCGTCAAAACGCGATAATTGATTTTTTTTCCGCTATCGACGAAGCTGCCGTAACCCTTGAAAATATCCTCAAGGTGCCGATCTCATTTTCTATTGGTTGAGAAAATACGGCGCCCGATTCTCTTGAATATAAGTTCTACTTCAGTGTTTTTTCCCATTTATTTATTGAACTTTTAGTAATGTATGGGTACTAAAAGTTGAATAAATAAATTGTAAATGTTTTAAATTGGAAAAAATATTTTGAAAAAATATACAAAGAAAATAGTTCCTAATTATGTTCCATAGTTGAAAAAAGTTTAAAAATGTGGAAATTACGAACTATTTTCTTTGTACATAATATATAGGTACAAAGAAAATATTTCGTAATTATGTTCCATAGAAGATCGTAAAAATTGTTCCATAGTACCTAGATAATATTCCATAGTACATACATAATATTATCATGTATGTACTATGGAACGAAAGTGAAGTTAAATCACAATAAATGTTTGGTTGGGTCAAACATGGACCATGGTAATAACATGTTAACTGTTCATAACCCATCAAAGTGTTCGTCTCTCACGAGGAATCAGAAAATGCTGGCCACAACTGTTGTAATATATCAATGATAGTTAGATGACATCAACGGTCATTGTGTGACGTCAACCGGGAGCTTACTGGAGGGAGGTTATTATAATAATTATATCAATTATTATAACAATAATTATCTATGATGCTGAGGGATGTCGAGGGTCGGTCAAATGACCATGATGATCATTTGACCGACCCTCGACATCCCTTAACATCATTCTTACTGACGGTCAAAAAATCACACACACTTAATAATTATATAATTATTATAACAATTATTGTATTATTCAACTTGCCTCGCACTAGTAATACATAAATTAAATTGCCGTGAATTTCCGTACCAGGTGTTGGGACAATTTCATTATCTGTGTAAAATACCATGGATAGAGGTTTCAAGGTCATGTTTTTAAAGTCGAAACTGAATGATGTCATTGTAGAAATGTTGTTCTAAGTGCTAAATATGTAATACTCCTTAGAAGGAATTGGATCGCGTCTGCAACACTGGCAGGGCAGTTGGGCGTAAAATCAACGCCTTAAATGGCTTTTACATATGCTTTAGTAGGATCCAAAGCGAGTTTGGTGCATTGAAGATTCGCCATTAAAATAGATAATGATTTCTCCATCAGGGGTTTGTGTCTAGGCAAAATAATTATTTGAAGATGTGTTGTGTGGAGTTAAGGTTCCAAATCATTGAAACTTCATTCCTAATTTCATAATAGTCATTTTTGTTAGTTCTGAGCTTACTGTTTTAATGTACAATATCATTTTGTTTCGTATTTTCTTTATTTTGTAGGTTTTGGACCTACAAATCAACCTGTTGGAGGACCAAAAGCAATTGATACATTGATGAATCTAAAGAAAACTGTGATATCAATCTCTTGTGGAAGACATCACACCATAGCGCTAACAAATGATGGGGTGAGGCTGTTTAGAACACCCTAGCATTGTACTATAAAACTATTCTTTCCTCGCAACATTGATTGTCGTTATAGCTGAATCTTTTACAATATTATGTATCTACAATGGGGCCTGCGCATGATTTTTGTTTAGAATTTTTATTGATAGAGAATCGCTTCAAAAACGTAAAAGTGGGAACCATTCGTCGAAATTAGTTATTTTTTATTTTTTATGGAAATAATCATATTCATAAAAAATTTGAGTTTTAAAAATTTTGGACCGAGAACAGTAGCTACATTTTCTTTGAAAATTCGCTAAAAGCGCGCAATGACTTCAGAACCGCTGAAGCATCTGCTTGGTCGGGGCGCAATTAAGCCACCCTTCCTGAAACTTTCAAGGGGGCCGACGGTGGGTGACGTCACAACTGTTCAGTCCAAGTGCTATTTTACGTCCATGTTTCAAATGAATCAGACTTCAATTGTAATTATTGATCTCGGAAATTCGAGTTTTAAAAATTTTGGACCGAGAACAATAGCTTCCTTTTCTTCAAAACTTCGCTAAAATCGACTGGATCGATCCATGCTTTATCCCCGTTTAATCCGCCCTGGTTAATCGAGGTTCTACTGTATTTGAAAGCCAAACAAGAACTCATAACAACGGATTACTCAGTTTCTATTGGAATTAACCCTCAAGATTTCATACTATGCATTTGTTGGTTTCTATTCCGAATTAGGGATTCCAAACAACATTGATATTAGAAGTGTGTTTAAACATGTTTGCCACTCATGGTAATGTTATGTATAGATATGATGACATTGAATTTGTTTGTGATCCATATATTGTAGGTGTACACTTGGGGAAGTAATCGCTATGGCCAACTAGGCACAGGTAATCCTGTACAAGCATGGTATCCAACCAGGATTGAAATTCTGTCGAGCTTTCGAGTAGTCAGTGTTTGTGCTGGGCAATACCACAGCATGGCATTGGATGACATGGACAGGTATGCGAATGGAATTGCTTTAATTGAATTGGATAATCTAAATTAACTCATTAATAACTTTCATTTCTCATCTTTACGAGTATTTGTAATTGTATCTTCAAACCCATATTCATTATTTTTGTATAATAGCCACAAGCATCATAATTGTATAATTTTTGAATTCATACATTCTCAAGTATTAACATCCTTACTTTTATTCCAGAGTTTTTAGCTGGGGTTGGGGAGTACACGGTCAGCTGGGACATGGATCTGTCGATGATATTTATCGACCCAAGATCATAACATTTTTAAGTGATAAGGTGAGATGAATCAGTTATTCATTGATGGGAATGGATTGATGGGGATCCCCCCCCCCCTCTTCCACTACTCTATACAGGGTGTTTCATTTCGTGACGGTCACAGTGAATTGTGTTGAATTTCATTTTCACAGTCTTGGCACCACCTTACTCATAATCCATGTTTTTGCTATGTTCTTTAGTACCCATATGCAATACTTTTACTATTTTCATGTCATTATTTTTAGGGGGTATGCAGTTTCAGTGCAGGCCAAGCGCATTCGTTATTTCTTGATACAGAAGGAAGAGTTTGGGCCTGTGGTAATAATACATTTGGTCAGCTAGGTACTGGTGAGATGAAAAAATCGTCTATCCCTATCCAAATTTACGGACTTAATCAGAGAATGAGCTCAATTGTAGCGGGATATTTTCATAATGTGAGTAATACTTATAATTTATTTTTGGTATGTGTTATCACGTTTTCAGTTGAATTTATTCAGTGTTCTTCCTATTGATTGTTGAAAAGCTTGTAAAATGTGGGAAAAGAATGAAAAATATCCAACCAAGATTTTCATTTTAAGACAGTTAGGGAAGTTTGTCATTAATTTTAATTACATATATCATGCAGGCTCGTGTTGCAAAGTGTTCCCCAAATGCTGTTACAGTTTTTATACCTTTTGGAATAATATTAAATTATCGAATCTGGTTGACGGAACATAACACAAGTGAAAATATATTTTTAAGGACATTAATCTCATCATGTGGAAACCATGAAGTTCGGATGAACCATGAAACAGGTGTTTTACTGGAGTGATTGTTCTAAGACCGAAACTTGATATCCCAATACGCCCCCTCAAGTGAGCGTCTGTAGACCTAACGCTTGAGAACATGATTCATGTTTTATGCGTGGAGTCGACTTGGTCAGGAAATCCGCTGGCATACTTTCGGTTGGCAAGTACTCCACCTTTACCATTTTGTTTTCGATTGCTTCTCCGACGAACGCCTGACGTATGTCAATGTGCTTCGTTCTTCCGTGATGCGTGGGATTTTTAATCAAGTCAAGAGCTCCTTGATTGTCGTTCTTCAGTACGAGCGCCCCCTCAATTGGATGCCCTAGACTGGCAAATAGTCTTTTCAAGTAAATGGCTTCCTTGATAGCATCTGTTAAGGAATAAAGTTCATCTTCCGTAGTGGATGCAGCCACCGTTCGCTGCTTCTGTGACTCCCATGTGACAGCGCCACCAGACATCGTGAAGACCATACCACTGAATGATCTGCGGTCAGACTGACAATTCCCCCAGTCAGCATCCGCAAATCCTGTTATTGGCTGGTCGCTTTTCCTATACGTCAACTTCTTGTTTATTGTTCCCTTTAGGTACCGGAGAATACGCTTTGCCGCCTTCCAGTGCGCCTCTGCAGACTTATTATTATATTGGCTCAAACAGTTGACGGCGAATGCGATGTCAGGTCTAGTTCCTATGGCTAGGTAGAGTAAAGAACCCATCAATGATCTAAAAGGTAGCCGGGCCATTTCCTCAGCATTAGACTCAACATCCTCAAATTTCGCATTTACTTCAAGAGGCGGAAATATCGGCTAGCAATCTTCCAAGCCATACTTTTTGAGTATTTCCAAAATATGTTTCTTCTGGGACAAATGCATTTCCCCCTTCTTCTCATACTCAAATTCTATACCCAAACTGTAATTGATACGCCCCATATCTTTTGTCTTGAATTCCTTCTTCATTTTGTCTTTCACCTCTTTCAATTCATCGGGATTCTTCGACACCAAAGTGAGGTCATCAACGTACACCGCCATGTACACTGCATCATCCCCTTCGTTTACCTTGTAAGTACAAGGCTCCGCATCTGTGGGTCTCATGCCTAGGCACCAAGTGAGTCGTTCGTTCAGCTTCTTATACCATTGACGACCCGACTTTTTCAATCCATACAACGAACTTTGCAGATGACATACAGTTTTTCCACTTTCCCAATCTATCAACGTACCTTTTGCTAATTCTTGAACTTTGCCAGTTTCATTTGAAACCAAATCTCGTAAGGTTTCCTCAAAGCTCTCAGGAGCCTCCATAAATATATCCTCTTCTAAATCCTAGGTGGACAGCCGATGACGTCCGCGACGCCTAAAAACGGCAGTCGGACGGAAATTCAACCTTAAATGGTTGCTTACTTTACTTTAACTCCTCTTCTAAATCCCCATTTAAATAAGCTGTCTCGATATCCATTTGTTCAACATCCATATCATACTGAACGGCCAGCGCCATTAGTATCCCCAGAGAACTCAATCTGACCACTGGGGAATAAGTTTCAAAATAATCGACCTCAGGTATTTGACTGAATCCTCGGGCCACCAATCTTGCTTTTCTCCTATCTAATTCTCCATTAGCCTCATACTTATTGACAAGAATAAGCCTGAACTAAAGCCTGAAACTCTTGCCTGGAATAAGCCTGAACTCTTGCTTTCGCTCATGAGTTGGTTGAGCCATCACCCATGTACCATTCAGTAGCAAGGAGGAAAATTCTTTTCTGATCGCCGTTTTCCATTCATCTACATCTTCACCCAAGAGTGCTTCACATACAGATATCTCCGCCTGACAAGCTATTTCATCACGAGTTTCACATACCTGGGGATCTTCTGGTACTGCTGTTTTTCACAACCATGTTGTACTCCTTCCGTGGCCTATCTCTTTGGCCGGTTCTTATTATTCGTGGTCGCCCTCAGCCGCGTACTAGTTCCGTTTGAACATTATCCGTTTCATCGGGGGTAACATCATTTGCAGGAATCGCTCGTACATCTTCAGTTACCACTCCATGAACATTGAGTTCTGGGGCGCTACTATTGGCCAATCGTACTCGTACAAGTTCGTCCTGCTCATTAGGATCTGGAAAATGTTCATTCCTTATCTTTTCTGCTTTGCTACAAGCTTCCTCATCAATGAATTTCAAATTACGGGTCATGTGTATCTTTTTGTCACTCGGAACCCATACCCTATAGGCTTTTGATATTTGGTGTATCCAACAAATATGAGTATCCAACAAAAGCACCCTCTGTTGACCTAGATTCCAGCTTTTTCTTCTCTGAATTGTCCATCATGCAAACCTTAGAGCCAAATGCTTTCAAGTGTGGGACTGTTCAACACATTACTTCGGGCTGAGTCCTAGGGAGTCCTCTTCATTCTCCTTCCCTTTGGAATGTTAGACACCATGGAGGATGGAAGAGATGGTCTCCCTCTGTATATTATGCACTAAGCATCTTTAGTAATACAAAGAACTTTGGATGGGCAGCCATGTGAGGTGATAGAGGATAGGAGAGATAGGTTGTTGTTATCCAAAAATATGAGAACAATTTGGTTTTGTAAAAGTTTTAGTCAGTTTTTTAGTTCAGAGTTTAGTTCTCAAATCAATTTATTACAAAACAATACAGTTTTGTAATACATTGTTTTGAGAATAGCTGTCTCGTCGTGTTCAAATTGCTCATTGTTGATCAGAAATTAGATTAACTTTATTTCAAACAGAAGTTATTAGCTTCTGTTATAATATTTTAGTCACATGGCTACTCGCAATTGAAAAATCGACCCAAAAGTAGGGGCAAAATTGACAGCCAAAAATCACTTGTTTCTTACCAACGTGGCTGAAATATTCCATCTTCGTCTCATCATTTGCAATGATTTCCTTCTCCCCTTGCTAATAATTCAATCAATATGACAACTATTTGCTCGTAAGTTCATCCAATTGCAAAGGCCACCATGTTGAATAAATAAGAAGGTTCCCCCTTATAGTTGATTGCCTTAACAGTCTGTTATTTTGTCCTCTCCATTTTATGTTTTGATTACTTATACACTATTTATTTCATTCAGTGCGCTATTTCTCAAGATGGAAAATTGTATCAGTGGGGCCGCAGCCCCACAATCCTGAGATCAGCTGCTCATTCAGCAAAGCGGCGTGTGCGGTTAGAGGTAATATACTAGATTCTCAAATATTTTGTTAAGAGTAACATCATTCATCTCATTTAATATCTATTTACTCATTATCTGATTTGCTGCTTCTAATTTCATACTCGTAGAGTACTAAACAATTGAAGTGGCATAATATTGTTTCCTGACTAGCTCTTGTAGCTCCTTGTGTTGACTTTTGAAAGTTTACCCTCAGCACGCTTACAACCAGCCACCACATCTTCCTTTTTAGGAAGCTCATTTTTATTTCAAATTGAAGAGCTTAGTAAGCAGAATAAAACTAAAAAAGAAAATCTGAAATAGCTCCAATTTTGAAGAAGTTATGACCATTTGAAATTCCTGCAAATTAATCAGTAATCAGTCTCAGTCGCTTTCTGGGCTTCGGTTTTCTTGGCAGCTCAATATTGAACGGGTTATTCTACATTTTCGCTTTATTACAATATTTGGACATTTTTCTCATTACTGACTTATGTTATTGTTGATGAATATCTTCCACTGTGTTCCAGGAGTGCAATCAAACGCACACGATAGCAGATGCAAATGCTGATCATACAGTTCCAAAACTCGTTGACACCTCAGCTGTGCAAGGCTGCATTGTTAAGGTAAGATATAGTGATAATTGAACAAATGATGGATTGTAGCTGGAAAATATTGTAGTTTATATTCTAAGATTCTGATAAAATCACTTGGGTAATTAAGATCCCTCTAAGGAGGGTGACCCTCAAGGTCTTCCGTCACACTCCTCTCTAGGTTAGTGTGAGGAGGCGGTAAACTAATACTATATTATACTAACTCTATTGTATCTATAGCGATGTTGTTTTGTAATAGCTTTATTGTATTGCCCTGGTTTTACCACCAGGTATTACTCGATTCTGGTTAATATCCCTAAGCGAATGAAACAATAAATCTTTCCCAATAGGTGAGCATAGGGGGTGAACATGCTGTAGCTATAACAGAAAATGGCTGTGTGTACGCTTGGGGTAGAAACATTGATGGCCAGTTGGGAATTCTCGCTACCCTTGCTGAAAGAAGGACGCAATACATCCCAGAACCAGTTCCTGTTCCAATTGGTAAATATAAATTGATTCTACTCGTAGTTAGTTTTTGGTAGTCATGATTTCCTTGTTCTAATCATTTAAGATATATTTATCAACGAAGCAATAATCTGATTCAACGAAGTAATAATTTTTCGTTGTAAAGTTTCATCTGATATTAGGAATAGTGTGCATTTTGTGACAAGCTTACGTAAATTTTAAAACCAAGAGTTAGTGTGTGAATTCAACGTAATCAAAGTAATGAAAGAGATGACAGCACCTCGGATTAGAATTTCTATTCTACTTAACATCCCCAAATGACGCGATGGTTTGATTTCCGATGTGTAAAAATTAGGCTCATTTAGGTTTATTATCTACAATAATGAACCATTGAAATCGACTAAGAAATATATAAATTGGATTATATGGTCAAATCAACAATGTTTGTATATTTAATTGAATAGGTAGAAGGGAGAAATTAATCGTTCTAGTTCCTTGTTATCTATTCCAATCCCCCTCCCCGCCGTGTAAACAGAAACAGCAAATTTACATGGTATATATAAAATCTACGCAAACTGGCTGAAGTTTTTTGTTTTTTGTTTTGTTTTTGTGGATATGATTGAACAACTCTTATTCAAACAAACTAGATTGTAATCTGAAAAGAATACGCAGCACTTAATCCTGCTTCTATTTTCAGATGCTAAAATCGTTAATGTAGCATGTGGTTGGAATTTTACCATTGCTCTTGACGAAGAAGATAAAGTTTGGACATGGGGTGCAATACATCCTTTCAAGGTATGAGTATCAAATTGTCATTATTACCTTAAGTATACCTTCATCTCTGCCTGCTACTTTTTTATTCAGGTTAAACGCTCACAACTCTTCTTTTTATTTCACTTCTTCTTCTTTTATTTGCTTTCCAATATTACCTCGAATTTAATGTACTTTTAATGAGGTTGAAATTACAACTTGAATGCTACTTAAGTTCAACCATCAGGTGTTCTCTACTACTGCACCCTACTTTCTATGCTCACCTGCATAATATCTTTTTGCATTTCTCAAGTATCCACCACGTTTCTTCATCTTCAAAGTGCTCCAGTTTGAGAACGGAATAAGATATCGCAACCACCATCGTGTTCAGCGTTGAAACAATCTTTAAAATGAGGTGTCACTTCTCAGACTGTTTCATTTTGGGAATTTATGGGTAATTATTCTGCCCTAAAACTCCCAAAACCCTCCTGAGCTCATGTATTTTTCATCGCTGAACATGATGGTGAAGTCAGAATTGCGATATCTCATTCCGTTATCAGATTAGAGCAGACTAACAATGAAGAACATCTAATTATCAACCATGTTTCTTCATCTTCAAAGTGCTCCAGTTTGAGAACGGAATAAGTGGAGATACCGCAATTCTGAATTCACCCTCGAGTTCAGCATAGACTGTTAAAATAAAATGAGGTGTCACTTGTCAGATAGTTTCATTTATGGTTAAATTTTCTCCCTTAAAACTCCCCAAACCCCCCCTTAGAGTGACCCGATTCTGCCCATCTACGGACTTGGCCACTTGAATGCCAAGACGGGTTTTTTGTGCAAATTTGAGCTTTTTATCTCAATTCTATCGACAGTTATTTTCCGGATTGAAGCAGGGTTCACATCCATCCGGTAGGCTGCGGAAGGAGTGCGTTCGGGGAGCTGATTGGTTGGACGTTAGCTGGGGAGGGGGAACATTCTTACCGGAGAAGCACTTTTGAAGCGTACTGTACGCATCAGATTTTTTAGATATTTGCCGCAGCCGCATCTGCGCAGTTCACTACCGCGCATACGGAAATGGCGGCGCGAACCAAATGAAAACAGCTGTTGAAGCGCGAAAACGAGTTGCTGTGCCGGGATATAGTAGGGTTTTCTGTGGCCGGGATCGGATACTTTGTTGCGATGAATAACGAGTTATTGATCGAGCTGGTGAGGGAGAGACCACAGTTGTGGAAAACCCAGTCAAAAGAATATAGAAATACGGAGACCACAGCGCGGAACTGGGAGGAGGTTGCCAACTTGTTGATGGTGGATGGCGCGGTCAAAATAATGAAAAAGGAGATTACAAAATTGCCAATAAATCAACATAGATGTGACAATCTGAATTGGAATGTTTGTGATAGAACAAAATGGGGGAAAGAATAGTTGTGGGAGAAAGCGCGGGAAACAGCTGTTCCGGACAGCCAAAATTCCGGATGGTTTCGAACGCCTTCCCAACTGCCGCGATTCCCCTCCATCCCCTCCACTGCTTTTCACTAGCTTCCCCTATCCGTATTTCCGCAGCCTACCGGATGGATGTGAACCCTGCTTGACACACACACACATATAATATTATATTTGGTTTTATTGAAGAACCGTTTTTAAAAAGATGAACTTTTTATTTAATAACAAACGCACAAAAATCCAAATGCAATACAGAACTGAGCTATAAGAGCAACGAGCGAAGACTAGCATGGTATAAGGGTACAGGGAGTCTTATATACCATCCTGGAGGGGCATGTGTTTTTGAAGAGTCGCTAATTAATAGCAAGTTCTGAGGCTGGTCCAGTTGGAAATGACCAGAGCAGGGTATTAAATTGATCTAATTTATTTAAACTCAACTAATGGTTTAACACAAAAGCACTCTTGAATCCTTTCTCTCGACAACCAACTTTTGGACTGACAGTTTAAACAACAACAACCTGTTTCTTAGGTCCCTGTCACCTGGCCCGTCGCTTCCTCACAATATATATGGGTATATATATATAATTTTTGGTGTCTTTTGGCAGTAGATTCTGGATGGTCTGAAACGAATGTCGGTATGAAAACTTTTAGGAAATTTTGGGCCGAGAATAATAGCTTCATTTTCTTCGAAAATTCACTGATTCCGGAATAATAATAGCAACTATTTAACTGAGTAATAGCCTTGGAGTTTCTTCTCCAAATCACAACCAGTTAACTCCCGTTTCAATATGGAATGTTACGCTAATCTATTTCTATGCGTATCACACTATGAAGCTGTAATTTGGTATGTAGCCTCCTTAGGACTTTAACTGTAGGCTGCCCAGGCTCCGGATCAGCTGAGTGGCTCCTAAAGCTAATTTCTATGTTAGGTATTCATACTACGAGTATGAAGCTGTAATTTGGCATGTAGCCTCCTTAAGACTTACACTTACGCAGAACAGGGATAAGCGGAGTAGCTCCTAAATCTAAATTTTATGCTATTCACACTATGAAGCTATAATTTGGTATGTAGCCTCGTTAGGACTTGAACTAGACGCTGCCCAGGCCTCGGATCACCTGAGTGGCTCCATGCTCATAGAAATTTAGCCATAAGGCTCAAAACGAAAGGGGTAGGGGTGGGCTTACTATTAAAATCACCGTCAAGTAGGTAAACTGAGCGCATTTCATGAATTATACCCGGAAAATCTGCAAAACACAATCTGTTGCTCGGCACTGTATTGTGCCAGATGCCGACCGGACTTGTGTTCTGCCGACTTGAAACTTATTGTCGTTTATGACTGGTAATTCATCAAAACTCAACCTATTCCTAGCTAATATGACAGAGCCACCCTGTCTAGTCCCACTTGGATGATCCGACCTGATTACTTAATAACCTGGAAATTGCAGTTGATGTGTTATCCTGAGTTTTGTTTCTGTTAGGAGTAAGCATGGAAGAATGGTGCTTAGTGCTGATTCTCCTGCAGTAAGAAACAAACTGTGAGAGATGAGTGGTTTGCCTTATGGGTCATAGTTTATTTATTAACGCGCGGATGATTTGAGCAAAAGTTTGTACTAGTGGGAGGAGATGTGTGGACTTATTGTGTTGGGTTTTAGATCCAAGAAAAATAGTGGGAGCGGTGATGTAACAGGATGATAAACTGGTATCATCTGTGCTGGAGTTTTGAGCTCTTCTGTCATCGCAGTCGGATCACTGGACGGGTGTAAACCGCCGATTATAATCCTGAAATTTCTCTCTGATCAGAGTTGGAATGAGTGAAATTTTGCGTTAGTAGATATCAGGAAACTTAGTATTTTTCTGTAGTCTCCTCCTCTTCTTTGCGCTAAACTGGCGTATCTCCGTTTACTAAAGGATTGACTATGAGAATTTTTTTATAATTTTGAGGTGCAGTTATCTCGGCCACCCAATCTATTAACTATTGGGGAGGTGCAGACAAACGTGATTGGGTTAGCTACATTTTTTTTCTAAAGTGTTTTAGCGAATTATTGAAGAAAAGTTTTAAAATGTTTAAAGCTCGAATTCCCGAAAAATGTTCATACCGAAATCCGATCCAGACAAATGACCCGTTAAAAATGCGTATACATTTGCTCAAAAAATCCGTCCTGGCAATCGAAAGGCTAAGTTCGTAAGTTTCGTAAACAGGCAGAATCGAGCAACTCTACGGTGGGGGGGGGGGGGGGAATCACACATTAATTCCCACTTTGAAACAGTCTGTCAAGAGACACCTCATTTGAAAAGTTTTTTTTTTACGCTGAATACAATGGTGAAATAAGAATTGCGATATCTTATTCCGTTCTCAAACTGGAGCACTTTAAAGATAAAGAAACGTGGTTGTTACTTGAGATGCTCTTCACGGTTCATCTGATCTAATAGGATAACGGAATGAGATATTACAATCCGGACTTACCATCGTGTTCAGCGTTGAAAAATCTATAAACTGAGGTGTTACACGGCAAAAAGTCGAGACAGCATTTATTATAAAACCAGTAAAAGGGAGACATTTTACATAAAACCAGTTGTTTTTCCAAACACTCGCTCTTTCGCTCATGCTGCATGACTGTGGATTTTTCTCTTCTTCTTCTTTTTCTTGTACCAAAGAAATACCCTTGTCAACAACTTTACCATTACTAATTGTCAGTGTACCATCTAACATGAACATTAGTGCACATGAAAAATAGCTTTTAAAACGTCCCCATTCCACTATTCCCCAGTCCAGAAATACCTCTATTCCTTGTTCAGTTTACAGGATGCAGTGAATAGAATTGAATAGCGCACTCACACGGTAGTGATAGTGAGTTGATTGATACAGAAAACAAGTCATCAAACGTTCTATGAACAGGCTTCCAATACTAAACTACCCCAAATGAGATATCCTCGCTAAACTGTTTATATCAGCATAGTGTCACAGTATCTCACATAATATTAAATTGAATGAATTGTGTTTTCCAGGGTACTCGTGGTACAAAACTTGCAGGTTTAGAAGGAGAAATCGTTGTCGTGAATAATAAAAATCGTGTTATTAAGTTGCCTCATGCAAATAATAATGTCCATCCTGTTCCAACCATTCTGACAATTAACCATCAAAATGTAAGTACTTTATTAATAGCCTCCTTTCATTTATTTATTTTTTATCCTGTCGACGAGTTTGGCTTCAAGCACGCGTACATCTACATGAAAACAGCCTAACTGTGGTGGGCAAATGCCCTTCCATCTAGATTCATCCATTTCTGCCCTTCCATCTTATGCCCCATACACTGTCAGTTTATCTAAAGATAATCGCCTCAACAGGCGAATGTAAGGCTAACATCGCCGAGCAATACATCGCCTGCTGGCGTACGTACTGAACTGCAGATGATCGCCTGAAGATCGCACATACTATGCGTCCGGTGCCTGCAGGCGGACTGTCAGTCGGGAATGAGGACTGCAAGCGAACCCCAGTTTGCTACCATGCTTCGTTAGAAACGTTGTACGTTGCACTTTTTATTTTTGGAGATCCCCCCCCCCCCCCCCAAAAAAAAAAGGTTTGGGTTAAAAACTGGCTCCAAGATAGAGACGTTAGCTCTCACCTATCATTGCTCTGCAAACTGAGGCAGTCTCACCACTCTTCACTTTTTCTAGTTCTTTCTGTAACGCGCATCTTAAATTGTTAATTTTTCTTTTTATGGAGTCGAGAGTAGCTGATGGCACAGTCTTCTGGTAAAACTGCAGCAACACGTCGTAGGCTTCATCGCGTAATCTTTTATTCGAATAGCTATCGTCCTTTATCTTCCACAAACAGGGGTGGGTCCAATACAGCTCAATAAAGCCGGAAATGAAAGTTGGTGGGCTGTCCATCTCCACCCGTCAGTCTAAATTAGTCAGTTCAAATCCCAAGGGAAAACCACCTGTCGGAAAACTGATGGAGATGATAAAATCCGAAGAACGCAGATCACTCACCCAGAGTGTGTAGCGGAGGAGCACCTGAGATCACCATCCGACAGGTCGATGCCTGTTCGACGATCTCGCGTCCAATCCTCGCCTGCCCGTCGCCCATACACTTTCAGTCCGCGCCAACTGCAGTCCAAGTTACGATTATCTTCAGTTAAACTGACAGTGTAGGGGGGCTTATTTTCATCGAAATCAATCATTTGAGTCTACGCATGCGCAAATGAATTTCCCTTTAAACTCTCAAACTAAAAACACTATAATAAGCCAGCCTTTTGGTGAAGGCAATGTTGATATACATTTTTAAGGTCTGGTACTTATTTTTCTGAAATCCTACTGTAAAACTGTGTGTCCTGTATGGAATATTTACTAATGATTTGACATTTTAACGACCTATTCTTTGTAGAGGTTACTGGCAACTATATTCTGGATTGAGCCTAACAAAGGGTTAGTGGTGGGGTGGGACGAAGATTGCAAAAAGAATAAAGTCTGTATTTACAACTAGACCTTTTGATTCATTATAACCTGATGTGTTTATTGAAGTATTTTTTAGGTCTGAAATTCTCTGCCTTCATGGCTGGGAGAAAAGATAGCATCAATGAGATGCTCATGCTACACATTTTCGGATTTTGATTCATTGTTGTTCTTGAATTATTGTTGGTTTTTGGAATGAATCCATGTTAACTGTGACGTTTGGAGGAATGATAATGTTCTGTCAATCTGCAGAAGGAACAGGAGATGTTTTCGCCTGCCAAACTCCCATCGCCTCTCATCAACAGTCAGTGGCGCATGCGAATGCATTTCAGTCTGGAACAGCTGAGCAACTATTATGACGCAACACAAGCAATAAAAAAGGTGAGCACTAGCATATTTATCATGTGCTGACCATTGAATCGATATAGGCACAACGTTAGGTACTATATGGGCAGCTATCTAATGATATATGATGTCTGCTTTGGTTTTAGTGCCTTAGCATTAATGAGCATGATGCCTGTTCAAAACTTGCATTCTTATCGGGAGATTTCGCTACATCGGTTCACGAAAAATTAGTCTCAACTAAGCATGACGGTGAGAGAAGATCGGTTGTCACCAACTACATTGGCCAGGACTTTCCTGATATGGATGTTTTAAAGAAGATGTTATCTCAAGTGAGTGTATTTCTAAAGTTCTTCAACTTTAGGGATGTGTGATACTTACTCTTAAACTTCCTCCATTTTCTGTTTTCATTTTTGAGTAAATGTGCGTATTTTTACAATGTTTCCAGATCATCAAGTATTGGATAAGCAATAATTTTAGCACCACAATCCTGGAAGAAGTTTTCTTACTTAATGATACCAAAGTTTCCCAGCCATTGGGAATGTTATTGTTTGGGTATGTTAAAACATAGTTCATCGTACACTCACCTATTTCTTAGTTCCAGTATTTATGAGGTTATAATATCTTCGAATTGAAGGAAGAGGAAAAAACATGTAAATTATCTTCTTTTTTTTTTCTTTTTTATTTAGTACGTCTAGCGCCGGCAACGACTACGCCTACGTATTCAGTACTTCTTTCAAAGTGCACCTAGTTAAAAAACTGATTGACGGCCGTAAGTATTTACCTATGCACATGTTATAGTAATCTACTGTAAATGTATCAATTATTAATTAGGCAATTTAATTGAGCAATTTGACTTCAAGCTGAATCCTACAGCTAGGATTCTATGGGATGTAACCGTAATTCTACGTTATTCTTGATTAGTGGTGGGATGAAAAGCGCTTTATGGGCTGCAAACACTGTTATGGTACGCAAGTTGTTCACTGACAGGTTCCAAAATTCCCTCATTAGGCCATCATGCTAGCAGACTGGATTTTTTTGTCTCTATTATTGAGCAGTGAACGAGCTACTTTGATGACCAAATCTGGGGTGTTTAGCCTACTGGCTGTCGTTATCTTCTCATTTTAATTTATTATCTTTGATAACGAACCATTTTGTTTGTAGAATAACAATGCTGTTTGTGATCCAGATTAAATTGTTTAATTCTAGCTGACACCTTCGAATTCATTGGGTTCAATAATGCTGAAGATGTGATCAAAGCCTTGGAAAATACTGACGAATTTATTGACATAGTAAGTTATGCTGTATGTATTATGTTAACTAATTATGTCAAACGTTTATCAGGTGGGGATTTGGGACACTGTCAACCAGGTGGGGTCCTAACAGACCCCATTATGTTCATGTTGTGATACTTACAAGAAATGCAGGGTAATGGCTTGAAAATCCACAATGAAATTGGTTTAATAAAACTTAAATAATAACTTTCATGAATCTCATAATAAACTTGTCATTTTTCAGTAAACGAAACGAATATAAAACTTGGAAATCTACAATCCCCTTTCCCTATCTGGGGTCCAAGCTGTCCAAGTTGCATACATTCAAGATGATTTTTGTCGTGAAATGAATAATTTCATAGATACCTATTTTTTTAATTTATTAGTGTGTAACATTCATTGTTTTGCATATTTTTTAATGTTCCCAGGATTTTCTACAGATAAAAGATGACTCTTCAGCCTCGAAGGAACGTCGATTTTTCTCCCTTTAATGGAGTGTGACTATGCTTCACTACACATTTTTATTTGAGTTAACTAAGTCATTATTGGGAAAATATCATTTCAACTTCTCTAAGTCATTATTGGGAAGTACCATTTGTTGGGAAAATTTAAGCCCCTTGCTCATTTCAGCCTTGTAAAATTAGCTCATTCTCTTGGATCTATTTCTTAAGAATCGTAGCGTTTTGCAGTTCTGAGGTCAATTTGATTGATGATATCCTTTTGTGTTCAATCTTCAGTAAACTATCTGCATGTACTTAAATTGTACCATTCTTGTCATAGGAGATGAACAATTCTCATTCATCTTAAATTGTTTATTCCATTTAGTATTACTGACTCTTAATACATGATTGTGTTTTATGTCGTTTGTGGTTCATTAGATTTGTTTATCGTTCACAGTTAGTTATTAAAAGTTAAAAAAGATTGGTATTTGAGATTGTGATAAACCTACAAATTTCGTTATAAAGATTTATCTTTTGTTATACCTGTGTAAGTAAAGAAATCGTTCAATATAAGGATTGTTTTTTATTGTTTCTAAAAATGTCATGTTGTTTATGTTGGTAGTATAATAATTACCCCTCAAGTCCAAATCTGCGCTACTTAGTCAAGTATTAAAACTAATCAGTACATGCAATTTTTCATTTGACTCGTCAAGGTTAATCTACTAACTGAATTGCCAACAAATCTTGGGCTGTCTCGTTTTCTTGCGGAATTCCAAAGGATCATGAGTGGAAAAATTCGATGTGTAAAATATTTGTTGAGGAAGAGACTGAGACGTAAATCGTTCGATAGGACTTCCGTTTAATTCGATATATCCGAGAGCACATTGCCCAATTAATATTCCAATTTACTTTAGTTGTGTTGCATGGATGCAACATCATGGATATAACAGATGAATTCCAGAGGTTAGTTTGGGCATAGTCCTTGGATGTCTAGAGTTGGATTGTTAAACTGGCTGCATATGCGCAAAACGTATATCCTTGCAATGCCCATAACTGTACAGATAAATTGTTGAAATAAGCTGCAATTCCCTAATCTATGAGTAATCGTAAAAAAGGTTGATTTACAAAAGTTTGCTCAAGATTCTAAATCATGTTATTGGTATACATCTAGTAGATTATAGAATAAACAACATAGCTATAATTGAAACAAATTTAACAAATGAATCATTTGTCTTAATAATACTTACATATTCAGACCTATATTACTTTGTTAATGCTCTCTTCCTAATTGCCTCCGCAGTACGTCGCCAGTTCATTTATGCTGCAGCTTTTTTTGCAGCATTCATCGTACACACCCCGCTTCTTGCGGTTGTAGTTTCCGTTAATTCGTGGTAACATAGAGAGAGAAGAAGCTTTACTTGCAAAATGATACCGCAAGCTCTGGATAGCAGCCACGAACGCATCCAAATCTGTGAGCACGAGCAGGTTTGATGTTATATATTTGTGGTATATCTTCTGTTCCTAGATGTATGATGAAGTGGATTGGGGTCAAACTGATGAAGGCAGTCAAATCGATAATGATTTAGTGCTGCTCCATATGGAGGGCTAGTTTCATCATTATCATTTGAATATACAATATTATTGTATTTAACAGTAGCATTGATATTGATTGAAGTTAAGATGAGTAGGTTGAGGTTGTGTTAGGGCCAGATTGGTACCTGCTTCGAATCATTTTATACAAATCAGGAGTGTCTTTGAAATGCCACCTGGAGCGCCTTTTCAATCGAATGTTTAGCAATAACGTTGTACAAACAGTTGAGTCAAACGTTGTATCAATAAAAAACCATTTAGTTGGTTTGCAGAATCCATTAAGATCAGGCGTGGATGGGGGGGGGGGGAGGGCTTATATAGGGCGCACTTAAAAATTTAACGCTAAAAAATAAGAAAAGGGAAAGGAGAAGGAAAGAAAGGACGGAGGGTAAATAAAAAAAGACGGTAACAGAGGTAGAAGGAATATTAGGCAAGAATAAGGTGGGATAGCAAAGATATCCTGGAAAAACTGGAGATTTTTTGCGAAGTGATTGCACTAGTTTTAGTTGTTGGCTAAAAAAGTAGCTACGCAGCCTCTTGGCGGAAAAAGTCATTCGTTTCATTTTCAAAGTATTGAAATTCTCTACAATTTTAGTGGTAGTAAAACTCCGTATACCTGGTGAAACCCAAGATAGAGCTCTGCAAAACATCCAATTTTTTCCCCAAACTGTAAATTTAATGTTACGGTCATTTTTCTAGTTTCGTACCGGCCAAACTACTGTTCCTACAAAAAGGTCATGAGCGAATAATTTGAAGATAATTTATAAAGGCTTCAATTCAAGACCAGAATGGTGCTTCTAGAACGAAAGGTTTTCTCAAAAACTGACAAAACTAACTGTCGGTCTCTTTTGGCTACAGCTTCAAAACTACTATGGACGATCAAAAAGTAAGAATAGAAAACGTTTGCAGGAATAACTCCTGCGTTATGGGCAGGATCATTCTGAACAAAACAAGAGGTCCCGCGTTAAAGTGCGACCGTTAGTTTGCCTTTGAGAGTGCTGTGTGCGCAAATTGGTTCGTTTTCTTATTGCTAAAGGTGAAAAACCAACAGAAATTCATCGCCAGCTTGTTTCTGTTTATGGAGAGGAGGTAATTAACCGCAATAACGTAGCCAAATGGTGTAGGAAATTAAAAAACGGAAAAACTGATGTTCATGACGGAAAGCTCCAAAACTTTTTGTTCGATCCAAAATTTCTTTATTTCGTCTCAAAGCTAATTAATTTGACTTGCAGACCCCATATATGAAATGTTAATCAAGAAAAAAAGAGGGTTTGATCGGACGAATAGTTTTGGAGCTGTAGCCAAAAGAGACCGACAGTTAGTTTTTGAAAAAACCATTTGATCTAGAAGGACCATTCTGGTCTTAAATTGAAGCGTTATAAATTGTGTTCAAATTAATATGTCATGACGTTTTTGTAGGAACAGTAGTTTGGCCGGTACAAGACTAGAAAAATTACCGTAACATAAAATTTGCACTTTTGGGAAAAAAATTTTGCAGACTTATTTAATTTGAATTTATATTTTGTGCAGTGTAATTGACTTGGTTTCTTCTTTTTGAAAAAGTTACCTACCTCTGGATTTTCCTTTTCAAATATACTTTTTTTTTCCAACCACTACTTTGTTACCAAATAATTATACTATCGCTCCCATCACCATGAAAAAATAAACTGTATACCTAACATATTTTCGATGAAGAGCCCCTGAAAGTTGGCAACCCGCATTGTATCCCCCCCCCCCCTTCTACATCGAGCTCGATCCGCGCGATACGTTACAAGTAGAAAGGACAACGATACTGGTACTAACCTGCTGGTCTAATAGGCTCTCCTCTTCTTTCTGAAAAACAGCAAACGCAAATGCGCCAAATGTGAACTTTTCATTATTGAAATAGACGAGTAAGATGTTGAATGGAAATCCTTAATTGTGCAAATGTATTTTGTGGTCGTATAGATTTTCCACGGTCAAAACATCAATGAACTGCAATGTTCTGGTTTGAACGCTCGATCAAAACGCCTTTGGCGAGTCAGGAGACCTACTGGGATTTCTTTACTAGGTAGGTTTTTTGTAGAACTACATTGACATGTTTACCATGTGTAGTAAACCGAGCAAGGTGTTACCAACCAGAAAAAAGGCATTGCTGATTGCTGAATAATTATTATAATGCTTAGGAACCTTCATCGGTGATTCTGGAATAGCCACGATAGACGTCTTTGTGTGATGTTTCTAAAAATAATGAGGTGAACATGGACGGGCCAAAAACTCAACTGTTGAAAGTACAAGAACTCGGTACCCAATCCTAGTGTGCAGAGTACATTACTTTCGATTGAGAAATTCTTACGTATAGAATGTACGATTTTGACAAAAACCAGTATAACTACGTTAGCTCACCATTAGGGAAAAACTGGTACTCTCCAAAGTCTGCCCCATCTTGATCGTCACCATCTGTGAAAATTGAAGTCAAATTAATCATTTTCTCCGTAGGATATGGGAAATACTTCTAGATTGACGTGTGTCGAGTAAAAGTAACATTAGAGTTATCAATGAATTGTCATATAGCTAAATGGTAATGGAACATCGAGTGATGAGGTTGATTCGTTACATCCAATGACAAGCCCCAAATATGTTCAAAACAAATCCACAGTCATGCAGCATTTTCGAAGAAATAACTGGTTTTATGTAAAATGTCTCCATTTTACTGGCTTTATTACAAATTTTGTCTCCTTTTTTTGCCGGGTAACATCTGAGGTAATTACCATTTTTCAACGCTGATCACGATGGTGAATTCAGAATTCCGTTATCTCATTCCGTTATTAGGTTACAGCTGACGAACCGTGAAGAGCATAATAACCGCGTTAAGGTGAACCGGGGCAAGTGCGTCTCCTGCATAATATTATTATAAAACCTACTAATCTCCTGATAGTTTTAAGCAAAAAAAAAAAAAAAAACTGATTACATTAGATCACATATTCCTTTAACGTCATGTGATATTTCTGTGACCAAAATGTTCATTTCAAAGAGGCAAACTACTTCGCGAAAAGTGAAGCCTCCAAAATCCCAAAATTGAATTTCAGGTGAGTTCAGTTGCTCCCAAATCTGTGTTCTAAATCCTTTTCTTTTTTAAAATAAAGTTATGGTATTTCGTAGTTGGATAGTGTGAGCATTAATTCCAGTGTTTTTTGTTCTCGCTAAATGCGCCAAAATCTTTGCAAAATAAGGGAAACGTACTTGCCCCGTCCAATCAGCAGACCCCCGTCTGCGTGCGTTTCACCATGTGGGGCAAGTGCGTTCCCGCGAAATGTGCGGAAATGTTTTTATTTCATGACGCATATCATTTCCTGCATTCTGCGTGTTTTCCTTGGGACGGAATGCTTGTTTCCTGACAGAGACGGAACATTGGGACCTCTCTTCCCAAAAAAATCTTTGCCCGAATGATCGGAGACATTTGGGGTGAATTAAACGTGGAGAACATTACATAAGTCCGGTTTCAGAAAAGCTGGGATTGTCCCCCTCAATGATAACGTGATGAAGACTTTCTTAATAGAGTGAAAAACCGAGAAAAGGTGGTTAAGGGCTGGGGGGGGGGGGAGAGAGAGAGGAATTCGGGGGGCAAAAATTTACAGGGTAAACAAAGAAAACACATTTTAATATTGATTTTACCAACTTATAATGAGCAATATTTAAAAAGACATTTCAGTTTGAAAAGAGTTCAATTTTCTTCGAGGGTAGAAAAACGCACTTGCCCCTGAACCAGGGGCAAGTGCGTTCGAGAGCTACTCTCGGAAAATCGCGAGTTATCGATGCATTAGTAGGGTTTTTTCACAAGTGGCTTATATGGATCGATAGGCCATGAATCGACGAACAGAATAATGAAAAAACATCCAACGAAAACTTGGAAGAACATTACGTAATATTAGAACAATAGAAGTAGAATCAGCACTTTTCCGGGGCGCCCTTGCCCCGGTTCACCTTACTAAGTTTTCATCTTCACAGTGCTCTAGTTTGAGGACGGAATAAGACAACGCAATTCTGACTTCACCATCGAGTTAAGCATACAAGACCTTTAAATAAAATGAGGTGTCACTTGTCAGATAGTTTCATTTTTGGAATTTATGGGTAATTCCCCCCCCCCCCCCACCATAAAACTCACCAACACCCCACCATAGAGTGGCTCGATTCTGCCCATCGAACTTAGCCTTTCTATTGCCAAGACAGAGTTTATTTTTGCAAATTTGAACTTTTTGTCTCAATTCTATCGAGAGTTATCGTCTGGAATGACACATACATAAACATATTTATATTATATTGATTTATTATTTATTTATATATTATATAATATCATATATATAATATCAATTTGTTATAATATCAAAATACCTACACATTTTTGGTGTTTGGGCGCTCTAAAAGTACGGTGGACTTACAACCGACATAATCCACTCCCACTCCTCAATCATCCCCTACCGATCCCTTTCCTTCGAGTCTTGGCTTACTTACTTTCTCGTCATGACCGCGGAGTGTTTTACGATGTGATATTTTTCACACTGTTTCTCTACTATGAGCCTTTTATCAAAATCTCCACCCCTGTATATGTCCGTGTCTATCATTGGACAAGCGATTTTCCCGATCCAAGCGTGAGGATTATTTTGACACACCTCATGAGTCAAGTCGATGGCTTACTTCTTTTGTTGATGAACATTGAGTTGTAGTAGCTGTGACAGATCATTCTGAGGGCTTCGTTGATTTCTTTGCCGCAGTATTTCTGAGTGCTTCGTTTTCCGTAGATATCAGGAGGGTAGGATGAAAACGCGCTGCTCATCAAGGCGCATAGTGACAGGAAAATGTAGATGGATAGGGTTGGCTGTAAAACATTAAACCAACATTAGACACTCAATCAACAGGCAAATTATATTCAGGTATAGATTTCATTCCAGGATGAAATAAATAATTTTTACTACACTCTCTTCCTCAAAAGGTATTTACATAATAAATGAATAATAGGGACAATGGTATCAATCAATAAAATTGAAAAGTTTTCACATGCATTGATCAACAATTTCATCACAACTTTAAGTTATTTATAGGTATTACAATTCATTAGGTTGTTCGATACTGAACACGAGCAATTTTGCATCTTCACGCGATTAATGGATATCAACAAGATTGAAATTGTCGATCAATGCATGTGAAAATCTTTCAATTTTATTGATTGATACAATTTTCCTTGGACTACCCCTGATAATATTTCGTGAGTTTACTTGATATCAAACTATTAATATACCTACCTGTCTTGTTTTTCATGGCAGAGAGAGGAAATCTAAATTCACTATCCTTTGAACTTATTTCAGTTGTCACCAAAGCAACTACACGTTTTTTACCGTTCTGGATGAATAATAAGTTGGCGGATGTTGGATTTCGCTTCATATTATTTTTTGAAAATAACAATCGAGATTTTCTTCGGCAGGGTTTCGTCAAATTCATTAGCTGTCTCCAGGAATCTTGCGACTAGCGGGTTTCACCGAATTCGAAGTGTTCAGAAATCTAGATTACTTATTATCTTTACCTCTGAACCCGACTATTACTCGTCATCCTTACCATCGCCCATGACGACAGAGTTCTTAATATGACTATCAGCACTGCGAGAATTGACATCCACGTGTCGTAATAGATGAGTAATTGAGCGGTCATGATGATTTGGTCATTTCAAGTCTCAATTATGCGTAATGATGTTGTGGAAGGAAATGATTTTAGGGGATTAGAAATAACTACTCGTGGAGATTCTTGAAGGTGGGAAGGTGAATAGCTAGTGTTTTTCTTCCGCTAAAATGAACTTCATGTGGGCCATTGAGGCCTTCATGGCCACTGAGGATTTCACTGAAGAAATGGTTCACCTCTTACACAATTTTTATTCGATTTTCTTAATCTACTCATCTTGAAACGCAAACCAACAAATTTTGAGGGAGGGCTAAAACATTGTTTTCTTTGGTCGATTCCAATGGCTCATTATGGAAAATAATAAACCAAAATTCAACACTTTTGAAATGTGAACTAAAAACTAGACTGTTCCATTCGAATTTTTCGAGATAGGAAAATTTCAAAATTCGTTTTTGGACCCCTTCCCATTGATCTAGGGTTATGAAAAAAAGTTTCAAGATCATCGCGGGGCTTGTCAGAACCTGAAAACCGAACTTTTCATAATGAGGGCTCAAAGTTGGAGCAGATCAAAAGTCGTCAACATGAGGGTGAATCATGCAGCAAATTGTCGGGTCAATTTTCAAACTGGTTCAGCTGATTCGAACAGCTCATGGTTTTCAAATATCGAGTTAATAAATAGTCCCTAATAATTTATTATAATAATTAGGTATTATTTATAATTATGTAATATTGCAATTATAATAATTATTAAATATATTATTATTTTTAATAATCAATAAAATTAATAATAACTTACAATAATTAATAATAATGTACACTACAAGATAATAGGTAATACCTATAAATAATTAATGATAATTCATAGGTAATAATAATTAATCTATCATTTAGTTATCTAGACAGAAGGGTGATCTGTACAAAGAAAATAGGTAATAAAACTTTGGATAAAAAATTGGCAGAGTTTATTTATTTAGGTCCAGTTGAGGCACCCCATTGCTAACTAGTCAAGGTAGATATTGAAAGATGGCCGCCAGTGAGTAGACACGTCCTATTGTTGCTCCAATTTGTCTTTTAAATCTTGTGATAAATCTGACAGAAGTGTACCTTTTCTACCTTAAAATCTACGCTTGGGATGTTCGTTCGTGTATACAATACATCGATTTTGCTATAAACTTAGTTACAATGCCTTTGAACAACGCTAAACTCCAACGCACCCGCCGGCCCAACATCCCTGTTGGTGACCTTCCAAGTGGCAGAGATTTACAGGAAACTGTGAAGTCTGACATCGCCAGAGTGGTTCCTGAAGCTTCGAAGAGTATAGTCACATCCTTGAAGGTAGGAGAAACAATTTCTGTTGATCTGGTCAATAAAATAGAAGCTCAAATCAATGCAACTATGACGTCAGTCATGGGAGATCTCCTGCACAACTTTACGGCCAGTTTCACTGCTCTGTTTGATAAGTTCAACAAGCGACTTGAAGACCTTGAATATCGTTATGAACAGCGTTTTGTGATGATGGATCAACGATCTCGAAATGTAAATCTGTGTTTTCACGGAATCTCGGAAGTTGATAACGATTCCTCCCCGAATGCGTTGGAGAATTCGATTGTTGCAATTGTCAATGATAAGTTGAATGTGGCGCTACCTGTTAACTCGATCGTCAATGTGAGACGCGTTGGTCGTCCCATCGTGGTTGCTAAGGATTCCGATGGGAAGCGCTCCCGTCCAGTGGTGGCGACTTTTGCCTCAACGAAAATTCGCTCTGAGATCTTCTACTCGAAACGTAAGCTTGCACATTCTGGCATTGTCATTACAGAAGATCTTGTTCCTGCTCGGAGACTGCTCTATAAGCATATTTCAGGCATTATTGGGATGAGGAGGACTTGGACGGCCAATGGTGTTGTCAAGTGGACAGATCCTCATGGGAAAATAAAATCAGCCTCAACTATTGAAGATTTCATGAAGCAAGCCGAGGATGAGCTAACACCTGATAAAAAAAGGAAGTCCCTCGCCTATGCGTCTCGAGAACCGGGATCCTTGGATTGAGTTGTTGCACACTGCTGAGTGATAATTACCTACTACTATTCGCCTTTTACAATGTATATATTGACCAGGTCCCCAAATTCTCTTGATTTTATGTGTAACTGCTCACTTGAGTAATATTTTTTTTTTGTGCTTTACTTAGTTTATACCATGTTGCCAGTTAAATTAGTAGGTATCACTCTCTGTCTAACTTTCTGCATTCTTTTGGAGTAGCTCTTGTTTACTTTTAATGCAGTCTCTCACGTTCTTGATTTTTTTTGCTCTAAATTTTATATTTGTTGAAACTAATAGCTGGATATATTATAGAGAACCTTTTTCCTTTTACTTTTTTCTTTCACTCTTCTTCTTCTCTTGGTGTGCCATGATATCTGTGTATTGCTGTTGTCTTGCTTGGTGGGTGGAGAGATGGGCGGGCCAACATCATGGGGGATGATCTAGAGGATGTCGCGCTTTGTGATTCAATTTTTGATACTAGTACAAGTAGTTCAGCTTCTAATGAATCTCTCCTTGGTGGGGATGCAGTCTCTCATTTCGACCAAGAGAATGATGATGTGAACACAAATATAGCAGAGTTTTTAAGGATGGGTGGCAGGGGTCTTGGGGTAGGATATTTCAATGCTCAGAGTCTTAAAGCTAATGTGGAAAATATTAAAACTTATATTCGGGATTGTAACTTTGCTGCCTTAGCAATTACCGAATCTTGGCTTAAACCAAGCTTACCAAACAAAATTATTGAAATTCCTGGATACAATCTAATTCGAAATGATAGGCCTAAAATCAGAGGAGGTGGAGTTGCAGTATACCTTCGTAGTCCCCTAAAATTTAAATTGATTTTAAAATCCGAGTATGTTTATGATCCTAAGAAGTCAATGATTGAATATCTTTTCGTTGAAATTAACTTGCCTAAGCACAAATTATTAATAGGAGTGATCTATAGACCAAATAGAACATCAAACATTAATGACATTGAAGATGTATTAAGCCACATGGTTACTAACTATGACCATTTATTAATCTTTGGAGATCTAAACTGTAACCCTGAGAATGATCAGTCGAACTTTTTGAGGTTGAAACTTTTAATAGGTTCTTTAGGACTAAAAAATCTAGTAGATGGTTCCACTCATATCACTCCTAATTCCAGTAGCTCCATAGATGTATGTCTTGTGAAAAGTCACCAACCAGTATCAGGATTTGAAATGTTTGAAACTCCAGCAGTCTCATACCATTGTTTTCTTTCTGTAATATTAAAGCTGCCTACCCTTAAATTGGAACCTAACATCATTCTCAAACGAGACTACAAAAATTTGAATGTAAATGAATTGCATTCTTATGCAGCCTCCCTGGATTGGTCATCAATATTTTTCTTTCAGAATGTGGATGACATGGTTGATAAATTTAATGAACTTGTGCATCACTTACTGGACAAGTTCGTTCCCTTGAAAAGAGTTAGATGCAAGCCTCGATCCACCCCTTGGTTTAGTGATTCTATCTTGAAAGCCATTAGGACTCGAGATCATTTACATCGAAAATGGAAGAGAACCCAGTCTACTGAAGATTGGGAAGATTACAGAATATCCAGAAATAAGACAAAACTCATGATAAAAAAAGCTAAACGAGACTACACCTTTGCTAAACTCCAGCCTGATCTTCCCTCAAAAACCCTATGGAAAAATATCAAAAGGTTTGGACTGGTGAACAAAAGTAATGATAGGGCTCCTTACGACTACTCTCCTGATGAATTCAACATTGAATTTACAAAAAAATATATTGATGCTCCTCTACCCCAATATAGAACGGTTGATACCAACTTTAATGGATTTTCCTTCCGCAACGTAACAGAGACTGAAGTCTTAGCTGTCATCAAATCTATTAAAAAGGATGCCATGGGTGATGATGGTATACCATTAGCATTTCTGAGAGTCATCATTCCGAATGTCTTGCCACTTTTTACACATATTCTGAACATGTGTCTCACAACTTCTGTGTTTCCTTCAGCATGGAAGACTGCCTTAGTAACCCCGATTCCTAAAGTTAAATCCCCCAAATCAACCAGTGAATTTAGACCAATCAGCAAGATTCCACTGGGAGCTAAAATCTTAGAAAGTCTTATGAACAAACAACTTGTCTTCTACATAAATGACGAAAAACTTCTCTCTGACTATCAATCAGGCTTCAGGGCTGGCCATAGTTGTGAGACTGCTCTTCTTTCGCTGATGGAGGACGTGAGGGGTGGGTGTGATCAGAATTTATGCACAGTTTTAATTTTGCTTGATTTTTCGGATGCATTTGGATCAGTAAATCATGACATTCTTTTAGACAAGTTAACGGTTAATTTTAAATTCTCTTCATCTGCTCGCAATCTGATTAAATCATATTTATGCGATAGGAATCAGTGTGTTGTGATCGATGATCTCAGATCTAGGGTGGTCAAGCTAAAGAGTGGGGTTCCTCAGGGATCTATCCTCGGGCCCCTCCTTTTTAGTCTATTTATTAATGACATCCCTTCGTCGGTCACACTAGCCAAACAACATATATTTGCTGACGACTACCAGATTTACTTTCAATGCAAACCAGATGATCTCCCTTCAACTCTGCCACTAATCAACAATGAACTTGAACAAATAAATAGGTATTCCGAAGCTAATAAATTAAAAATTAACGCCACCAAAACTAAAGCTATAGTTCTGTATAAAACGCCATTAGAAAAGAACAAATTACCACTCTGTATAAATAATAGTAGTATTGAATATTGTGATGAAGTGAGGAATTTAGGCATGATTATACAAAATGATCTGTCATGGGACTCTCAAGTGAGTGCCATGTGCAGAAAAATCTATGGAGCGCTTTATTCCCTCAAAAGCTTAAAATATTACACCCCCCAATATTTGAAATTGCGTTTAATAAAATCACTTGTCCTCCCACATTTTTCCTTTGGCGACAGAGTATTTTCGGGCTCCCTTTCTGCTGAAAATATTAGGAAGCTGACTGTGGCGCATAATGCATGTTTGAGATACGTTTTCAATTTGAAATCTCGTGGACACGTATCTCACAGAAGTAAGGAGTTGTTGGGTATGACTCTGGAACACTTTTATGCCTTTAGGCGCCTTATCTTAGTTCACAAGATCCTTCACACCACCCCCAGCAATGTACTCCCTTCCTACTTGGAAAATATGTTCAGCCTAACCACATCCACCAGACTGCATCTTATCTCTCAGCATCGATTCCACTCAACCCTTTATAAAAATTCCTTTGCTGTAGAAGGAGCGCGACTTTGGAATGGTCTCCCTCTTCGTTTACGCTCTATCTCCTCTTTCCGGCAATTCAGCACAGAACTTAAAGCACATTTTGCTGATTTATGACTACACCATTTTCATTTTCTTCTCTCTCTTCTCTTGTTCTTCTCTTTCCTTCTGGTTTCTCTCCAGCACATCTCTTCTTTGAGTAAATTTTGTGTTATTTTTTTATAATCAAGTAAATTTTATTTCAATTGTATTTTGACGGCCATAAATTACTTAAATCTTACTAATACATATGTACATGGCGCTAGGGGGGGCCTTGGTCCTATGCTGTGTGAATACAATAAATAAATAAATAAATAAATAAACAACGTTCAAAAACCTACTCAGCATTCCACAATCCATGTAATACGGTACCAAACACATATTTCGCACCACCGATTGTTCCAAGCGCCAAAGTTAGTCCAATTAAAGCCCCTACATATAGGTCCAATGCATACAAATATTGTGAATCCCATTATCAATTACGCTGGTCAACATTGATTTTGTCGTAAAGTACCCCTTCCACCCTAACCCTAGGGGGGTCTGGATTTTAGGGTAGGGACTCACAGGTTCAAAAAACATTAATTTTTCGAATCCCCTCGTCAACAGCTTTTATTTGAATTTGAACCCGAAGATGATAATCGTAAATCCGTTACGTACCTACCTCCTATTATCTTCGATAATGAACCATTGGAATCGGCCAAAGAAGAAACTTTTTAACCCCCCCCCCCCCCTCAAAATTTGGATACGTAGATTCAGAAAATCAAATTAAAAAAAAAAAAATGTCCGTCCGCCGAACGCCGTCCGCGGCAATTTGCCCAGTTAGCGTTGTGCTAAAATTTCGAAATTTTTTTACGGGTTCGGACCAGCCCCAAAACGATCCTCAAAGCCTTTCATTTATAAATGAACATACTGGCCCAGCTGATTCGAATAGCACTTGGTTTTCAGATATAGAAATTAATGTTTTTAAACCCGGGGTTACCAACGAGTGGGGGAACCCGAAGGTACTTGTTATACTGTGAAAATCTACTGTTATTTATTATCCCCCACCACCCGCCCCCTGAGTCAAAAAAGCTGTACATGTTACAGCAATTTTCCTATCACTTTTGGATTTTCTCAGAACTGGAGGTTCACAACAAATTACTGCTGTACAAGCAAATTCTAAAACCAGTCCGGACGTATGGCATTCAAATTTGCGGCTGCTCTAAAAAATCCAACATCAAAAACGTTCCGCCAGCAGGGAGCTTTACGCTTCTTTCAATGCTGTTGGCGGGAGCTTTTTGCCAGATGAACAAGCATTACTATATTATTATAGCATTGAAGCATTACTATATTATAAGTATTACTGGTGGTCACGAGTAATCAGTGGTGGTACAACTATAATGAAGTAATGCTTCAATTCAGGCTTGTTCATCTGGCAAAAAGCTCCCGCCAACATAATTGAAAGAAGCGTAAAGCTCCCTGCTGGTGTAACAGAGGAAACATATTAGGTGAAACCGAGGGTGACTAAGGGTGAGAGGGGGTTGTGGGAAGGAGACAGGGAACAGGAAAACATTGACGGTGGAGGTTAGGGGTAGGAGGATCAGGTTTCTATATGCACACTCAACAGCGAGGTGCGAAGCACCGAGCATCCTACATACGTGGCTGGCGGGCAAAATGGATATCATTCCTTTTTGCGGCTGAGGTTTTTTGGCGGGCCAGTTTTTACAACGGAGTGGTTTTTGGGGGGATATCACATCTTTTTGCATGGCTAGTTTTCGAGTGGTACTTATACAATACGGTTCAATTTAACAAAAGTACCTACGAGGTAACTAGTAAATTTTTTCCTAAATGAAGTTTTATCCTCGTCAAAATTTAGTAAAAAATTAGTACGCCTACTAATTTGCCTTTTTGTTTCTTCTTTTTGTGACAAGAATAATTATTTTTTGGAAAGTAATGTTTGTTACCTATCTGAAATGTGTTTGAAAAATAAGTAGTTTTAACATTTTCAATTAATTAAAACAATTAACAATTTAGAAAAAAAATATTAAAACTAAAACAATTATTCTTATTATTAAATTTAAAAAAATAGAAAGAATTAGAAAATTGAATAAATTTGAATTAGAAATTTTTTGAAAATTTGTTGCATTTTTTCTTGAGGATTGTGCACATTTTTGTTGTTGAGAATCATTACAATAATTGTAATTATTGGTGTCGAAGAGAAAGTGGAAAGAGAAAGTTTGCAAAAGGTAAAACGCACGTTTTTATACCGAAAATCGCGAATAACTCGAGAACCGTTGGGAAAAGTGACAAAGTGCGCTACCCTCATTCGAAAGCCCATAAAATTTCCTATCGATCCTTAAACAGGCGCCACTCTACGGCAATTTTTTGGATTTAAGACGATAAAATACTTAATAATAAATACTTTAATCAAATATTACTTTTTTTTAAAAGTTTACATCTGTTGAGCTTTTGAAGGAATTTCCCCCAGGATTGAAATGTCAACGAGAACTGATTGAGGTTTAAAAACTAAATAGAGACTGTATAATTAAAGGAAATTCAGTGCAAAATCAGAACTTAAAATTTGATTTTAAGAACTAAAACTTGAAAGCTAAAGCACTGGCGTAATTGCTTTGAAAATTATGCCAAACTCTGATGTGTGACTGGAACTAGTGATGTTGCCATAACCAACTAGACGTAGCTATTTACTTGTAGCTTGTAGTACAAATCGAGTCAGCATTCCGAAATTCTTGAAGAACGATACGAAAACGTGGTTGCCTAAAAAAAAAACCTTTAAAAAAATCATACCTTGGGAACGGATTGAGATAAAAAGATGCGGTTGGCGGCGTTCTACTCCATTTTCACTCTAGTTTTACCCATATTCTTTCTTTCACACCAAGTGACGAACACCTTGTATATGTTTATGTATGTGCCATTCCAGACGATAACTCTCGATAGAATTGAGATGGACCTAGTCTAAGTTCGTAGATGGGCAGAATCGGGCCACTCTATGGGGGGGGGGGGAGTTCTAAGGGGGTAATTTACCCATAAATTCCAAAAATGAAACTATCTGACAAGTGACACCTCATTTTAAAGGTTTTTTTGAATGCTGAACGCGATGGTGAACGCAGAATGGCGATATCTCATTCCGTTCTCAAACTGGAGCACATTGAACATGAAGAAACTTGTTGTTACTTGAGATGTTCTTCCTGGTTCATCTCCTATAATCTAATAACGGAATGAGATATCGCACTTGTGACTTCACCATCGTTTTCAACGTTGGAAATTCTATAAACGGAGGTGTTACCCGGCAAAAAAGGAGACAAAATGTTTTATGAAACCAGCAAAATGGAGACAGTTTACATGAAACCAGTTATTTCTTTGAAAATTCGCTCTTATATTTCATGACTGTGGATTTACAACGAGTGGCCTTGACGTCGTCTCTAATGATGGCCAGACACATTATAAAAAGTATTTGTAAACATTTCTGACATCTGGGGTTAATGCGATGAAACTAATGTTCACCAAATTTGTTATATAAATGGTGAATCAGTAATTCCCCTAAACTCATCAACACGCACAGCCTAGGATGCTTATACAAACATTTAAACAAACGTTGAATTGAATAGTGTTTGATTCAAGGTGCTCTAAAATAAATGTGTAAAACCTTGAAAAGAAGTTTAAAAAAACTATGCTCCAAATATTTCAGAATAACTGCAGTAGCAATGTTCAGCCATTTGCAAATTTTTAAAAAGATTTTAAGAATTTTCAAATAATTTAATAAGACAAAAAAGTTCGAAAAACGACGGAGGAGAGAGGTTTGGGGTTCCGCACATACCATTTGAAGAAGCTAATGGGCCCCTAGTCGCGCGATGAACAACTGACCATCATCTAGGCCCTGCAGGACCCTTTTATATTCAGGACCACTCAGGTGTCAGGTTCAAGAAGTTTCCACTTGGGTTGAAGCTTGGCAAATCCAATCAACATTAACATAATTTCGGTAGCAGGGATCCTCCCACTGCTCATCCTACCTAGCGCCGTCTGACTTGACGTTATCAATAATAATTTTTGCTGGCTAACCTCTATGATCGCATCCAACGAGGCAAACAATTTAAGGAAGATTTATTCATAAATATCCGAGACCTACCGCAATTATATTGGCTCAATCTTTGACTTGTAGGTCACAAAACAAAGTGGAGCTTCTGAGAATGAACATCAGTGAGGCACCATAATGACTCCAACGAGCATTTTGCTATCCGTTATGTACGTGTATTTAGTGTTTAATAAGCTGATATTTTTAAAACTACATATTTTCTGTCACTTGTTTTGGTTTGTTAAATTCAATAACGCACCGTTTGAATCGACCAAGAAAAAAATCGTCAGTGGCACTTCAGGCTCGGTAACAGTTGGTTCAAACAACACATTGTGTTATCGTTTTTTGGGATCGACTGCCTTGTTTTGAGATACATATGGTTACAGAAAAAATGTATTTTTGAAGATTGGAGTCGTTTGGTATTGTCGCCGTTGGTTAGTACAAATAAAAACCCCCGAATTATATAAATACAAATGAAATATACCTACTCTTAGATGATTTATCATTTATAATATAGGTAAGTACATATTATAACATACATACCTATTTATTTGTCCATCAGCTTGTTACAGACTCTCATCTGGGCGAGCCGGTCACCTTCTCAGACAAACCTACAAAAATCCACAGGCTATAAGAGCGAATTTTCGAATAAATAATTGGTTTTATGTAAAATGTTTCTATTGAAGAACATGATGTCCATGAAGAATATCTCACTTGACAGCAATTGACAGACTTCACGATAGTATTCAGCATGTAAAAACCTTTAAAATGAGGTGACACTTGTCAGACTTTCGTTTTTTGAGCGAACCCCCCCAACACTCCAAAACCCTCCGCAGCTTTTCGATATTTCAACTCTAAACACGACGGTGATGTCAAAATGGCGATATCTCATTCCGTTACCAGATGAGAGCAGATGAAACGTGAAAAACATTTGAAGTATCAACCACGTTTCTTCATCTTCAAAGTGCTCCAGTTTGAGAACGGAATGAGATATCGCCATTCTGTGTTCACCATCGAGTCAGCATTCAAAAAACCTTCAAAATGAGGTGTCACTTGTCAGAATGTTTCATTTTGGGAATTTATTAGGAATTCCCCCCCCCCTAAAACTCCTCAATACCCCCCCCCTTATAACTCCCCCCCCCC
This sequence comes from Stenodema calcarata, assembly GCA_963920205.1. NCBI lineage: Eukaryota > Metazoa > Arthropoda > Insecta > Hemiptera > Miridae > Stenodema > Stenodema calcarata. The sequence continues at coordinate 6,539,103 of OY986057.1, forward strand.
AACAGTGGCCCGATTCTGCCCATCTACGAACTTGGCCTTTCGATTGCCAAGACAGATTTTTTGTGCGAATTTAACTTTTTATCTATCTATATTTTTATCTATCTATCTATATCGTATGTATTTTCACATTTAGATTTTTTTCGTGTTTTCAACCTTACGTCTTAAAACGGACATAACCCCCTTATTTTTCAGGGTAATCTCAAATCTGAGGATACCGAAAACTAAGGTTTTTAATTGAAAACAACAAACTATGATTACCAAGGCACATATGATTTTGTAACCATATTAATCCTCAAGTAGGACTAGAACATTATCATTATGAGTTATGATTAATTATTATTATCAAGTACTCTAAATTATTAATATTTATTGTTGGTTATTAATAATGAAGCATAACACTATTAATAACACTGGTTAACAAATTAAAAAATTCTGCAAATTCTTGACACAACGGTTTATTATCTTCTTTGTACAGATCACCCTTCTGTCTAGATCACTAGGTCTAAATGTCTAGATCCTAAATGTTAGATTAATTATTATTATGAATTATCACTAATTATTAATAATTTTATCAAGTACCTAGCGAAAATTATTATAATTTATTGTTAGGTAGGTATTAATAATTTGTATTTATTATTAATAATAATTATTATTAATTAATACGATATAATTCTGGGGTTTTTAATGCTACGTCGGTAATAATTTTTCTATAAAAGAAGTCCCTACCAACAAACATTCGAAATTACCTTCATTTCCGTAGCACGAAACGCACCTCAGAACAACAAACTCGACATCACTTAAGCCATATGATGTTCCAAAGAGCTTGTTAGTATGAAAATGGATCTGTATTTCAACAGTTTGATTCACGATCGTGTTGTGAGGCACAATCTTTGAGCCGTCATTGTGAACGAACGGCTGGTCGTACAAAGCTGCGGATGGTCTTAAAACATTCTGCGGAACAAACTCTATCTAAATATGAAATAAAAAACATACCGTTCTAAGTATATGAATTTTTCGAGATATGAGATTTTCAAATTTTCAAAATTCGTTTTGAACCCCTTCCCCTTGACCTAGGGTTATGAAAAGTCATTGTGAACGAACGGCTGGTCGTACAAAGCTGCAGATGGTCTTAAAAAATTCGTTTGATGGGAATTTTTCGAGTTTTGAAATTTTCAAAATTTCAAAATTCGTTTTGAACCCCTTCCCCTTGACCTAGGGTTATGAAAAATTTCGAGGATCATTGTGGGGTTCGCCGGAACTCGTAACGAAAATTTCGAAATTTTAGCTCGACGCTAACTGGGCAAAATGCCGCGGAAGGCGGACGGCGGATGGCGTACGGACGGATTTTTTTAAATTCAATTTTCTGAATCTACGTATCTTGAAACGTAAACCAACAAATTTTGAGGGGGGTTAAACATTTTTTTTCTTTGGGCGATTCCAATGGTTCATTATCGAAAATTCCGGATTTTTCGATAATACGGATGAGGTCTGGTCCCAATTAATACGGATTATCGACGCTCTACTGTGTGTCATTTACCTTTTTCATAAATAATTATAGACCATCTGACCTAGTTACCGAATCCTCGTCACCACTACCGCCCCTGGCGACTGTCACTCCCAAGATATTGGAAAATGGAAATATTTTCTCATCTTCATAACCCTACAGTCAAATTGGGTTTCCAATAGGGTGTATTTTTGTTCACAGTATTTGGATTCCATGTATGTGTTTTTGTTCACAGTATGTATTCACAGTACCTATTTGGATTCCATTTACATTTGAAGTATACACTTCAGGGTAGTATGCGTTCGGCAGAGGTCGGCCGATCCACTCTATTTCCACGTCATTTTAGGAGTTCGCTCATTATGTCGAGCTGCATAATCGGAACCTGTTTAATTTCATGGATTCGGTTTCAAGATTGTCCGACACGGATTTGGATAGGTTTCTTCCTCTCAGCTTTAAGATGTCCCTAAATGGGAAGAGTGGATAAGTTTGAAGATCATCAATTTTGGTTCTCAAATAAAAGCTCAATATCACTGTATACCCCTGGGGACGTAACCTCCTTCCGCGTGCAACCTCTTTCGTTTATCAGGAGCCATGGCAACGGGATTACCAGGCACAGTGTAGAAGTTCCTTGTGATTTAATTTCATTGAAATGTCCACGTACGGAGATGTTGAGGTCGAGGGAAAGCCGGTCATCGCCGGGAAGTCCGAGCTTAGTTTCGCGTACACGAAGGAGCGACAGCAGTTTGGAGGACCTTACATCTTCAGCGATAGGGCGGCTACTTTGGATGTGGACATACAGCCCAACCCGGAGACTGCTGCTCACGTCACCGTACAGGACATGGCGGATAAATCTAGCCAAATATCAACTAGAATGTCCGCACACGAGGTCAGTTAAGTTGTCGGGTTATTTCACTTTAAACGTCCACTTTCGGGTTCTCGCAACTGACTGTTTTTCCAAAATTCAAATTGCTCAGAAAATTTCATCTGGTGGGTGAATTGGTTGCTTATACTTACCCTCTGTTTGAAGATCCAAGTAGTGAGCAGCGATTTTTCTCTAGTTCTAATTTGTCAACAATGTTTTATTAATTCTCATGAGTGTTGCCAAAATTCAAAGATTAGTTTCAGTGACTGTTGTTCTTATTGGGGAAGCGGTTTCGAGGGGAACTGCTAACTACCTCGGTGGTTAATACGAGTAATACCCCAGAATTAAGCCGTAGTTCCAAGTAGATGAAGAATATTGTTGATTGTAAGGCAGTTTCAAATCAGGAGTGTTGCCATTTTTTATAAAGAGTTGGTACATCAAAAATTCTCTATAATTTCCCCAAATTAAGCAAATTGCCACTATAATCCCACCACTTGCAGCCAGTAGGATTCTGACCTCAATATCTGATGATTCCTAGTTTGATATTGTCTCACATAAGAAAATATTTAATCATTTTGATTTGGGGATGTTCTTTTGAAGAGTAACACTCATGAGCTTCATTTTGAAAACTAGACAGTTGCAGGACAGGTACCTAGCTCGAACGACAATAAAGTTCTATCAGATAAAAAATAACTGTTTATTAAAAGTGTGATAACGATTAGGGCACAAGAATTCAATAGGAACTATTTTTCTTAATATAATAACATTATTTTAATACCCAGATATAAAGGAGGAAAATATCTGGGTAGATATAAAGGAGGAGAATCTGTCTTCAACATTTGAAATTAATTGGAAAACTCCCATAAAAAACCAAAATCACAGCTATAATCCTAAAGTTAATCATATGAGTCAGTAACATAAAACTTGAATTCAGTCATTAAAATAAAACTAAAATTCAGATTGAAGACTTGCTGGAAATTTGTGGTAAACCCTATCTCCTTTTAGTTTCAATGTCGGGTTTGGAAGAAGGCCAATTATTTGGTCACACAGAACATCAGCCTTATTCACTCTAGAGGTATAGGAAATTTCGTGTTCTTTCTAACGGCGTAACCAGATTTGAATTTTCATGTAAATTGAGGGAGTTATGGCCATTGTAGTGTCATAAAGTCGAAAACACGAAAAAAATCTTAAAATGGAAAAAAACTCCATGAATGAAACACCCTGTGTATATATATTTTATTTTTTGATACTGTGCTGCAGAAAAATTGTAAGCATCTATACATAATAATTATGTATAGATGCTTACAACTTATTTTGAAGACATCATATAAGACCTTAAAATGTCGGCCATTTCGGACGTACATATGCACGGAATCATAAAATATGTTCCTTCGTGTGACTAATACACAACGCTGGTAGCAATTTCGCTCCCTAGACGCATACATTCATGTACGGTGATTTGGACTAACACTTCAATCTAATCAATTACGACACAAATATTGTACGAATAACATATGAACATACTAAAACAAATTTCTAAACTTTTATTAAAATTCAAAGGGAAAGACACAAATCTAAATATACACTTTCAAAAAAACTATGCAAATACTTTCATACAAAGATAAATTATTGAAAATACCCTAAAAACCCAAATTAAACGAATACAAATAAAAAAATAAAATAAATAAACACAAAGTAGCCCAAAGCAGTCTGTCAAACTTGTTTCACTTCCAATATTTATCTGGGAGAGCGTTCAAAAACAAAAGTTATGATAATAATTTCCCACCGAGTCGATCTCTCTTGTCCATAATTGTGTTTCCAGCTTTTGAAAACAACCGCTCCGAGACGACGTGAAAGTAGCTCGAAGCATTTGATGTATGTACGTCAGAATGACGTCTGAGTAGCTCCAAGCGCCTGATCTATGTACGTCAGAATGACGTCTGAGTAGCTCCAAGCGCCTGATCTATGTACATCAGAATCACGTCTGAGTAGCTCCAAGCGCCTGATCTATGTACGTCAGAATGACGTCTGAGTAGCTCCAAGCGCCTGATCTATGTACGTCAGAACGACGTCTGAGTAGCTCCAAGCGCCTGATCTATGTACGTCAGAGTGACGTCTGAGTAGCTCCAAGCGCCTGATCTATGTACGTTAGAATGACATCTGTGTAGCTCCAAGCGCCTGATCTATGTACGTCAGAATGACGTCTGTGTAGCTCCAAGCGCCTGATCTATATACGTCGACACGACGTGAGAGTTGCTCTAAGCATTTGATGTATGTACGTCAAAATGACGTCTGAGTACCACCAAGCGGCTGATCTATGTACGTCAATATGACGTGAGAGTAGCTATAAGCATTTGATGTATGTGCGTCAAAATGACGACTGAGTACCTCCAGGCGGCTGATCTATGTACGTCAAAATGACGTGTGAGTAGCTCCAAGCGCCTTGAAGTGTCACAGGCCTTTGAGTAGTTTCTATTTAAAAAAATAAACCAAAACGGTCCCTCTGTGGCCTTAAACTTGGAAGGTAATCACTGCAATCAGAGATTCGCAATTCTTCTTCTTAGATGATTTGGCTTCAGACATGCCAGTCATAGCCATTGGATTCGTGATTCAAAGCAACCATAAAGTGGGTACAGCTTTCGTACGAGTACGCAACCACGAGGGACATTTTATGTCTTTGCGCCCCCTCTCACACCCACACCCACACCACGTACCTCGTACTTCATTGTTGTAGAAATCGTACCTGTGTGTAAACAATTATTTAAACAATCACGCTCATACCGCAGCTTGTCGGCCACGCACTCCGCAGTGGTTAACGTAATATGGTTAGGTAAATCGAGAGCTATCGAGAGTGGTGAACGATTTTTGTACGATGATAACTGGCGAAGTTGAAGATCCGTAGCAACGAATCGGTTGTACGTGAAAATCATTATAAATGTTTCATAAAGCTTTCATAATCGGACCAAAAATATCGATGTCTCCGATACTATCGGGATAAATTTGTCGATGGCGATTCATAATGTAAACAATTATTATTTATTAATAAATATATTTTCTTCTTCTTCACACTCTAGTAAGTTCCTTGTCTACTTTGGGGGAGGAAGATATATAAATCCCCCCCCCTCCCCCTACGAAGTACATTTTATGTGGGTACTAATATTCCCCTTCATGAAGTACATATTATGATTTTCGGATGGATAATGATAAAATTCAAGTTAAATGCAAATCACGGAATCGCCTCAATGATATAAATTTGTCTATTGTTAAGGTAAACACAACCAGAGCTAACTATGTGTCGAGTAGCATGAACCATACAGAAGGCGGGTGGCCAAAAGATATCAATTTCCATGACCCTGAGCAAGTCATACGATTTCGAAAAAAGGTCGAAAAAGATGAGATGTACACTCATGCAATACTCCAACTTCTTTTGGTAAGTTTTTGTAGTATAAGTGTAACTACGGGCTTTCATAATTCCGTATGGCTGAAATCAAACGTTTTAATCTACTCAGACTATCTTGGCTGGTGCGAAACTGAAAATGATCAATCTCTCTCCAAACTACACCAGTCAAAGTGGAGAAAATGAAGAACAAGAAAACAAAAAAATTGTGATATTTTTTTTTTTTTGCTGCAGCCGATGGAGCACTGCGTTCATCAGAACAACGCAATTAACATCTATGAGCTGTATTTCTCCGAGTACGAAGACTCTGAGATGGGAGGCCAAAGCAACTTCAAGACAGTGAATGTATTTCGGGACATGTGTTCGTCCAAAAGGCCAGTGGCGAATATCTCGTGGTCGCCTGACGCTGGGTCCCGTCTAGCCGTAACTCATGCTAACCTCAACTTCCAGAGGGAGACGAATGATAACTTCAATCATTCTTACATATGGCATATAGGTAAGGCCTGGATGACGTCTATTATCAAGCGGACAGTATTATTTTGAACGCTGAAAGAAGAAGGTGAGGGTAATTTAATTCATTCGCACCTGTGTTCAGAAATACACCTATATTTTACAAGTCGCAGCATTCTGTTTGAATCATTCCATAGTTCATTGATCGTTTATCAGTAAAATCGAGTGATGTTCCAAAGACCTTACATGGCAAAAGCACAAGAATAAATGGACAAGGTTCATGGATGTAACTCCTGATGAATCAAAATTTGATGCTATGGTGTCTTATCTTATTTTCGGACATGCCAGTCATGAGCCTCGAGGTAATTAGAAGTCTGAAGTCCTCCACTGAAGCATAGGGAAGCGCATTATTCAGCTGGATGCCTTTCAGGTGAGATTGGATTTGGGAGGCCGCGTCTGACTTCCTGCCCTGGTGCGGCTGTGAGAAGCTGTGGACTTTGCGTGATACAAAATGTTTTTTTCTTACGTTCGGAAATGTTTAGAAAATATTACAAAAGTTACAAAATGTTTTCTTCTTAGCCGAGAGGTCTAGGTTCGAAGCGCTTTACCCTTCAATCCAGACGGACGAGACTAGTTCCCTGACGGATGGTGACGTCCCTGGGACGTCGACTCATAATTCAGCCGTTTATCATTGTTTTTTGGTTGTTTTCATAACTTAATCGCTACTGAACCGAGTTTCAATAGCGTTAATGTGATTCAAGATATAGTAGACATATTACCAACTCAAACAAATTTATTTAAACTTAGAAAATATACAAAAGTTAACATTTGAAGTTTTTTTTTGTGTACTATTTTGGTATGTAACAGTCTTATAAAATGCTGTAAAGTAATGACTATATCAAAATAAAATGATTAAATCAAGTCTAATCACATAACGTCAAAATTTAAACTTAGAAACGCTGTCTCAGGAACATCGAAATTCAATTGGGGGAAAGAGAAAAGTCGTGGAGGGGGATCATCATCATCGCTCCAGTCAGATTCAGCGTTCTCGAGTTCATCATCATCTACCAGGAAGTCAGAATCGTCTTCAGAAGTGCCATCCTCCTCAACAAAACCCAACAATCTTTCGACTCTAACTGAAGGTTGTTCCAGTGGCTGACGTTCCGAATCAGCATCGTTTCTCAATTTTCTCCTATTATGGGCAACAGTAGGATTCTCGGCTTCAGCACTTAGATTCGATTGAAGTGATTGTAGCTTACGTTGTTTTACTGGCTGTCGAGACAGAGTATGTTTTTCCCCCACTGGTTTGTGAACTACTGAATTGAGAAGATCATCATCACTCCAGTGGCTTCCACTCCCACTGAGTTCAGTGTCTACATCAGACTCTTCATCAATGACAAAATCGGGATCGAGGTCGAAGTTGTCATCCTCCGATGAGTCGAAATCGCATGAACCACCAGTCTGTGGGCCACGGCTGGTACTTGGTTGTGGTGATTGGGGTTGAACATGACGCGCGAGTGAGGACGAATCAGGATCAACTGCGAAATCACTCTCATTGCCGTCAAAAATAATATTACGAACAAAATTCGCGAAGTCCGGATCATCTGGGGCGATTTTTCGTGACATCTCAGAGGGGAAAGCAAAGGGGCCGCGTACGGAGGGTGAGGTCCCACGGACTGCGCACTCCGGACTAGGGATGGGTCGAGAAACGAGAAACTAGTTTGAAAAACTAGTTTGAAAAAAATAACCGTTATAACCGTTTCTCAATTTGAAAGAAACTAGTTACAAAAAAACGGCAAAAGTAGGTAGGTGTTAGTTTTTGAATTGAACTATCGAAAACTTTGTCATCACATTCGTTATTCGTGGTTTGTTCCGAAGCATAAGTAGTTGATTATTAGGTAAATATGACTCGGAACAAACCACGAACAAATGCGCCGACAAAGTTTTCGTTTTTCCTATTACAGTTGAAAAATACAGTTTTTCGTTTTCTTTGTAACTACTAACAACATATTAGAACACCTGCTGTTTCACCCGTTTTTCATTAAGAAGAAATGAAACTAGTTTTTTCGACAGTTTGTTTTATATAACGAACGTTATTTTACGTTTTTCGAAAGTAACCGTTAATAACGGGTCAAGAAACAAAAAAAGAAACGGGTCAAGTAACCGTTAATAATAGGGACGGGTCAAGAAACAAGAAACTAGTTTTTTTGGGATGGGAGAAGAAACGAGAAACTAGTTTAAAGTAACTAGTTTGAAAAAAACGTCATAACTGTTTCTTAATTTGAAAAAAACTAGTTGAAAAAACGGCACAGGTTATTTTCGAGAAACGTAAAAACTAGTTTTTTCGACAGTTATTATAACGAACGTTATGAAATAACTGTTTCACCTGCGGTTCCACCCGTTTTTCATTCAGAAGAAAAGAAACTAGTTTTTTTGTAACTAGTTTTTTTGACAGTTATTTTAATATAACGAACGTTATTTTACGTTTCTCGAAAATAACCGTTATGCCCATCCCTACTCCGGACGGAGGGTGACGTCCCAGGGACTTCTTTTCACGGGGAAAAGGCAATGGGGTGGAGGGGATGTACTCCACGCGATCGGAACTTGCACTCACACCTTCCGAGAGGGTACTGAAAGGGACAGCTTCTCACGTAGCCTCTACTTTCCCTACCAAGAATTTGAAAATTCAATCGACGTCCCTGGGGCTCTGTCCGGATTGAAGGCACAATGGGCAAGGCGACAATAACTGTTATTGTGCCCAACTCACCCCTCCTCCTTCTTCGTCACCTACAAAGTACTAATTCCATTCACCTCAACAGGAAGATTGTTTTGACGATTTAAAGCTCCAGGTCATTACCCTCCCAACCTTTTCCAGAAACTACGATTCATGGTACTCGTTCCGTAACCTATTTGTTGACGTTATTGGAAATAACAAAAACGCCTATCACGCGAAATCACAAAATGAACTCTATCTGTACGTGAACTAAAAACTATACCGTTCCATCTGAATTTTCAATATGAAATTTCAATATCCGTATTGAACCCGTTCCCATTAACCTAGGGTAATGAAAAGTTTCGAGAATCTCTTGGACATTTCACACCCTATTTGTACCCCTTTCTATTGACGTAGAGTTATGATGAGTGTCAAGGATCATCGTCGGCCTGGTCCAAGCCCGCACATTGAATTTCAGATTTCTAGCTAAATTTTAAATGGGCTAAGTGCTGACTACGGCAGGCAGACAGATTTTGGTTTATTATCTTCGATAATGAACCATTGGAATCGGCCAAAGAAAAACTTTTTTTTAACCCCAGTCAGATTCAGAAAATTCAGAAGATTCAGAAAATCGAATTAAAAAAAAAAATCCGTCCATACGCCGGCCGCGCCACTTTGCCCAGTTAGCGTTGTGCTAAAATCACGAAATTTGGTATCTCGAAAACAATAAATAAAACGGTACAGTTTTTGTACCTACTTTGTAGTTTTTGAGTAAATTTCGATTTTGGTGGTTTTTCAAATACCGCCCGGCGCAATCGTTGTACGATCGGCCGTTTGTTCTCAACGAAGGCTCAAAAGTAGGACCGAGGAATAATCAACAACATGATCGTGAATCATGCGGCAAAACTAGAGCAAAACTTCATACTGGGGAACAGCTGATTCAAACAACACATGGTTTTGTGATATCGAGTGTTTTTGAGATACTTTTCGTATCTACAGATAGGTAACGCGAGGGCTCAAAGTTGGAGCAGATCAAAAGTCGTCAACATGAGAGTGAATCGTGAGGCAGGCCATCACTTCCTTAATCTGTAAATTACATTCAAATTTAATTATACCGTTAAAAATAACGTTGAATTTCCCATTTCCGTAATGCACAATCAACATTTTATGATCGTGTTTATTGCGTACGAAACGAGACCAAAGTGCAAATTTTGGGATTTTCTGAATCGGTTGTCTCTCTTTTAGTAATTTTTCTTCGTCTTTCGTGGGTCGTCTATGAGAAATACTATAGTTAAGAAATACTTATTATTAAGATAGCTGCTGGTTCGAATAGGATTGCGATGGTTGATAGCATTAAATTTTCCACAATCGACTGAAGGGTTTTTATTCCAAAGACATTTGAGGAGTCAAATCGTGAATAATTAACGTTCAGCAATTGACGTTCACAATTTCCTAGTGATTTACCGTCACAACAAGTGCTCAAAATTACCCTTCGTAAAGTCCTGACAAAGCCACTTTTTACCTTGAAAAATCTCATGTTTTTCTTATTAAAACGTCATTTTCTCCCTTAAACTCAGTCGCTTATTTATATTGAGTACACCGTTGGAAAGGTGATATTTCAAGCACGTTTTTCCCATATACGACCCAAAGAACGAAAAATTACTAAAAAAGGGACAACCGATAGAAAAACGTTAAATGTTCGGAAAATCTCGAAATTTGCACTTAGATATCGTTACGTACAATAAACCCGCTCAAAAACTCACTTTGATTATGCATCATGGAGATGGGAAATTTAACGCTCTTTCCAACGGTATAATTACATTTGAAAAAGGAAGGAATTAACGAAGGTATGGCCATTTTAATTACTCAAGGTCGCAACAACGAAAAAAAAACCTTAAAAGTGGAAATAGTGGCATTTAGAGTGGATTAAAAAAAAGTCTAGGAGACACTTATTGTTGTAAATTAGTTGCAGAATTGATCCCTGAAGTCCTTCAAATTTAGGTCGAGACAGTTTGTATCCCCCCAAAAACAACTCCGTTGTAAAAACTGGCCCGCCAAAAAACCTCAGCCGCAAAAAGGAATGATATCCATTTTGCCCGCCAGCCACATATATAGGATGCTCGGTGCTTCGCACCTCGCTGTTGAGTATGCATATAGAAACCTGATCCTCCTACCCCTAACCTCCACCGTCAATGTTTTCCTGTTCCCTGTCTCCTTCCCACAACCCCCTCTCACCCTTAGTCACCCTCGGTTTCACCTAATATGTTTCCTCTGTTACACCAGCAGGGAGCTTTACGCTTCTTCCAATGCTGTTGGCGGGAGCTTTTTGCCACATAAACAAGCCTGAATTGAAGCATTACTTCATTATAGGTGTACCACTACTGATTACTCGTGACCACCAGTAATACTTTTAAAAGGCACTGGCTAAAGTTGAAACGTAGCTTTCTATAAAATTTCAAGTCAATCAGTGATGGTGGAGAGGCTGTAGCCTTGGCTAACTGAACAAGAAGACGATCATGGTAAGGGCGAAAAACCGGGTTTTTGAACTTATATAACTCGGCTCGCTTTACAGTTAGTGACTTGAAACTTTCAGGGCTGTTTTATATCATCCACACCAAAAAGATCCATACCAAATCTCAAGTTGATCGTCTGTCAAAGTGGCGAAAATTAGTCTAAATTTCAGTTTTTGTTCCTAAAATTGTATTGGGTTGAGATAATGGGTTAAATCTTTTAAATCACACTGGTTTATGTTATAAATAAGGTCTGTACAAGTGTGTAGACTAGTCAAAGTGGACACTATTAGCCTGAAATTTCTGTTTTTCGTGTCTACAATTTTTTCGGTTGAGATATTGGGTTAAATCTTTATTGGGTTAAGTCTCAAGCTGAAACAAAGCTGAGTGCAAAATTCCAAGTCAATCCGTGAAGATCAGACTAAATGAGGCTAAATCGGTACATGTCGATTTTACCAATCGTAAGATTGACTACATCCCTACGTTCCTCAATAATGTGGCGATTCCCTACGCGAATGAAGCCAAATACCTGGGCATGACGCTGGACGCCAAGCTCAGATGGAAGGAACACGTCAAAAAGAAGAGAAGTGAACTCAACATAAAACTCCGAAAAATGTACTGGCTCATTGGCCGGCGATCCTCAATGACCATCGAAAACAAGCTACTGTTGTATAATCAAGTACTTAAGCCAGTTTGGACGTATGGAGCGCAGTTGTGGGGCTGCACAGCTCCAACCAATAGACAGATGATTCAACGCTTCCAGAAGTCAGTACTGCGGTGTATCACTGATGCGTCGTGGTACTTCCGAAATGACGCCCTTCACCGTGAACTTCAAGTGGACAGTGTAGATGCAGTGATTAAACAGAGAGCTTCCGCTCATCTCGCCAGACTAAAAGATCATGTGAATGAGGAAGCTGCGTTGCTCCTGGACATCCAGGATCTAACGCGGCGCTTGAAACCGCATGAGCTTGCGTAGGAAGTGAATTTGACAAGTTCAGAGAGACATGGGACTGAGTATGATGTATCTCGAGTCCTGATAAGGAATGACGTAGTACAATAGGAATGACGTAGTACAAAGTAATCGTGAAGGCCAAGAGACTGACCGTCTGAATAAGGAGAACGAAAACAAGAAGAACAAGGTAAAGGAGAAAAACAGGGTTTTTGAAGTTATATTACTCAGCTTTACTCAGCTCTCTTTAGACCTAGCGACTTGAAACATTCAGGGCTTTCTATCATCCACACCAAGTTTCAAGTTAATCAGTCAAATAGGAACCGAGATATGGATGCCCAGAAAACGCGTTTCGTGACGTCCGGTAAACATACACTTGGTACCGTTCGTTCTCAACTTGTTTGCTTGGCGGGGCGGAACGCTGCCGCGTTCCTAGTTATATGGATTAAAAATATATAAATAACTTAATATACGAAATCCGCCCGGTCTCGATTCGCGTAGTCGTGATGTACGTTTCACGCGGGGAAATTGTTATCATGGCATTTAACAACACAAAACATGAATGAAACGCTAATTAAGACGGTTTTGGTCAACTCCTAGAAAGTAAGGGAGATTATATTATCATATTTACCTAACCCCTATAGATATTCCCTAGGTATATTCTGAGATCTTGGGTGCTGGTATTCAAGTACGCTTTCCATAGATAACCTATTGAGACCCAACCTACTAATTAGCTGACCCAAACTTTTCTCACATTTATCTTCCATTGTTCTTCTCTTTTATCTTTGCTTATGTTATTGTTTCGCTACTTAAATCTGTTGCTAATGTCATTCCACATGTACCTGTTAATTTAAATTTTCATGTTGAGTTCCAAAATTCTATTAGCTCGCCGATGGGTGAGAAATAATACTGCATGTGACATGTGATTTGTATATATAATAATATTATATATCATATAATATTATATGACATATTATGTTAGCTCACTTGATAGTGGCTCCCACAATAAAGTTACTATATTAAGATTAAAAAAAAAAAAACCTATTGAGAAATGTAAATGGATGTATGTGGATGGTTACAGAGAATCCAAACAAGCCAGAAGTAATCATAGACGCAGGAGTACCTGTTGTTTGCCTAGAATATAATCCAAGGGATCTCAACAGCTTGGCTGGTGGACTCGCAAATGGTCAGGTAGGTAGAAAAAACGAGTTCATTACAAAACTTACACAATTTATTCCACAACTCAAATGTTAACACGTTTACTTTATTGAATGATAACACTGGTTTAAGGTAATTGGGGGTCAAATCGGGTAAACGCAAACATTGTTTCAGATTTGTTCAATCATTTACCTAATGATTGAAAAATCTGAAAAACATTGTACATAGGTTTTGAAGTGGCTGATTTCAAATATGACTTCAAGTTCAATTCGGAGGATATGATCGGAAACATCTGAAAAATGTGTGCATAATAATATTATGTAAGTACACATTTTTTTCAGATTTCTATGAGATTTCCCCAAGGTGGTTGGCATATCAGACCCAATAGTAACCTCTTGGTGAACTTTTCCGGCTATTTGCCTTCAGATGACCTTGACGAGAACCTTGCTGAAATAAATGCTGTAGGTTTTTTTTTCTGTGTAGGTGGCTGTATGGGATGTGAGGAGAGGAGGAATACCGCTAGAAACCTGCGACCATTACCACAGCTTCAGGGAACCCGTCATGAGCGTACTTTGGATCAACTCAAAGTCTGGAATGGAGTTCTTCTCAGCAGCGACTGACGGTCAGGTATTGGATAAGTTAGAGGCGAAATAGTAAAGGTACTTATTTCTTTCCACATAGGTAATGGTATTTCGGACGACTTCAAGTTGAAATGAAGAGTGCGATTTGTACGATCCATTTTTCTCTCGGTTCCGTGTATTCACAGGAGCTTTGATCAAAGTTGAAACGTTTCTGTGATCGAATTGCTGTTGTAGGACCAGCATATTTCTCACCTTTACTCCAGACTTCGTAAATGCATAAACCTGCTGTACCCTGTAAAATCCTTTCTATCCGTAGAACGCTTGAAATTAGTGTACTTGGTACTCGTGTAGTCGTCTCTTCCTTATGGTGCATTAGGGTGAAGAAAATTTCTGATCCATAAGCGTAAATTTGTGGTTCTACAGAAGAAGTCCGCCGTACGCCACCCGCGGCACTTTGCCCAGTTATTGTTGTGCTAAAATTACGAAATTTGGTTTACGGGTACGGACCAACCCCACAATGATCCTCGAAACGTTTCATAACCCTAGGTCAAGGGGAATCAAAACAAATTTTGAAATTTTGAAAATTTCATATATCGACAAATTCAGATAGAACGGTATAGTTTTTAGGTCATATTTAGATAGAATTTATTTTTTAGATTTTTTAAGACCATCTGGAGGTTGGCACGATCAGCCGATCGTTCACAATGAGCCGATCGTGCTCAACGTGGGAGCAGACCGGAATTCGACATGATGGTGAATCGTGAGGCCGTCGGTCGGTTCAATGTTCATACTGGCCCAGCTGATTCGAACAGCACATGGTTGCAGACAACGAGTTAATTAATCATAAAAATTATTAATCACAGACAATAATTAATAATAATTTTCACGGCTTGAAAAAATTATTAATAAATAATTACTTATAATTCATAATAATAATAATTAATCTAACATTTGGTGATCTAGATAGAAGGGTAATCTGCACAAAGAAGATAATAAACCATTGTGTCAAGAATATGCAGAACGATTTTTTTTTTTTTTTTAATTAGATTTTCTGAATCTACGTATCTTGAAACTTAAACAAACAAATTTTGAGGGGGGGTTAAAACTAATTTTATCTATGGTTGATTCCAATGGTTCATTATCGAAGATAATAAACCAAAATGAGTGCCATATTGTGAAGGACTCTGGTAATAATCCGTCCAAACAATCAAAAGGCTAAGTTGGTAGATGGGCAGAATCGGGGCACTGCAAGCCGAGTGAGTCGGGCAATTACAATAAATTCCAAAAATGAAACAGTCTGACAAGTGACACCTCATTTTAAAGGTTTTCATTTTAAGCTGAACACGATGGTGATTTCATGGTTCATCTGCCCTAATCTGTTAACGGAGTGAGATATCGCAATCCCAACTCCACTATCGTGTTCAGCGTTGAAACATCTGAGGAGTTCACGGCAAAAAATCGAGTCAAAATCTATATAACTAAATTCACGATTTTCGTGTTCCTTGCTCAATGGATCGAACCCTTCTCCCGTATTTAAATGTTTCCGTGATCGGGGAAGGACGTAGGGAGGTTCACTTCCGGATCCGATGCATAGGGGTGGGGGTATATAGGCCGAAATATAAAAATCTTGAAATCTTCCTTCCCGTGAGACAGATGGATATTATTTTTGGTATTTAAGATTATAAGGGTTTGTAAAGGGACATGTAATTCGTATAGCGACAGGTAAGAGTGGCAGATGGATCCATCCCGAGTTCTGCCCGTCCAGGACAGGTAACAGAGGTAGACGACACACCCCGAGTTGTGCCCGTCAGCGACAGGCCCGACAGCTAGTTTTACTTAAAACCAGTTGTTTCATCGAAAATTCGCTCATATACCCATACTGCAAGACTGGATACAAACCTGATAATCATTGGTCTACCCCCAAAAATCGCGTTCAACGAAGTATCTCTCATCTGGGAACGTAATATCTACGTCCGTATTACTGGGCAGCTACGCGGTCCACGGAAGGCTTGTCGCTGACGTCGAGGAATACCTACCAGAAGGTGTTAAAACTATTCAATATGCTGAAGACATTTGCATGTATACAACCGAAGAAGAAATGGTATACCTGCTTAAAACTGCTGAACGAGGCTCTGGTAGGTTTGAGAAACTTCCTTGCGGAAACTTCCTTCCTTTCACTTTCAACGACCAAAACCCTTATTTGTCCTTTTAACAGAAGACTAAGCCGGCCTTTTGCGAATCAATCGGGCAAAACTTTCCGGGTTGCAGAGGAAGTTAAGTTCCTGGATTACAGTTCAATGCGTTCAGAGATTCACGAGAACCGCAGTTGGATAAAACAACAACTTGGCATTCAGCCATTGACTCTCACTATTGACTAGGATGACAGAGCCTCCACACTGAATTAACCTCGTTGAATTACCCTCCGATATTTTTTTTTAAATAAAATTCTTACGGTTCCTAATAGATTCCTATTAGATGCAAAGTTAGACACAGAAGCGTAAAGTGGAACCTTGAGGTTGATCATTGAGGTGTGAAGACGATCTAATGATTGAACCAGGATAAGAGAAGATACATCAGATTATAAATGCTATAGAAAACTTCACAAGAGAAAGGGAAATGTGTTAATGGTGGCATATAAAAAGCAACAAAAAATTTATGTTCTTGTTGCTACAAACCTTGATTATTTTTTTCGATACTAGTTTAATCTCATATTTTTCATTTTATATGACAAGCACAGCTACATTTACAGTAGTTATACAATTTACAACAGGCGACGCCATCAGTGTGAGACCGCGGTTTGATAAAGCGTTAAATACTCGTAGCTCAACAAAACCTGGGTTTATAATAGGATCCAGTAAACGTCTCATGTAGATGATCATCTCATGAGATCAGCAATAGGCTCATCTTCAACCGACGCGTTGTTGAGTTTTAGCGAACAAAACTGGTAGATAACGATGTCTTCCCCTTACCCTTGGTTGGTATTTATATCCAAGGGATAATCTTTTAATGTTTTCAATCTTTAAGCGGCGGCATTGAAAAATGTTTTCACAGGTTTCTTTGTTTCCATAATGTGTTATCTCCGCCGAAATTGACATATTATGATTGATTTTAAGAAGTTCTTTATCTTCTCTTATCGACTTAGTGTAGAGGTTATTAAGGAAACAATGAATTGCACACTCGTATCGGTATATTGACAATTGGAAGATATAGAAGGACGTTGAGTTCTCTTCACCGGAGTTCGTAACGCTCCACCATGAGCTATTAAAGGCCACAGAAGCTTACATATAAATATTATATTAACTATAATAGTTTTCAAACAATTAATCGACACGACGTCGAAGGATTCCATTTTAACATTTGACCCGTCCCGGCTTCTGCTTTTTTGAAACTCCCCTCGTCTCTTCATTCGTATGTACTATTACCCCAAACCAATTCAGTATGAAGATACTTCATACTCATACTCCTCTGGTATATCAGTCTCTCATTACGTGTTGTTATTAACTGCTAAATGAGATCGTACAAACGTGAAATTGAGATGCTATGCTATATGTTTAAAACATCAAAATGTTCAAGTTTCACGATGTTATAGATATACGAAATTCATAGTATCCCAACCAAAGTCGCGTAGTGGAAGATTTAGATTTTTCCAATCGCATATCCGAATTATCGTTTCACATAAGTAAAAGTGAACAGATTAATTAGGTTAACAGGTTAATTCTGAATAATTGTAGATGATTTGCAGACGATGTTAATGAGGCAAATGTGAAAGAGCGTTGAAATATTCAAAAGTACTGGTGTGAAGCTTTTCGAAAAGATTGAAGACGAATATGTGGAGAGAATTCGACAATGACGGAAAACATGAATTCGTCGACATACCCCGATTATTGAATGCTGCATTTTAATTTTGCTTGAACGATGTATGCTCGCCCATTTCTTCACTGAAATCCGTCAAATTTCCGTCAGGAAAATATCCTAAATGTGATCGAAGGAAGTGAAGTTTTACGCTCATGAGACGCCCAAGATCCTGAAAGCGTCTTCCACTAATTCTGCATAGTTTGCAATCTTGTTATTTCCGAAATACTCTGTCACAACTGATTTGAAACATATCCACGTTTTCAGGATTTGTTAAAACACACGAGTACTTTTCAGTAATACTCATTTTGTTTTCAAACTCGGGGTCCTTCATTAGCTGGCGGAATTGGGCCCAATAAAAATACTGTCCTTCATTTTTTTGGTCTATTGTGTTCGATAATGAACCATTGGAATCGCTCAAGAAAACAAAATCCCCCCCCCCCCCACCACAGTCATTGAGCATGGCTATAAGAGCGAATTTTTTAAGAAATTACTGGTTTTATGTCAAATGTAAAGCATCTTACTGGCTTTATAACAAATTTTGTCTCTTTTTTTGCCGAGTAACACCTCAGTTTATAGATTTTCCAACGCTGAACACGATGGTGAAGTACGAGGAATGGCGACATCTCATTCCGCTATCAGATTAGAGCAGATGAACCATGAAGAACCTCTCAAGTAACAACCACGTTTCTTCATCTTCGAAGTGCTCCAGTTTGGGCACGAAATAAGAAATCGCAATCATCATTTCACCATCACGTTCAGCTCAAAAACCACCTTAGTGCCATTTGTCAGACTGTTACCCCCTTACAATTCCAAACCCCCTCACAATAACCCCCTTGCGAATTAGCCCTTTTTATCTCAAGTCAGTGGATTCAGGATCGTCTGAAACGGATTTTGAATTAAAATTTTTCGGAGATACGAGTTTCAAACATTTTGGACCTTGAAAAATAGCTTCATTATCTTCGAAAATTCGCTAAAAGATTATTTGATATTAACCATAAATTGGTAAACAACTTCGATTAAACCCCGCCTCGGCCCCTGCCCTGCTCCATGACTCCAGCAGGACCGCCAAATGTTTACTACTAATAGGAATTTTGTTGTCTGATGAATTGATATTATATAAGATATTGATATCCAACTGAATTGGTCGTAGGTCAAATGGTGGGATGTAAGGAAGCTGAAAATGCCTCTGGAAACCTTGATTTTGGACATCACCAAAAATAGCGACCAGCAACTTAGCCGCGCACTTGGTGCTTCGGTTTTGGAATACGAGTCTACCATTCCTACTCGATTTATGGTAAATTGAAATGGTTAAGTCGAAATATAAACGGTAGTTAGCTACTAAACAGTTTATCTTACTGGTAATCCGTCGGTGCAGATAATGTAGTGAGAGTGCATTGATTATGGGACAATTCATTACAACCATGACAGGCACTCGCATAATTTGTTACTGAAGTGGTTGTCAGAAATGTTTTAAATAAACAGTCTAAAATGTAGTCATATCAAATGATGATGTTCTGCAACAGCTGAGGAAGAATCTAGATTTCACTGAATACATGGCTAGGACTGAACAAAGTCACCCTTAAAACTTATGTTTCTCCGGTCACGGTTTCTCTTGTCTCCAGACTCGGTTGTCTGGTCCGTTTTTCTTTTATTGGCTACATTTATATCCGTTGTAATCGGTCTGCGAAAAACTTGAAAACAAAAAAGGCTTTATGGAGCCCGCTACTGTGACTAGTCCTCTATTAGCAAGTACAGATGAGAAGCTCCTAAAACGGGAAAGTAATTCAGGACTTCGCAGCTTGAGATTGATTTGACAGATTCCAGCGATTTTCCCGCAAAAGAACATAATTCCGAACTGAGCAAAGGCCCAATTTTGATGAACTTCTAGCTAGTTTTGAAAAACATTAATTTTAGTGAACTATAATTACCATTATAGTAGCTATAACTACAATTACCATTATAGAAACTATAACTATAATTACCATTATAATAACTGTTATTATTATCATTATGATTACTATTATAGTCCTGATATGATAAAATCAGATTCGCCGTGAATATTTCTATAGTCCTCCTCACCTAAAAAGTTACTAACACCATCTTTGGTCGTTGTTTAGGTAGGCACCGAGAAGGGAATAGTGATCTGCGGTAACAGGAAAGGTAAGACTCCAGCTGAAAAGCTTGGAATCCAGTATCAAGCCCATCACGGTCCAATTTGGTCGGTCCAGCGAAATCCGGCCTTCCTAAAGAACTTCCTCACAGTGGGTGACTGGACAGCGCGAGTTTGGTCGGAAGATTGCAAAGAATCTTCCATAATTTGGACCAGGTTAGTGGCTCAGGCTGAGAGCTCAGCTCTATCTTTTTCATTCTGCCATTTAAAAAAAAAAAAAAAAAAAAAAAAAAAAAAAAAACCACTAACCTCTTCGAGATACAGTTAATTTCCTTATCCTATCCAAAGGGTGATAGGATAATAAATATAGCACATTTTTGGCTGTTCCTCATGATAACTCCAAGAAAGTTTATGAAAATCTGTTTCAAAGTGTTTAAATTTCAAGTAAAATCTTGAATAGGATATATTGTTACGGTTTGTTATATTTATGGGGTTGGTAATTTAACGAGATCAAGTTGGTACACTATCTGTTCTGTACACTGGCAAGAGCTCCTTCCTTGTAGACCTAGAAATGACCAAGTTTCGGGGAAGTTTTCCACTCATTCAACTAGAAATATATTCCTCACATGGCTGGGGCACAAATCATTGTGCCAAAATTTCGATTTTTCATGTATGATTTTTGATAAACAATATGAATTCACTCACATACATAAATGTACGGATTTGTTTTAAAAATCCGTATATTGAATACTTTCAAGCCTTTGCAACAGCGTCTGTTCTTTGGAAATTGGACAAAACTAGGGATTCCCTTCACTTGGAATCTTCCATGGATAAACCCGAAACCTCTTACGGCAGTTCCTGAAAAATTGGTTTCGAGCAGTATGTGAAAGGTGTACAGGTTTAAAGTGGAGCCAACAGTTGAATCCCCTTGGAAGGGTATGTAATGAGGTTTTCCCATTTAGCTCCAGAGATATTCCAGAGATATGTACCCAAATATAATATATTATCTGTCTAATGCGTAATTATATTTGTTGGTGCACAATAAATACCTATTTTTTAAAAAATTGTATGGTCCCAATCAAACTTCTTGAAATATTAATATTTATAGCTATCAAAAGACGAAGCTGACTCGAGGCGCATGGTCACCGACCAAACCGTCCGTTTTCTACACGACCCGCGTCGACGGCACCCTGGATGTATGGGATATCTTACTAAGGCAAAAAGAAGCTTGTTTGAGCATCAAGGTATCCGTGTCATAATCCAATGATTTTTATCATCGCTAACTGAAAACTGATGTGACAAAAAACGCCAGGCTACTTTATAAGGTATAACATGTCGTTCACAGTCTCTAACGGTCCTGCTGGGTACTAGTTGCCCGTTGTATGCTACTAAATGCACAAACAAAAGATGCAGACTTGGAAGTATACAATCTAGACACATTTGACGGACGTACCATTAACCGAAATAGTAGACACCATATCTAAACTACATGGCAACCACTTATTTATAAACGCACAACAGCAACTGATCGGCAATCCTGCCCTCTAACAGCCAACAGACAAAGACTTGGCGACAATGTAAATATAAACGGGGGGAAAAAAAAACGCCGACGTGGTGACGTGCGAGTTGCGGACGTGCATGTGCGGACGCGCGATTTGCTGACAACTTGTGTAGGGACCGCCGGTAATTTGAGGCATTCAGGATCAAAAGCGGTAACTCCAAAATTTCAAAAATTGATTTTTTCACATTTTTGGCAAGTTCAGTAAAGCCGTATTAATAATAATAAATAATATATAATATTAATTATTATTAATATAACTATTAATTATTACCATAGTAACTTGCAAAAAATGTGAAAAAATCAATTTTTGAAATTTTGGAGTTATCCGCTTTTGATCCTGAACGCCACATTTTAACAAACTCGTTAGTTTATGCGTCCACTAAAAGTAGGTATATGGCGAGTTCTTTCTGTCCAACTAATCTATATTTACCTATGTGATATGTGATCTATTGTTTTTTTTATTTTTGAGATGCGAACGCTAGCTAACATCCAGAGTGCTTGGCAACTGCGAAGGAGCGAGCGAGTTAACATTTATTACTCGGATGAATGATCATAATATGTTTCTGACCATGATAAATATAATTTATTATAATTTGATATCATTCAATAATATTGTATCACACAAGGTTGTTCTTAATGTACGTCCCACCCTTTTCCTTTCGATATTTCGCGAGATAGCAAAAAAACTCATCGAAGTAATGCCTCCTTATTTTTTTGCAAAGAATTCAACGATCACATTTTTGTGCGCCCTGCATGCGCACAAATGTCAACTTGTTTTTTTTTATTGAAACTTTGTTTTTTCGAATTGAAACTCCCCTTTTTTATTGCAGATTCGGATTCTACGTCAAATTTTATGAACGTTTTACTTCGACAACCTTTTTTCCCGTAACCTTGGGATTGTCTAAGGCGGGCTTAAAACTAAATTTTTGAAGATAACGGTGGCCAATTTGAACGAATGATGTGAAACATTTATCTGCTCCATCTTTTCTCTTTTATTTCTTTTTTCATCTATTTTTATCGAGGATTAGGATTTATTATTTAAGCCCGCCTTTGCCGTCCCAAGTCTGGGTTGCGGAAGGGCAAGGGAAAATTAATCACATGTATTATATGATTATAATATTTTAGATTTCAACTCACAGATTGGAGAGAACACATTCAAAACTAATTTTATTTTTACCATCTCAACGTTTCTCGATCTTGTTGCCTAGCAACCTTAGATACATTTATTAATCATCTGTATTCGATCACTACAACATGGCATTAACAAGATAATTTAATTTTCTGTATTGTTCATTTACCTCCTTTGGTTGAAAAACCTTTGTCTGTTTGGAGGGTTGTAGGAGGTGGTAAGAAAAGAAAAAGTTTTTCCCGAGCTTTCAAACAACACCTCTATAACCTCCACGTACGGCTATCCGTACCTACTGAGAAACATAATAACCTGACATGTAGTTTATTCTGAACGAAAGAGACCGGGTTGAGGAAACAATACCTACCTACGTAAGTCAACAACTGTACCTACCATTAAATTAATTAGAATTGTAAGTTGATGATACCGACAACGGTCAAACCTATAGCAGATGTCATTATATGTTGCAGCCCTGAAGATGGCTTATTAAAGCCGAAAGCTCGGGAAAAACTTCTTCTTTTCTTACCACCTCCTACAACCCTCCAAACAGACAAGATAATTTAGATAGGTACCTAAAAACACATCTAACTAAAACTAAAATTATTAAGAGCCAGGATCAGGTGATTTTTCTTAATATTTGCAATGATAATATTTGCAATGAAAAGGGGGAGTTTCAATTCGAAAAAAACAAAGATGGCATGCGTAGCCAGCGTAGCATGCGTGGACATTTGTGCACATCGGCGGCGCACAAAAATGTGATCGTTGGATTCTTATTAAAAAAATAATTGGACGTTACCTAGATGGGTTTTTGGCTATCTCTAAAAATATCGAAATAAAAAGAGACGTTCATTGAGAATACAATACAATAATGAATAGAATACAATAATACAATATGATACAATACCTAATATTATATATATAAATAATGTATATTGCAAGATATGTATAAAGCTAAGGAGGGGGCGAAATTAATCGTGAAGGTTGTAGATGGGTGAAAACACGGCCGGAGCTTGTCCGCAAAAAGGACGATTTCGTTGGTTGACGCTCATTTCCTCTCCGCAACTAGCTCGGAGCCCACATGATACCCTTAATTGTATACGTATACAAATAATAACCATATACTAGTAAAATTAAGTTAGTGTAGTCATGTGTTTTATCCTCACTTTATACGAGGGTATTAGTGCATATCATCACTGTGAATTTCTCCCATTCTAGTTGCTATTGCGTAGCACAATAGCGTAGCACTTAGAACATCCAATTATGAATGATTAATAATTAATCATAATTATTATAGCCCTCCGAAAATACAGACTAACAATCCTCATGAACGACCTTTCATCCCCTTTCTTCTTTACATGCTCTTCCTACTTCCAATATTCCTACGGTACTCACTGTAGGGGAAAATAGTAGGTAAAGTATAGGCCCCAGCACATATCTCTATAGAACTCCTCCTTCAATCTTGTTGAGTTCAGAATTCTCATCCTTGCATAGGTAGGTATAATATACCTACATAATATACTACATATTATGTAGTTAGCGAGCCCCTCGTTCCAGACTTGACATGCACCAAGGAACATTGCACAGGCATTTCTAGTGCACTTCAATCGCATTTTCATCTGTTATCCGATGGACTTGTTCCACTATGGGCTTTGTAATTTTGGACTGTATAGGTGTAGATCCAAATCCAACCTGCTGGGATTAACTGCCGTTCATACACTATTCATTTAAGTCTCTTTCTTGTTAACGACCTTTTTAAGAATTCGCACTTGGATTTTTGATAAGCTGCTTAAACCCACTGTAGGAATATTTTGTATTGAAGTCCCCACTAATGAAAAATCTATTCCTAATCGTACAAATAGATTTTTGTATAATTGTTTATAGTTGGGCATTAGACTTGTGTTCCAATCCTTGGAAGCTCAGATGCGTTACATAAACGAGTTTTTGTTTAAAAGGTGAAAAACATGAGCATATGAACGGTGAAGTGGTGAATCCTCGTATCTCCACTTCACCGTCGATATAAGTATAGCTTGCATAATAATGTGTGGATATTCAGATAATTTGCGTAGGTCTAAAGAAAAGCAAAGCACCGTGCACGTACTTGACAACCACTATATGCATTCGTCATTAGATCTAGGCACTAATGAGCGTAAGCGGTTTATTCCAATTTGTATAATGAATCATAGTATAGGTTATCATTTATTCAAGTTATAACTCGTGTGTTTCACAACGTCTATTACCCATTTCATCTTCGATGTCCAATTCCTTCAAGGTCTGTGATGACGCTATACACGGACTGAGGTGCCACGACAATGGCGAAGTAGTAGCTGTGGGGAACGACGTCGGCACTACGTATATAATCGAGATTGCAGAAAAGCTGGTGAAGGCTTCCAAGAACGACAAAGCCTATCTCACTGCGGTAAGGCGCCTTTACACTGGTACCTAAAGCCCCGTACTGACATGCGTGTACTCGTCTAATCGAGGTTTTTAACACGCTTTCTTAGTTTTCGGGACGCACTGCGAGTTTTCACGAACTATCAACGAAAATCGTAAAGCACTGTTCTGATAGCCCTGGAGCCAACTCTAGACTGATGTCAATTTTATAGAACGATTTTATGATATAGAGGCTCGTAGGGAACAAAATCGGCCAAAATCATCCAAAATCAAAGGTATTCGAGGACGGCTGAAACGTTGATTTCTATCTGGTCCACAAGTAACGGACATAATAGTCTGGTAGACGGTTTAAAAAATTGTTTACCATTAGAGCCAGAGATGGTAATAGAAATTAGGAGTCAAATGCGCCTAGTCTACGGAAGTGATTATTTACAAATAATGTATACAGTATGGCATACTGCAAATTAGCCTACCATTCAATATTAAAGTAGAGCATACTGCAAATTAGCCAACATTTCATTATTAGAGTAGAGCATACTGCAAATTAGCCTACCTTTCATTATTGGAGTAGGGGAAACTCAGTTTTCCCAACTTTTCAGGAGAGACAAAATACGGGTTTTCCAACGTACTGTAGTAATTTCCATAGTTATCGCGGCTTTTCTGCGTTGAAGAAGCCTTTTGCTGCATTGCAATAAAGGGCAAACCAATGAGCTAGCAAGACGAACCGAGAGTTTTGCATGAGTATCTGTTCCTAACTCATTTTGCCACAAAAACTGAGTTAGACCTTGTGGGATCTTAAGGGACGATTTACAGTATCCGTCTCGACGTTCAGCCCCATCAACTTAATTTATGCGTCCACTAAAAGTCATACTAATTTCCGTCATACTAATCTAATATGTATGTGATCTATTGATTGGGGGATGTTTTTCATTTTAATTAATTAGAATTAAACGCGCTAATCGCCACCTAGCTTCGACCTGGTAGATTGGCGGATTTGTGTACAGGTACGTGTCCCCATTGAGCCCCTATAGTCTAAAATCATCCTCCAAAATTGACCTAATTTCAGACCTGGCTCCAGGACTATGAAGGGTTACTGCCGACTTAGTCCCACACCATGCGCATGGACATGAAATGCTTGTTCAAATATTTATCATGCGTCAATGACTAAGTTCGCCCCGAATTACTTGCACGTGTAGCACACATGTGCTGTTTGCGTTTAATAGTCTACGTGTCGTTTGCTAGATGTTTGAAAGGGAGAGCAGGCGAGAAAAAATCATTGAAGCCAAATTGAGGGAGCAAAGGCTTAAAATGCGAGCAAAGCAAGAAGCAGTTGGACAGAAGTCACCACTCCCCTGCGTCCCAAGCAGCTTGAGCGACGAAGCCATTGAGGCTTTAACCAGCGAATTCCTTTCAAAGGTTCAACAGGTGAGATGCTCAACGGTTAGTCTATAATGCTATTATCGTGATAAAATCATAGGTTACAGGGGCCGTGCATCGAAAACTTCTGAAACAGGTACTCGGACGATCAGTGACCCAATTTGGGAGTTTTTTTTAGAGTTTCTCAACATTTGTTTTGGTAGGTGTTACCAAATCCCTGATTATCCTTGTGGTTTTCAATAGTCAGTTTGGAAATGATACAAAAACGCCGTAAACGGCTAACAACACGAGCGGAGGATGCATAGAGTTGAATGTTTCATCCCTCTTCTAATAATTGAAGACACGAGTGGAAGAAGGTGCTATGTAACATTTTTTCGATAATTCATGTAGTCGCGCGAAGCGCAGATAATCCTCAAAATATTAGGTTTATTGTCATCAGTACATGATTGAAAACACCTTAGCAACACCTTGGATAAGAAAAAAAGAGAAAAATTCCGAACCAAACAACATAGGCAAGTACGCAAACTCAATTTTCTTGACATTTTACTTTTGTTACTTAGCACCTTCATCCACTTGTGTCTTCAATTATTGAGTACTCTCCAATTATTGAGTACTCTCCAGCAGTAAATGTACGTTCAGGTATTGATTCCTGGTTGGAAGGAAAGATCGAAGACCAGTAGCTTACAAAGGAACGATTACAAAAGGAAAAAAAAAAGAAAATCTACAGTCTTGCTGCATGGCTATAAGAGCGAATTTACGGAGAAATAACTGGCTTTATGTTAAATGTGATGTTTGGAACATCTCATTGAACCATTTTTTGACGAGTAACACCTCAGATTAGAGAAAATGAACCGTGAAGAACATCTCAAGTAACAACCACGTTTCTTCATCTTCAAGTTTGAGAATGCAATAAGATAACGCAATTCTGACTTCGCCATCGTGTTCTGCGTTAATAAAGCTTTAAAATGGCGTGTCACTTGTCAGACTGTTTCATTTTCGGAATTTATGGGTAATTTTTCCCAATTAAAATCCTCTTAAACCACCCTTTGAGTGGCCCAATTCGGCCCACCTACGAACTTAGCCTTCGATTGCCAAGACCGATTTTTGGTGCAAATTTGAAGTTTTTATTTCAAGTGTGGTATGTCACAGCCCCACAAAAAAAAAAAAAAAATGTTCTGATCTTTAAACCGGACCCGCATGTCTCTATGTATTTTTGGTCGCTGAATCCGAATCCTCGGAAAACTTTAAAGTAGGTTATTATCTTGATGAATCCGGTTTTTAAGTAAGCCAATTACAATAAGGGTGAATTGTGGCGTTAACATTTCACTGATAAATTCTCCGACACTTTGCTCACAGCGCATGCGCCTACGAATTTTATGAATCTGAACTCGAATTCGTAATCAGCGACCTCAAAAACCCCCATGTACCACGATTCAAGGGAATCAATCGACACTTTTCTCACTGCTCATGCGCCGAACGGTGGTGCCATCTACGAATTGCATAAATCTTAACGCGAATTCGTAACCAGCGACCTTGAAAACCCCCGAGTATGGATTTTGCACAAAAAAAATGAGCCACTGGTTTTCTGCCGCCGTAAGTTAAAACCACCTATCTCCAATTTTTATGTCGAGAAAAATGCAGTTAACTGGAGATAAGATAGAGTCTTTTTTCGAACCTTTCCAATTGAGATAGGAAATTCTTACCTTGGCAGAAAAGACGCGCCACGTCAAGATCTACGCAGCCATGTGCCCAACTCCAAAAACACCAAAATGGTCGATAGGGGACTTTATCTTAGCACGGCAGTTTTATTTCGATCGATTTGGTAGTTTACACCCCTTTGGGGGTTTATATTGTACCAGTGAAGTTTTAACCCAACAATTCACCCTTATTATGATTGGATTACATCGAAATCGTACCAAAAGTAATAGAAACAGGATTCATAATTCCTACTTCAAAGTTTTCCAAGGATTCACCCCAGTCTGGGGGTGTTTTTCGGCTATAACTTTTTTTTTAGGGGTGTCCGGCTTTTTTTGACATACATAGAGACATGCGGGTCCGGTTTAAGGATCTGAACATTTGGGGGGGAGGGGGGAGGGGGGCTGTGTAATCGGCACAACGACTCCAACGTCGTTTCTATATTCCAAATTGAGCTCGTTGGTTTCATCGAGCAACAAATGTTTCATAAATTCACTTGCACGATATCTCTGCCTTTCTCAACGGATGGATACTAGGACGTACCCAATACCTTCCTGGACGCCGGATGGCTTCCTTCAATTAGACAAGAGGACGTGGTTTGGTGACGTAAACTTCGCTTAAAACGAAACCGGGCAAGCAATTACTGCCAATTCAGAACAGTATGTGGCAATGCTCAACGATTTTTTAATCCCTATTTACAGGAGAATGAATGAGATGTTTTCAACAGGACGGAGCCACAATACACACAACTAGAGTGGTTCTTGATAGGTACTTTACTTGCCCGGGTACGTGTATCCATGCCCGTATTTTTAATGTGTGAATGACCCAATTTTTCGAAGAGCTGTGGGCGAGCGAAAACAGCGGGAGGCTGGCTGGTCACTAAGCCTTGAATAGCACCCAAATGTTGCCCTGAATCATATAGATATGCAGAGTTTCGCGAACTGTTGAAGAAAAAGGAATGAGTCGTATTATAATGCAGGTGATGGATATGGAATGAGTATTAATCATAGTACTATTTGATTCCCGACAGTCTGATTTGACAGTAGTTTAATATCACAATATACTTATTACAAACTCCATCAGCTATAACCATATTCCAATGTTTTGTTTCAGGGAGATGCTCCAGTTATTGAACCTCCTTGAAGAGACGTCTCCATCACCGTATTTATATCATTTTCAAGACCAATTAAAAACAGTTATGCCAAATGCTGTTGAAACGTTTAAACAATATTCATCCCAAGTAGATTGTTTCAAGACTAAATAATCAGTTGCCAAGGAATCGCCCGGCAGTCGTGAAAGAAAAAACACCGATTCCACCAAACGAAATTATAAGACTTTTTATTTTAACTAATGAACGTGTTGAAAACAATACTGAGGTTGTAAAAACTAACAGAGACAACTAAATTCCCAGCACACTCCCACCTGAGGAGTATGACGACTCATTAATTCCCACAAACGAATACAACATTTACACGAGTCAGATGGCCATGTTCTGTGCGAAGTTTAACAAATTGGTCAATCATCTTTCTTCGTTCCTGCAGAACTTCTTCTTGATTAGGAGCGGTTTCGGATGAGGACCATTCAGATGGAAGACGCAATAGCCACCTGGGACCCTCCCACCATCTTGACTGAAGGAAGTCTGCAGGGTTAATATCCGTGCTTGCAAGGTCTGCTGGATTGTCACTGCTAGAAACATGGTGCAAACTTTCCTGGATTATTAACCTGGGTATGATAGTGGTAGGTGAGAAAAGACCAATTGCACAATTTCTCGGGGATTGTGCGAATTTTTGTTTTTGAGAATCATTACAATTGGTGTCAAAGAGAAAGTTTGCAAACGGTAAAACGCACGTTTTTATACCAACAATCGCGAATAACTGGAACCGTAGAGTGTGCTACCCTCATTCGAAAGCCCATGAAATTTCCTATCGATCCGTAAACAGGCGCCACTCTACGACAATTTTTCTGACCACCGTTCAACTTTGATGCTTTCGGAAATTAGCCAAATCAGTAGATGTGGAATTTATTCACGTATTTTGGCTGTGGATTAGTCAAATCGATTGAGATTTAGTTCAAAATATAATATATAACTCCTTTTTTCCCCTTAGAAAGCTCATTTTGATCTCAAATTAAAAAAAAACTGAATAAAACTAAAAAAGAAAATCTGAAAAAGCTTCAATTTTGAAGGAGTTATGACCATTTGAAATTCCTAAAAATTACTATTTCCCCTCTATGATTGTATGTTTGTTAGAGCCAACGACCGAATACCATAGGGTGTGTTTCAATTCAAGATTCATTTTGCAGCCATTCCGATCTACCTAGAGTTATGAAGAGTTTCAAGAATCATCGTGGGCCTGGTCCGAACCCGTAACGCAAATTTCATAATTTTAGGACCATATATGAATAGGTTTTGAGTGTTAGCAGATGTTTTAGGTGCCTGGGTACCCTCAAAGGAGAACGTGTGCTGCCCTTCGAAAAACGGTTCACACCATACTTCCTTACTCAGACTAGAAAATACCGATCCAAATACGGTCTGCTTGTCGCTCGATCAGCAAGCCACACCTGTTACTGGTGCACCCGGTGGACCCGTTAATAAATACACCTATTGAACTTTACCCAGTCATTACACCCTTTATACCCGTTTGTCTGAATGTGTTCAGCTCTTAGCCCTGACCATTTTACCTGTGGAAACAAACATTGATGGGGCATTACCTCAAACTTTAGGACGTCAAAGGGTGTTTTATTCTCGGCACCATATTATCACGCCTTCCTTCACACGTCCATTAATTGATGGATTAATTTCCTTCATGGGGCCTCAGTTACTTACTGAGATATTTGAACGTAGTAGAACATTGCAGCTGAGTTATCATGGGAAAAGTTTCTGCTCCACCTGTAACACTTCTTCCCTGTGAAGATCTGTACCGCACTTTACAGGAATTCAGGAAATGTGACTGACAAATCGACTGTGATCCATTGCATCATTACGCCGAAAATCATTTTCATTTAACTGACGCAAGAAAATCTGATGTAATCCACTTCTTGGGTAGGAATGGGATGAGGGATAGGTACAGACTGCGAGAATTTTTTCTTCCGCTCATAACCGGTAAAACGGTTCTTCGATCTCCCGCAGTCTGTATCCCTCATCCCATGTTATTAATAATTATTATTATTATTGTTATTATTTAATTATACCCCTTCTTCTAATTATTCGGAAAAGTAATTTGTTGAACAATTATTGTTTTGGCGGCACAATTACATAAGATGAGTCTGATGAGATGAGTGTATATGAAAAAATCCACTCATGTAGCATGACTGTAAGAGCGAATTTTCGAAGAACTAAGTGGTTTTGTATAGAGTATAGAGTTTATATAGTTTAGTCGATTCGAGTATATACAGGGTGTCTACAGAATTTGTGGGACAAACTCAAGGAATAAATTCTACAACTAATTTTCAACAAAATCTGCCTCCTAGAGTTTTTTCATTACTCAACTAAAAAAAACCGACTTTTTTCACTTTCAAGATCACCGCAAAACCACTTTCAAAATCACCGCATCGTATTTTGCGCTATCAGTGCGGGGTTCTTTCGGCGTGCACTCCTCAAAATACTTGGCTAGAACCTCCGCTTTCTAACGGTATAAAAAAAGGTTTTTCACAGTGAAATTGGTGGAGAAAATGACGTTGGAGTTCTGAAAAACGTGGATTTTTAGTGAAAACCAACGTTTTCTACTAAAAGCCAACTTTTTTCATGGAAGTCAGTTCGCTATCGCAATTTAGGCATTGTTGACGCCGAATCGAATGGTGACACTTCCATGCCACCCTGATAAGAAAGGAACTCGTTTTTTGGCGCCTCATTATTATTAAATTGTTGATTCTTTAAAAAAAATAACTTAATCCTTCTTTTTTTAAATAAATAAATCTTTAAAAAACGAGTCTCTTCCTGTATAACCGAATTCATCCATCGGTATGGTACTCAATCGAAATATCGAAGAGGGCATTTTGTTTTGGAAGACCAACATCCCAAAAAATGCTATTGTTAGGCTTCCACTGCCGTATTATAGCGGTCAATTTCAGCGTATTGATATACGTATCAATGTTACTCGACTAATTCAAGGGTATAAACCAACGCTTGATCAATATATTATATCAAATTTTTATTCAATTACACACGTCATTCGAATACAAAGTATTCAATTGTAAAGCATCGGTGGAATGAAGTGGGGATATAAATTGTTCCATGTGGTAATACTTACACGTTCCATTCAACCAAATGGATTAAACCTTGAATTGTGCCTTCGCCTGGCTCTTGGATGTGCTCCTTTCGGTCGTTTACATGAATTATTGATTAACACATGTCCTTTTGGACACCCTTTGTCAATTTTGTGGCACGAACCTTGCACGGCTCGTGTGTTACTTTTACAGTCCTGCCGAGATTGAACAACGACAACCTTGCGCTTGAGCCGAGAAGACCTTCGTTCCTTTGCTTCCCAAGGGTCTCTGTTGCTTATGGTCGCTTGTCGAGCCGAGCAGTCTTCTAGACAACATTTTCTTCCTATGATTCTTCCACTCCCGAAAGGATGAACAGTACAATCGATGCCTCTAAGAACATCCGACTTATCACCCCCACCAATGTACACTGCGCCTTGAACATCACATAAACTAACAAAGCCGAGTAAAAACCAAATGATCTTAAGATAGATGCCAGTGCCGGCCATCATACGACTGGATTTGAATCCTTTATTTAGCAACAAGTTATATAAATTTTTCTTCTGGCAAAATATTTGTCAAACCTTATCGGTCGAACAGGAAGAGTGAATCAACGTTTCCCGCTCAAATAAATTACAACATCAACAACAAACCGCTACTAATTTTTCTACAGCGGTTTATTATCACTGTTTAGAAGTCCATTACTGTACAAAACAACTGGAGTTCTGCGATATAATTTCGTTCAAACAGGCAATATTTTTCAATCAATTTTCTTTAATTCGATTTTGTGATTCTAAACCCACCAATCATGACCGATTTTGATTTTGGTTTATTATCTTCGATAATGAACCATTGGAATCGCCCAAAGAAAAAAAAATTTTTACCCCCCCTCAAAATTTGTTGGTTTACGTTTCAAGATACGTAGATTCAGAAAATCGAATAAAAAAAAAATCCGTCCGTCCGCCGTACGCCGTACACCGTCCGCCGTCCGCGCCACTTTGCCCAGTTAGCGTTGAGTTAAAATTACGAAATTTTTTTTATGGGTTTCGACCAACCCCACAATGGTCCTCGAAACTTTTCATAACCCTAGGTCAAGGGGAAGGGGTTCAAAACGAATTTTGAAAATTTGAAAATCTCATATCTCGAAAAATTCATATAGAACGGTATGTTTTTTATTTCATATTTAGATAGAGGTTGTTCCGTAGAATTTTTTAAGACCAACCGCAGCTGTGTACGACCAGCCGTTCGTTCACAATGAGGGCTCAAAGATTGTGCCTCACAACACGATCGTGTATCAAACTGTTGAAATACAGGTCCATTTTCATACTAACAAGCTCTTTGGAACATCATATGGCTTAAGTGATGTCGAGTTTGTTGTTCTGAGGTGCGTTTCGTGCTACGGAAATGAAGGTAATTTCGAATGTTTGTTGGTAGGTTATAGAAAAATTATTACCGACGTAGTATTAAAAACCCCAGAATTATGTCGTATTAATTAATCATAATTAATAATAATTATTATTAATAATAAATACGAATTATTAATACCTAACAATAAATTATAATAATTTTCACTAGGTACTTGATAAAATTGTTAATAATTAGTGATAATTGATAATAATAATTAATCTAACATTTAGGATCTAGACATTTAGACCTAGTGATCTAGACAGAAGGGTGATCTGTACAAAGAAGATAATGAACCGTTGTGTCAAGAATTTGCAGAGTTTTTCTTGATCGATTATAAAAGCATTTGGACAGTGCCACTAGGTTACTCAGTCACTAGTTAGTCTGGGCTGTCTGGTTCATTGCATCAAACCTGTATGAAGAAGTATGAAGAAGTATTTCATTTGAATGAAAACCGCGGGATTGGGTGAATATTTCAGGAGACGCTTTCAAAGAAAATGTTTTGCTATTCTTAGCACGTAATTATTCAACATGAACTTCTCTTCGCCCTTCGAAATCGACGAAGCACTTTTTCACCAATGTTTGACCATTGTGAGCAAGAGATTCTGAAATTCAAGCTCTTCATGTTGAATGAATGTATGTGTGCACGCAAACTCCTCAAACGCCCACGGGAAAGAGAAACCCTGAATATGCAGAAATTTTAGAGGAAATTTCCGAATTGGTGAAGGCGGTTCCATATTAATCACGCCAAATTTCGATTTTTCATGTGAAACGCTCATCAGTACTTGGGATTACTCAAGATATTACTGTGACGTCAAGGTATAATGTTTTACTCATATCAACAGGTTATATATATCAACCGTATATTCGTTAGATTACTCTGGACCAAACGTTCAACTTGAAACTGTTTTTAAAACTCGAATTTCCGAAAAAATAGCATGCCAAAATCCATTCCAGACCATCCTAAATTCAATGCCAAATGACACCAAAAATCATTATATATGTTGGAGTTCACATATACAGGATTATTGTATACGATCGTCTAGCGGAGCACCCTGAGCATAGAGGAGGATGAAGGAAGGAGTAGGAGAAGTCCTTTACTTCAGGAGTCCATTCTCGTGTGTCTGCAGCTAGTCGGTAGGAGCCGACCAGTGTGGACCGTTGACCAGGGAGTTTCGCCGTCCTGTGGTTATTAGCGTTTAGTTATTATTTGAGTGCGTCTCACAGTTATCATAATTATCAATATAGTTCTTTCCGTAATCAGTGCGTTTTAATTATGCATCAAGACCTCAAAGACGGAAAAGTGAAAGACCAGTACTAGAAAACGGAACTTATTGTTTTCTTTCTCCCACCTTAGAAGTGGGAACAGAAAAAAAAGACTGTCTCAGCCATTGCCGAGTTTACACAGGTACGAATTAACGGTATTCAAATACGAATTAAGAAGAGTCAAATAATAGATTTTCAGTGCATAATATATTATATATATATATATATATATCGTCACTGTCACAAAAATATGACCTATGTGATAGGACACCGCTGTCGCGTACTGTTGTCACATGGGCTCTATTTCGTGACAACGCTCACTGACCCTCACATAGTATTTGTTTTGAAAGGCCTCTAGTGACGAATCAGGTGGACTAAGTGGCTTTTGGAAAATGTGAATACGTAGCGCTGAGCATGAGGAACAACATTACACCAAAAAGTGGTTTTCGTAAAAATTGGCACATACCTATCAATCAAAAGGCTGAGTTCGTAGATGGGCAAACTCGAGCCACTCCAAGTGGGTTTTAGGGGGATATTAACTAGGTTACCATGGGAGCGCCATGTCGAAATTCTGTGGCTCTTATTGGTTTGTACGAGGCCGGAGTTCAATAATTTCGTTCAATGAACACACCAATCTATTCATCATGGCAGGTTTCTTCTACTGAACTAGGTAGGCATACTAATTTATAATTTTCGATAATGAGCAAATAAATAACCAATGGACAAAATTAAAAATATTTCGTTCGTCCGCACCTTTTTCCCTTGTTAGACGGACCAGACCACGCTGAGAATGATCCTTGAATCTTTTCATAACCCTGGCATGAAAGGAAGGGGTGCAAAATAGGGTATTGGCATTTTCAAATCGCCGTGTCTCGGAAAATTTGAGTAGAACGGTATATATTGAATCAATGCATTTGTATTATCCACAGTGACGATGGGAAATGTATAGAGTCCCACAATCTTCTTTGGTGAGGCTCATGACAAGAGCTAGCAAGTGGGTACCAATCTCAACGTGAGGAGAAACTCCCCGACTACTCGTTAGAACCGCTTGGAGCGGGACATTCTGGATCTCATCTTGAATTTTGATCAACTAATAAAATAGACCACTTTTTACGAAGAGATCACAAGGACTCTTGGATGGATCACGGGGTCTCGGAGCTGGACGCGGTACAAAGATGTCGTAATTCCTCGTTCACCTCGCCAAGTATTACCGTTCGTACATGCTTAGGATATTCACCATCAGAAGGGGAAAACCACAACCGGTATCCCGAAGGAAATCGGTATACAAGAAATATCCCCCTACCTCCCATTCAAAGTGGTACCAGCAAATTCTCCGCATACCAGAATTTTCTACAAATAATTGACCAAGCGAATGTCTGAACAGGCAGTTTTTCACGTGGAGCATAACTACTCGAATCGCCCAGTTTGCAGGTAAGTTTTGCGTTGATTTTCGCTGTATTTCGTCAAAAATGAATTATTCCGAAGGAATTGCATACATGAATTGTCATGAAATACATTGTACAAAGGAAAACGGGTGTTACGGTTTTAGCATAATCGTTCTCTTATCGCCATTACTGGTGATGTCATATGACATCACGTCTTTTTCCTGGGGAAACCACTTTATTTCCATGAAAACAAGTTTATTTCCATACGATTAATCTCTAGACGTAAAAATAAAGTGTAAAAATAAAATTTCAATCAAGGACGCTTTCTCACGCTTAGGGCCAGCGTTGGGTGTTAACATTATATTTGATAAAGCTAGGAAATGATGAGCGCATTTAGGCCTTTCCTATTATTAATTTCCATCAATCACACAAAATTATTGATTTCAATAGGTTGCTGAGATCTAGAGGGCTAAGGGGTATAATCATGAAATAATACCCTCGAATAATTTATACCGTGAATAATACATCAAGAAGCTGCGAATAGACCTCCAACTGTTAGAGGTCAACTCGCAGCTTCTTGGGGTATTATTCACCGTATAAATTATTCGAGGGTATTATTTCATGATTACACTCCTTAGTCCTCTGGATCTCAGCAACCTATTTAAATCAATAATTTTGTTTGATTGATTGAAATCAATAATAGGAAAGTTACTGTCTGAAGACCCATTCGTTAATCTTTTTCTTTGGAGTACCTAACAAATAAATTGATGATTTTTGGCGATGAGACTCAAGTATTTGAAAACAGATTTCATGATACGGTTTTCCGATACCTCATGTATTAAAGGGCCTTCTTGATGGGAGTCTGTAAATGCATCATTCTGGGAGGTGACTGATAGGTAGTTCTCGGAATTTTCATCAACTACTACTCACGTTAATTGTAAAGGTAGGCATCGCCCTTTATATCCCAAATTATCAGTATTGTGCGTATTTAAAGGTGTGCGTCGTCTCCATCATTCACGGGATGGTCTCTTCGTTTCCTTCATTCGCTTACGTCGTTATTGTGCATGTCCACACGAAGCGGTACCTAAGCGGCGACTTTCTACCATTTGAGCTTCAACATACATATAATATATGTTCGTCAACATATTATGTTGACGAACTGGTCATACATCATACCTAGTACCTATTTCGATAATATAGGTGGTTCAGGTTAAATACGAAAAACTTGTAAACAAAAGTTTTATTTGTACCGTAACAAATTGATGGTTTCACCGTACATCTTTTGTGTTACCATCGATTTTTACCATAAATCCATATTTTTGCCATAAACTTTTACCATGCCAATTTTTTCATTGAATAATACTTACATATCTACGGAATCAAGCAAGAGATCGAAATGAATTATATTAATTAGATAGATATCTCAGCCTATTTCTTTGTCGATTTTCAAATGCAATAACAGGATGGATGCAGATGAATAAGCTTTAAATTCACCCTAAATTAGTCACGTCTCGTTGTAAATTTTTCCTGGCGTTGGCTTCGTATTTATCTCGAAATTCTTTGGTTACATAAATATTTGGTATTTGAAGAAATGTCGTCAAAACCTGGAAGCGAAAAAAATCCATTTTTAATAATCATGAAGACATAGTGTTTATACGACAATATAGTGGTTTCATTCGATACCATAGGGTGGGTAATATTCATATGCCCTGATTGGGTTTAAGCCGAGGAACGCCTATTGTCCCTTTAACCCTTTTCAATTTTGACTCTTTGGAAACTACGTATATGTACCTATTATTTGGTTCTACAAATTAAACTTGCAATACAAATGAATTTGTCCTCTCGTGGTACGGTGTAAAAGCTATTGTAAAAACACCCTACAAAACAAAGGTTACAGTTTTGGCCATTTTCTCTACAACTGTCTTGATATTTCAGGAAGAAAGCTGAAGTTTTCATACAATATTTCTGCACATCTCAGTTTCCCATTCCCGTCGAGAATTCATTTTTACCTCATTAGGGTGGGGGTTCATAATGTTTCCTCTGGTATATCCACGGGTTTTCTCAATAAACATGCTGAGAACGTCTCCTTGTGAGTGCCATCAATATACAAAACAACTGGTCCAGAAGTAATGCGCTAGGAGTAATGCGCTAAAATATTTACATGGTCGATTCCTACGATGCAAGTGACACTAGATTGGCTGTCACTAGTTTTGTTCCCCCGCTAGTACCATGAATTCGAAAACACGGGGGAAAAAGTCAAACTTCCATGCAATATCAAAATGTACAGTCCCGAAATTATATTTTTCGCTCATATGGAAATCATGAATATTTTCTGTACAAATAGTTTTGTTACTTGGGATAAAGTAACTCGTACAACTCTTATACGACAGTGTAACGTTAGGAATATATAATTGGTCTCTTACTTTAGCTCGGAAGGAGTTGTACATCGCCTCTGGAATAACGTCATTTTCTTCTTTTTCGTTTTGCCAGTACTGATTGTAAGTGTCGGGGTCTGACCCCAAAACTGCCATGTCCAAATCCAAGAAGTAATGTTTGTCTTCACTCCCAAAAGCGCCCTCCTTGGTATGCTCATCCGTCATACACGAGCTGTTACATTCCAAAAGCGCAAGCGTGTCCTTCACCAATTCATCATCCTGGAACAACATGTACGAACGATAGTGTTTAATAGCTCTTTCGATAATGGTAAGATTCCACCAGACATCACCTAATTTAAAAACAATTAGTGTCTCCAGACGGTCGTTTCTACGATAGATCCCGCTATAATGGGTTTCCACGCGACGTACTTATTCAACAAATCATCAGGGAATTCATACGCAATGTGATCGACACAATATAATGATCAAAACATCGAACTACCTTGTGAGAGAATTGAAGCTGACCACTACATCTAGTTATATCAATAGGTACCTACTTGCAGTGAATGTCAGTACCGAGTTGTGTCACCCTTCTGTCTAGATCACTAGGTCTAAATGTCTAGATCCAAAATGTTAGATTAATTATTATTATGAATTATCACTAATTATTAATAATTTTACCTAGTGAAAATTATTATAATTTATGGTTAGGTATTAATAATAATATTATTATTAATAATAAATACATATTATGTATTTATTATTAATAATAATTTTTATTAATTATGATTAATTAATACGATATCCGGCTGATGGAATCGACTGGGTTCCTTTGTGCAGAACCTGAATGATAGAGATGATGAATTAATTACAAATAAAATGTACCGATATAATTCTGGGGTTTTTAATACTACGTCGGTAATAATTTTTCTATAAAAGAAGTACCTACCAACAAACATTCGAAATTACCTTCATTTCCGTAGCACGATATGTACCTCAGAACAAAAAACTCGACATCACTAAAACCATATGATGTTCCGAACAGCTCCTTAGTATGAACATTGACCTGTATTTCAACCGTATGATTCACGATCGTGTTGACAGATACATCCTTTGAGCCCTCATTGTGAACGAACGGCTGGTCGCACAAAAATCCAATTGGTCTTAAAAGATTCTTAATTTTTCAGGTCATTCAAAAGTGAACTAAAAATTAGACGGTTCAGTTAAATATTTTGAGATATGACATTGTCGAAATTTTAAATTTCGTTTTGAACACCTTCCCCTTGACCTAG
The DNA here is from genome assembly GCA_963920205.1 of Stenodema calcarata. Classification (NCBI taxonomy): domain Eukaryota; kingdom Metazoa; phylum Arthropoda; class Insecta; order Hemiptera; family Miridae; genus Stenodema; species Stenodema calcarata. The sequence goes on from OY986057.1 coordinate 6,579,264, forward strand.
GGTTATGAAAAGTTTCGAGGACCATTGTGGGGTTGGACGGAACCCAGAAAAAAAGTTCACTTTTGAATGACCTGAAAAATTACGGATCTTTTAAGACCAATTGGATTTTTGTGCGACCAGCCGTTCGTTCACAGTGAGCGCGCAAAGGTTTAGGAAAAACACTAAACTTCGCGTCGAAATCGGCCCTTAAATGGGTCAACCCCCAGACGCCCAGAATAAAACTTCCTTTTTTCATCTTCCCGGTAAACTACAGTCTAGAAATTTTAACCGTGAGTCGGGATAGACCACATTGCAATATTCACTCGGTTTCTCATCTGTAAAATTGTTTAAATAATACCTTTTTGTAATAATACAAATTAAATTTTGATGATGAGCTATTGACTTGAAATTTTAAAAATAGTTCAGAACTGGATCACAATGCAATATTCACTCGGTTTCTTGTCTGTAAAATTGTTTAAATAATACCTATTTGTTTAAACAAATTAAATTTTGATGATGAGCTAGATACTTGAAATTTTAAATATAGGTCAGAAATGGATGACATTTCAATATTCACTCGGTTTTTATCTCATTGCAAACCTGTTCATTGTGTACCCAAGATCCTTCCCTAAAAGACCTGGCAGCGGGAAATATTATTCAACATGGTTTGAAAAGGGAAAAACAAGTTTTGTAAAAAATCCCAATGCTCTAGGTAGTAGTCGATACCAGTGACCAACATTTTCTTCAGTAGTCGACATGGTTTAATAGTCGACATCGAAGATAATAAACCAAAAACTCAACCGATGAACTGGAGTAAGCGAGGCCAACACCGAAGTTGAAGCAGTAGGTAACTTTCCACATACCTATTATCAAGTTTGTGCATGTTACACGAACGGACATTATCAAGTTTGTGCATGTTACAAAATATCTTTTTATCATTTGTCTAAAATGATTGTGAACACATGAATGTACAGCCTATAGCCTCGTTCCGTTACAGGATTAGTGCGATCTTCATAATCGGTGAAGATGGAGAGGCTGTAAGAAGAACACGGTGAGGGCGAAAAACAGGGTCTTTGGAGTTATTAAACTCTACTCTCTTTAGACCTAGCGACTTGAAACTTTCAGGGCTTTCTATTATCCACACCAAGAATATCAAAAGAAGTTATATAATAGGAGCCGAGATAATAATCTATATTGGCTCGTGAATAAGGAATGTTGTTGAATATAGCCTCCTAATTACACATTTGCATATTTGTGTTTGCGAGTATTTACTCCAAACCACACAGATTATCCCAATATGGACGTATTTTTTAAAATCATCGAGAGCACCTACTGGGATGAACTTACTAAGGGGATCCCACATTCCGAGGCAAACTGCTTGAAGTGTTGTATGTTCGTTTCATGGGCATCAGCACTCATCGGACCATACTCTATACTGAAATGGAAAAAGAGGTAGTTATTTCTCAATTGAACTTACACCGATTCGAAAAGGCTGTAGATATAAATTGAAAATACTTATTATATTTTAGTAAAGTAGACACCTGAAAAAAAAGCTGACGTGCATCTCAGAGTGGATTTGTTTGTATTGTACCAAAAAATGTTTTTCTCCGATTAGTAACACCTCAAAGATAATCTGGACATGAGTATGAATCTGGTATAATCTGGTCATGGAAGAATAATTTATTACGCTTCAATTTAAGACCATATTGGTGCTTCTAGAACGAAAGGTTTTCTCGAAAACTAACAAACTACGAGTAACTGTCGTAACTGTCGGTCTCTGTTGACTACAGCTTTAAAATTATTCATGCGATCCAAAATGTATTTCTTCTAAAAGCTTGTTAATTTTACATTCAGACCTCATATGAGGGGTACAGAGCACAAAGGGTATAAGTGACATTTTTGTGTAAATCGAGTTAAAGGTAGAAATGAACACATGATGTATTTGAAATTGTATTATGAACCTAATTATATAAAGTTATAACATGGCCAAATCATAAAACATTACAATCGAATTTCCATGGTTATCGAACTTTGACAACGATTTTCTAGATTTGGTAATATAGTCACTTATACCCTTAGTCCCTTAACGTAGGATTATGTTAACCCTAACCATGCCATCTCGCTCAAAAAAAAAAAAAAAAAAAAAAAAAAAAACCCGGACTGTTGTGAACTCCACGTGTTTTTGGCCCACTGTTCGCTTTAACTCCGATTCAAAATTTCTTTTTTTCATCTTAAACCTGGTTGAAGTTACTATCAGACCTCTTCCATGAAATTTTCCCGTAAAATACGCCAGTACGCCAAAATCTAAGTATCCAGTGGTAGTAAGTACTATGTTTACAATTTCAGTAGTAGTAAAACTCTGTAAACCAGGTAAACCCCAAAATAGAGCTCTGCAAAAAAGGTCATTTTTTCCCAAAAGTGCAAATTTCATGTTACGGTAATGTTTCTAGTCTAGTCTGGTGCCGGCCAAACTACTGGTCCGTTTAATGACATGAGAAAATGATTTGAAGACAATATAACAAGACAGAATAACAGATCAGAATGGTGCTCTTAGACCGAATAGTTTTCTCAAAAGCAGGAAACCGGTATTCTGGAACCAACTGACTTGATATGTGCACGGTGTCATAAAGATAAAAAGATCTCTGAACTTTTCTTTTCAAATACAATTTGTTTTTCAATTGTTTTTTTTTTTTTTTTAAACCACTTTGTTTCCAAATTACCATGAAACCACCACTGAAACTACATCACCATGAAAAAATTAACTGTATAACATATTTTCCATGAAGAGCCCCAGAAAGTAGGCAACCCGCATTGTTTGCCCCCCCCCCCCCTCCCCCAATACATATTACATATTCTGTGGTCAGATTCACTTATTTTTTGTAGACACCACTCGCTTTCTACACTACATTTTCACTACATATTCAAATATTTTCCAACACTTTTACCATAGAAAATCAGAATTTAACAATTTAACGGAGTAGGTATACCTACGCAAATACTTACAGAAGAAAGAATACAAACTCAATGTACCCAAACTCACGATACCAATACTACACTACTAGTAGGTCATGGTTGCGAGGCACATAGATGTTTTGATATAGGATCTGTGGTAGTTGCTACTTACTAACTGAAGAACAAGGCGAATTCGATGGCTCTGCAATTTTTCACTAAATGTTTGACGGACTGGTAGAGAACAAATTTTTGTGCGACGTACTCGAAGTTATGGCATTTACGCGATGGGCCGTTCAGACTCGCCACTATTTTCGTCCACCACACGTCCTTTTGAGGCGGCAGGTCTTTCGTTAAAGCGTTCCAAATCTCTTCTAGTTCCATTATTCCGTATTAATATGCGTCTTTCCGCCACAAATAAAACAAAAAACAAAACTTGACGGAGATCCTAATACCCTTAGCCTCAATCCATTCAGGCTCATGAGGGAGCCATGGCTACACGAACAGCGGAGGGAGGTCGACGCATGTTTCCAGCTTTCAATCAATATATTGAACCGCTGAGACGCCGTGAAGAAGACAATTTCGCTATTCCTCCACCCGTTTTTGCTCTACAAGGTCATCAATGAGCAACATTCAGTCAAATGTACTTTTGGGGAAAACTCGCTAATGCGACGGATTGAAATATCGTATATAGCAGACAGCCTACTATAAGTGATGAAGCCTTGAAGCCTACTATATGTATAGCAGACAGCCAAAATCCCACATTAGTTTATCCTTAGTTCACGTTAGATAGTTCACACAAAAAAAAAAAAATCGTTTGTTTACCAATAAGAAGCGGACTAATCACATAATTCAGTGGCTACTCCAACTTCACAAACTCAAAGATAGATAAACTCCCACTTTTTTTGAAGATAAATCAACATTTTTCATGTCGGTCGTTAGTTCATCGTTAATTCACGTTAGGTCACAAGAAAAACTTGTTAGTTCAGCGAAGGAAACAATTTTAGAGATAAAACAAAATGTGGGTAGGCCAACTTCTTACCGTGAAAATCAGCCTACCCACTTTTAAGAAAGATAGGTACTCACTATTTCTTAATTTCTGTCGTTAGTTCATAACACAAATTCAACCAGTTTTAGAAAAATAGCTAGTTTTAACGGGAAATACATTTTATGTAAGCTAGCTAAACTCTTGAAACATACTGGTGAACATCTCATTTCAACGTATTACTTGTGTTAATTTATGTAGGGACGCCAAGAATCGCTTTGCGTAGGTTTATACTGAGGCGTTCTGTCGCGACGTTTTTTTACCGTCGCGACACTTTTTCGTGGCAACACAAAGAAACCATGAAGGCGTTTATACTGCGACGGTAACGGCAGGCGGAAAACGTCGCGACACGCGACACCAAAAAACTGTCGCCCCATGCTGGCGGACGGGCGGCTGTCGCCACACCCCGACGGCATGCGTCCTCCCCTCCGAACACATTGAACCTTGTGGCAGTGTTGTAATTGCGACGGTAGCGTCGACTTGTCGCGTGCGTTTTTAATTGATTTGCAACATTATGACCGGTGCAACGGACCAAGATAAGTTGATACAGCTCGTTGAGCTGCATCCTGTCCTCTGGGATCAGTCATTAGAGGAATTCAAGGACCGGGATTGCAAGGAAAAAGCCTGGAAGGAAATCGCTCGGGACTTGGAGGAAAATTGGGACCTGCTATCTGGCAATGAACCTGCTATCTGGCACTTTTGTTGTAGGGGTGAACTGACCACCTTCGCCGCCCTCTGCCCTCACTCAACAGTCCCTCTGCTTCCAATACTCCAACTAACAAACTTCTGTCCATGATGGGAGTAGACGAACGACTGATGATCAGAACAGAACAGAAGTGGCAGTGGTACAGTGGGGATGGGGTCGGAAACGCCGCGACAAACGCCTCAGTATAAACACAAGACACCGACGTTTTTTTACCGTCGGACTGCAGCGTTTTTTTACCGTCGCGACAAAACGCCTCAGTATAACAAGTTGGGGTTTTCACCCTCCCGTAGCTCGGCCCCCTGAGTGTCTCGAGAGTCGATTCTTTGTACTCCAACTCTCTAGGTGTCTGTGAGGACGTAAACCAAATTTCAACTTTCGGGACCATCAGATGTCGGGTGTATAGCAATTTAAAAAATCACTATGTTTCACGTTTTTCGTGTTCTTCTCGTTCCCATACAAGGGAGTGCCTTTTGTACATTTTGTCCCCCTCCCCCCCCCACCGACAATTAGGGGGGGAAAGAGTAATTTGCAGGAATTTCAAATGGTCATAACTCCTTCAAAATAGGAGCTATTTCAGATTTTCATTTTTAGTTTTATTTTGCTCATTAAACTGTTCAATGTGAAATAATAATGAGCTTCCTAAGAAGAATAACAAATGAGTTATGGTGGTTTTCCTATTTTCAACGATAACTGCGGTAAACATTAATCCCCCCAAAAAACACTCCGTGTAAAAATCACCCCGCCTCGCAAATATCATTCTTCAGAGGCCGGAAAAAGTTATGATATCCACTTTCCCCGGCCTCCCTTTTCCTCATTAAGGAGCTAAGTATAATGAAAAGCTTAACCACTTCACAAGCACCGTACCCCTTTCAAAATCTCCCCTTGGCGCTATTGCGAGACGTTTTTATTATTTCCACAAGCAACTAATACTTGATGGTGGTGGTTAGGGGAAGGACATCAGGTTTGTAGGTAGTGAAAGTAATAACAATACTACAAATGAGGAGTTTCTCCCCAAAACGGAACGTATCCACTTTTGGCCGATTTAGATTTTTTTGCATTTTCAGGTTCTTTACCCTGAGCCCCATGTGTAGTAACTTCGATTGCTTAACAAAACGGCACCTATCGCACTGTAAATGGAAGCTTAAAATCAGTTTCTCCCCGAAATGGCATGTATCCTTCTCGTTGTTTCAGTTTGGTTGTTTCATTCCAAAATAGAACGTATCCTTTGTTCATAGTAAACCCGCTTTATCGTTTTCATCTCAAAAGGGATGAATCACTCTCTGTGTAACCGCGAGAGAGAAGCACTGGCTGAGGCTCCCAGGAGAACTAGGTACTCGACCTTGTCGATAGATGAGGTTGCCATCTCTCTTGGGTACGGCGTTAGCCATTTCGGCGGGCCATCGTCTGAGCTAAGATGGAGCGCTGTATGATTCCATTTTGTTTTCCTGGTTCAACGTTTGTTTTGAAGTATGAGCAGTGTTGCCAAAATAGCCGGAATGATTCTTACCCTGCCTAGGGGCATTTTTTTATGTTGGCTGTGGGAAATTTCAACCGGTGGGAGTGGAACCACCCTGGTTGTTATCAATGTAATGCAGTTAATTGCACAGTTTCCTTCCTGCAGACAGGGTGTTTGGCAGAGCGGAACGAATTCTTAAGTGCATGTCCGAAATTAAAACCTGTGAGGAATATGAAAATGCCTATTCACAAGTTGGTACTGTCAAGAAACTCGGAAAAGATTGGCAGATGCTGAAAATAAAGGACTTGGAGCAAACTAACCAAAAAGTCAAAGGAATCAGCCAAGCCAAAAGGATCATCATTCGGAAATTAAGAACAGGAATGGAGGGGTGACTACACGGTTGAAATGCTTGAGCCATTTCCGTTTTGAAAGCACCCTGGATGCATTTAAATCTATTGTAAAAAAAATAAAAAGAGGAAAGAATGACGGCCCCTCCTCTTCAGAATTCTAACCCCCGCCCACTGACCAAGGAGAAGAAAAAGGACGTGGAACACCTCCTCGTAACCCATTTCGGTCAAGATTGGCAGCAACAAGCAGACCTACAGTGGTACCGTCCCATTCTGTATGACGACGCTGAACGCAACCAAGACGATGATGACGCCGAAGACATTGAAGAATGTGATTGCTTGGATCCCGAAGACTGTGCCATTCACGTTTAGATTCAAACTGCCAGTTCGTTTTTTCCCTCAACTTTTTTCGTCAGAAGTTACTTTCCTTTATTAAGCAATAATGTATGCTGTTTCCCTGATTTAAAAAAAAAAAAAAAAAATCATGAGACTATTTTTTAGAAAAAGTTTATTAAACTATTGGAGCAGTGCATTTTTTTTTTTTTTTTAAATTTTCCTACCCGAGTTCATAAACATTTTAATAATTTTCTGTACAAAGATTAGAAAACGGCTAAAATCAAATCAGTATGGGCTGCATTTCAAAATTTGGAATGACTGTAGCAGCTTGTTTTCCTCCAAAAATCACAGAAATGTGAGGCATACTCGTCGAAAACCCGGGAAATATTATTCTATACTGTGACGAAATGTTGAACTGAGTTTTACCCCAAAAGGGGTTGAATCCAGTTTTTTTCACCAAAACGGCATGTATCCTGATCCAAAATGGCGCTGTCTGCTTACGCTTTTGACATAATATTTTCAAATTTCTAGAATAAGTTACCTGCCTCATGAATAATAACTGGAATAAGTTGAAAGGTGATAAATGTCATTGTACGAGCCGTGACACATTTTTCTCGATTTGCAAACAAAAATCAGAAGTGGATAGATTCCCTTTTGGAAGAAAACTCCTCAAATACAAACTTTTTATACAAGTATTAGTTTCTTCTAGAAAACAATGTGTAAATGATGACTAAATCCCTTATAAGACAAATAATGAAATGTAAGCTAACAAATAGAAGGAAGAGAACAAATAAAAAAATGGAATAAAAAAGTAAACATATTAAAAAGTCGATTGAAACAAAAGGGTGTGAATCTCCAATCTCGAGACCAATTGGATTTTCGTACGACCAGCCATTCGTTCACAGTGAGTGCGCAAAAACGGCCTAAAAAAGGTTTAGCGTCTAAAACGGCCGTCCTCACATTGTCACTTGATCATTTCCTTTCAATTCAGTGAGGGACCATGAATTCCGCCCTCAATGTTTCAATAACTTTGGAATTGATTCCAGGTAGAATGTACTTGGCTCCTGGACCAAGTACATCAGATCCGATTTGAAGTCAATCAAGCTGCATCACAGTTTGTTAGAAAACGAGGATCGCCGAACCGGATCATGCTCCCATCGAATGAGCATGGATACTCTAATAAGATCCATCCACTCTATAGTTTCCATACACCTGTCACTGAGGTTGATAAGATTATCCAACGCGAAATTCAAAACAAGGGCCTCCTTATACCATCAATCGACTGCAGCTTATCTCAGGCTACTATGACTTTACATTAGAATGACGAAGTTCTTCTGGATCCGACTGCAACCCTATAATTGAACTGTCACTATGGGAAACTTCGCCGTTTATCTGAAAATGGTCAAGTGAGAATGTCCTCATTCCCCCCGTAGTTGTTTTTTTGTTGTCATAATTCAATTTTACAAATCCACCACGTTAACCTCGGGCCGGAGAGTAAAATCGTTTTCGTCGTCCTCTACGTTTCTATTCTATCAATGGAAGACGACTCGGATCATGAGGTAAGAGCATTTATGGATTATTTGATGTCATTGGTAATTTCCAAACACATGATCATGACTCGTCAAAGTTGTCTGCTTCTTTTTGCTTGGTACCTACCTGCCGAATCTATTTTTCGTATCCAGTACGCCCTCATAATGATACTTTGTCTCTGAGTGTGTCTCAATCGACCCTAAGCTTCCACTGGACATAGCCTACCTCGCGAAGGAATCCGTCGTCACTAATCCGAGCATTTGAGGCGAGCGCTTTCGATGTAAGAACATCATCAGGCCGTTGAGAGTATTCCCTTAACGGTGTGTTAATTGTGCTTCTACTACTAACGAAACCCATTAGATTCTATAGGTACGTTTTACCTTCATATTTTTCCTCTTCTAAGGATCCAGTCCAAGATTCTTTACCGTGAATTGTTGGGTATGTTGGAAGAAATCCGGTAATTTCACTTTTCGTTTGCTGTTCTTGTTACCTCTATTTTTTCCTTACAATTCCGAGAAAGGGTCGTTCTGAAAGCTCGTTTCTTATTTTCTTCGTGCGTTTCTTGATGATTCATCCACAGAGGAGTTGTTCAGTTTCATTGTAGTGCTTGTATTTAATTGTTTTCAGCGTGCTATTATATTAGCATTACTATCTTTCCATTCCACGTTATGACGATTTTTCAATATTCGAATCAGCATTCTATAAGTATTTTGTCCAATTTGTCGAGCTAATCCAACCAAATTACAGAGGTTTAGTTTCTTGTAGAAAAAAATGCTTGAAAAGTTCTTGTGACACTCTTATTTCTCTATACAGAAAAAGAAATAAAACAAATGTACTTATGTTAGGCTCGTATAGGCTTCTCCTGCCAGTTCACCTGCTGTGACTGTCCAATTGTGCTCTGATATCAAATTTTGGCAGTCAGTCTAACCAATGTAGCTGTATCAACCCTTCTATTGGTGCTCCTCTCCTCCGAACCCCTTCAATCCCTTTGATTTGAAGATCAAAGGATGTGAGAAGGCGTCTCATCCGATTTCAACACGTTATTTGCGAAACTTCTTAATAATATTATAGTACTGAATCGTGACTTCACATTCAGCTCCCAAGGATTCATGATCTCTTGTCGAGAATGGGCGTTACAGCATGATGTCGCCACCTCACTAGGAATCTTCAGATTAGTTAAAATCTCAGAGTTGTGAAGAAATCCACAGGTGAGGAGTCAACCTTCTCCATTTGCTTCTTGGAGTGTTCCATATAGGTAATATTGTAATATGAAAGTCAATCCAGACAATACCTGATGGTCCCCTATTCCGCAATAATCTTAGTAGATAAAGGCAAAGTTGAGAGGTCGAAAATCTCAAATCTGAGTTTTTGTGAGTCTGGAAACGTGACCATGAAACCCCAAATTTGAACTCTATCAAACTGTTTGTAGTAGTAGTAAATGTTTATTGTATAAGAACCGCAATATTCCTGTATTTTTGGTTCGTTCTAAGAAATTTCTCAAACATTTAGCGGGTTTAAAGTTTTAAAAACTTGGTTGTTGATTTTTTCAATCATGTTTTTGGCTGAACGTACGATTACATACCACATTCTAGAACCAAATTAACGACGTCTCAACGAGAACAAAGTAGGCTTTGGCCGTGTAAAAACTGTACATTTTGAACAATTCTTTAATCCAAACATATTAAACTTGGTATGCCCAGCAGTCAACATATCAAACAGACCAACTTTCTTTTTCAGGCAATGTCACATTGTTTACAGGATAATTTATTGATGCAATCATCTTTTTTCCAGGTTTTTGAAGATGCGGAGGATGTGTTCAAGTATGTTCAAATAATCATAGTTTTCTATTTATAATAGTGCTTTCATATTTGATTAGTCTGCTACACGTCTACTACTTCTGCATTTTTTAGCTGCCTGGCCTCTTGTGTGTTATGGTTGTGGTAGTTTTCTGACCTACCTACGCCGCACTCATTTTCATTGATTTGTTAACGCCTAATTTCATTGAATATTTTCAGAGGCCATGGTGACGTGGACTTGGAACGAGCTCTGAATGAGTCCAGTCTGGCAGTTTCATTATTTTTCAACAACAAATTTAACGAAGCAAAGCAGATTCTCGAGCCATGGTGAGTTCTGTCTCTTTGTTTCCATTTCAAAGTTATCCACCATCAAACGTCATTTGCCTTTTATAATGAATCCCAACATCTTATCAACATGACAATTTAAATAATTTTCAGGGTGGGGAAAAGTATGTATCACACTTTTGGTGATTCTGTCTTCAAGTTCCTTGAAGCTGTGATGACTTTTGAAAAGGTGATTTTAAATATTTTTCAACTCAATTTTCTATGTTTAACACGATGGACATATTGTACCTATTGTTTTCTTGTTTAAAATTTGTCATCACAATAACGGCTTTATCATTGTAGCAAGCTATTGAGAAGGCATCAAATGCTCTGAAGTGCAGTCTAGACATCTCTAATCGTTATAGAAAAAAACAACATACGATCGGTAAAATGGTTCGACGGCCTAAATATGACCAGTTTACTCCTGGTGCGTAGTGTTTCAAACTCTTTTTTTTGTTAGGTTGGGTGGTAATAGTTTTTCACTACTTGCATGGTATCATTTGACCTCGCCTTGTCAGCTGTGGTAAATGTGATGCACAGATTTTATTTGAGGTTAATTTATTTTTTCTTGCATGTGCACCTAAATATGTTTCTTTGATTCACTGTCGGTGTGAGTTTGTATGTCTTAGTTCATTTTATTTTAGAGAATTCCTCTTTATCGGTGGTGCATCCAAGTACTCCTTGTGCAGTCTTTATATCTTGAAATCCTGTCTGGGTTAATGAGGGTATCTTGTAGCCTTCCAAACCACTGATTCTATTTGTGTGGAAACACTGGTTTAGATGTCAAAAACCAAGATATTTTCAGTTTCAGTATTAAAAATTGAGCGTATCCACAATAATTTGTGTTTTCACAAAGGAATCTTTTATTATGTGAAAGTAAAGCATGCTCCAATAAGGGAATTGAACCCTTATTGGTACACACCATTGGAGAATGAAGCTATCAATCGTTAGCCCAACAGCGTCTGAGTCACAAGCTAGAAAATCGCTCCAACTTTTCCCTCAATTTCACTGCATTCATGGCCTGAAAGGTCAACTACTATTTCAAATATTAAACGATTGATCAGAAACTGAGCCAACAGTGAAGTTTGCCCCCTGGAATTAACAGCTAATGGGTTCCAGCAATCGTTCTAGTTGCTTCTTTGAGCCTATACGGGCGACCTGACCTGTGTTTGCCTTCCAAATTCTGCCTAATTAGACTAGTGATGACTTTCTGGTGAATCCCCTCCTCGGCAATGACTTTTCGTGTTGATCACCTCTCTCTCTCTCTTTTGCAGTAGTGGTTGTTGTTCTTCTTCAGTTCTCTATGTCTCCACTGCATGTGCATTCTATTGCTTTCTTTTTCGCTTCCTCTGCAAAGCTTTCTTTCTTATCCTCTCCATTTGACTCAAATTCCCTTATCCAATACATTTGTTATTATCTCATGAGCCTCCAAGAAGTTCACTCAACTTAGAGAAAGAGCAGAGGATACGTGCAAAAACCATACATAGTTTAGAAAAATTTCGTTTGTCATAGTAATAATACCCTTTTGGTGATATGTGTTGCTAAATAAGTTCTTTCTGCGTTCGAGTTTGAATTTCAATTCTTTCAAATACCAAGAAAATTTGAGGGTTTTCTCACAAACTTGTTGAGGAAAAATTGCTAATGTAAATGTATTGTTATAATTATCAGTAACATGGTGGAAATTACTGGTTATGACATTTTCAATATGAATCCAACTTCTTCTTTTCTTCTTGGAAGTGGAAAGGATTTCCTTCAAATTTTGATATTTCCACTTACTTACTTGCAATCAGGTTTCCATATTTATAAATTGTCTCCCATGTATGTTGAATCTTGTTTAGTCTCAATGGCAAGGCATTTTGGTATGCAATTTCAAATTTCATTGATGGTGATTACAGATGAAATGCATGCTGAGTTATGCTATGCTGAGGCTCTGCTTTTAAAAGCTATGTTGGCTTTCATTGAAGATGAAACTCTGGTGAACTTTATAAAAGCTGGAATGAAAATTCGTGTTTGTTTCAATTCTTACAAGTAAGTCCTACTTACTAAAGGGGTGCACAGTTCTATAAGTGGTGACTTTGTATTGAAATACCATTCATTCAAATTAAAAATGATGTTACACAAAGTCAATTATCATGATTAGTTGCACAATTATTTTGATCTTTTATGGTCCGCATTTTTGTTTCTTATTTTCCCAGAGAATGCAGTAATATATTGAAGTCTCGAGACTGGTCTGATGTCCAGCATGTTGTTCATTTTCAAAGTGGGGTTCATGTTGGCATTGGTGCATTCAATCTGGTATGTACTGATTCTTTCAAGACATGTTTCTTTCTCACCAATAATACCAATACTTATACCCATATACCAATATTTTTTATCTAGAGTTTCTGCTTGTTCTATCAATATATTTGTTTTCAGATGATATCGCTTCTTCCCTCGCGGATTATTAAGTTACTTGAATTCATTGGTTTCTCTGGGAGTAAGGTAATAGCATTTTCTTACTTTTCTTCAACCTTCCTGTAATGGGTGTTTCTCCGAAAATGTGTATTTTTCAAGGAAAAAATTTTTGAATTTAAAACGATAAAACTCACCTTTTTCTTTCAAATTTGTGCTCTCCTAGAGTTCCTTAGTTAATAGCAGCACAGGATAGTAAGATCAACTACCATAATCCATTTTAGAAAATTTTGACCTGCCAGATGAATGATTAATAACAATGAATAACAATAATTGTTAATAATCTTTCATTTTGGCGAGGGAAAATTATAATATAATAACGTGTAAGAAATATTTTATTATAGCACTTTTGTAACATTTTTAAACTTTTAAATGCTATAAGAAAGGCTTAAAGAATACACAAAGGCATAAAACATGAAGTTTCTCCGCTCTCGACATAGCCTGTTTTCGTGGAGCCATTTTTGGACGTTGTTAGTCCGCTTCAATCTACAAAATAACAGTCAAATTCAAGAAAAATTAACTAATAGGTACGTTTTTAAAGGTTAAAACCTATAACCGGTACGTTTTTAAATTAGGTTAAAACCTATAAATAACAACTCAACAACATAATAAACTAACATTCTGGCTCTCAAAAGTCACTGACAGCCAGATAAATGAAAATTTTTAACGAATCATCAAATATAGGACAAAGGTAGATGCAATAATTAGGCATTATCAACTCAATGAAGAGTAGTTCTGTGATGCATACAGAAAACACTAGAGGTTTGTTTGAAAACTACAAAAAACGAACAATTGAAGTGACCAGAAGAATGAAAGACAATAAAAAAAAATACTCACATGATTTTAGAGGTACCCATGGACTCTTTTGCTGTCAACTGATGATGCAATTAAAGAGTAGATGGTGTCAGGCCTGTAACCAATGGTGCCAAACTTGGAGCGAAGATGTTCCCAACGCCATTTGTTCAGTGAAGGAAGGCATGAATTCGAAGAGCCAGATGAATGAAGGTGAACCCATGGGACACATCCATTTTTTGGTGCAGAAACTTTTAGGACAGCAATAGCGATTTGATGTGACTTTCCCTTAAAACTAAAGATGTTGACCAACATACATTTCTAGGAAACACTTCAGTCTTCCATGAACTTAGTGCTTTACAGAGTGTGAGAACTTTGCTAATACCAGCATACGACAGTCAGATGAATGAAAAAATAGCACTTTGTGATGATATTAAACATTGATGGACAATTTAAAATCTTTAAAAAAAGCTCTGCTCATGTAGTTCAAGTTGCTAACTTGTATAAAAAATAAGAACAAGTTCAAAAATTGCATAACAACAGTGAGATATTGACACTGGACAAGAAAATACACATTCACAAATACACACCTAATAATGGTTTGGAAATATTGATGTTCTTGTACTTCTAGGAACTTGGACTGAGTGAACTGATGGCTGGCTACCAATTAGACCAAGGGTTGAGGCAGGTCCTATCAATCATGACATTACTCACTTATAATTTATTTGCTATCTACGTCTTGAGCCACCAGGAAGGCAATCTTCGTCTTTGTGAAGAAATTTTGGAAGAGCAATTGAAGGTGAAACTTCCAAGATTTTATCAACGTTTGATAACCAGAAAATATCGAACTTACAAAAAGGAAGCAACAGAGTTGCTGACTTCGATTAATTTTTGTCTGGTGACCTACATCTGCTAAAATAAAACGGCTGAAATAATATTCTTCTTTTAAAACTAAAAACTTGACTGTAGTCGTGGCTTGAGTGTGTGTGTGCTTTTGTCGTGTTAGTTGGTTATGTGCTTTCCTGTCAACGTAAAAAAAAAACCGAATTTTTTAGTATTTTCTCTTGTAGAAACACCCCTGAAAACGGCATCAAGAGGAGGTTAGGGGTAGTAGCTTTTTGCAAAAGCCACTCCAAGTCATTTTTGGCTTCATCTTTCTTTTATTTATTTTTCTCGTGCCCCAAGAGCTTATTCATAGTTCCAAGGTATATTTTGCACACTTATACGTGGAATATGAGTATTTTGGCGTATAATATGATTGAACCGAATAAAATTATAAGGATTATTGTTATAAGGATTATTATTATAAGGATTATTAGTGTTAAATTCTGGTATCACCGTTTTTGACCAATGAGTCAAAATCGGTTATTACCTGTATGCCCTAACTATGGAAATTATTTCAGTACGTTGTAGCAGAACGTTGTTGATAACAATCAAATTATCAAAAAGTTGTTGATAGAATTCTTGCACTTGCAAATGGGTTGGAGTCAAAAAATTGATTCATTTCAAATTATTCAACCTTAAAACTTGACAAATGTGCTTGATTGTTCATCGTCTTAGGTTCGGTATTAACCTAGTTTATTACTTGAAACTTCTTCTATTTTCTACTCACTATGTAGTGAGCCATCTTTTAGATATTCTGCCAGTAAGCACATCTGGAATGGGCTCTCAACTTTTGGGCATCTTTGCATGTAGTTTTAGATGCAGGGAAATGAAAAACATTTTATTTGAGAACAATCAAGACTGTATACATTTATTTTGTCTTGGCTTGGATACAGAAAATGCACAAGGTATTTTCATAATATTGATTTGAAATGGTTTGATGTAATATGGTTTCTACTATCTATTTGAATGAAATCGTTTCATCTTGGTTGCAGCGATATCCTGATGGTGCATGGTTCCTGTACTTTAGGGGACGCCTTGAATTCATGAATGGAAACATTAATGAAGCCAATGCGTGGTATGTCAAGTCATGGAAATCACAATCTCTATGGCCTCAATTTCATCATCTTTGTTTCTGGGAACTGATGTGGATTCATTTGTAAGTTATACCTATTACTGTTTTTCGTTACAATATTTATTTTGGCTTTCACCAAGAATGGTTTGTGTGAATGATTATAGAGATCTATTTCGCTGTCTTTACACGAGGATAGGAATTAGTTCTGTTCATTATTCAGTTAGTTCATAATAACCTACCTCAATCATGTCAAACATGCCTCTTAGTGCATAATTCAGAGGGTCTAACTGGAAACGTATAAGTACCTTTCATATTTTGAATGGTATTATCTGTGGCCTTCATGATTTTGGTCATTGTGTTTGAATATCTACTTGAATGTAACAGTGCGACTCAAGACTGGAACCAAGCTGCATTTTATGCTGACACTCTGCTGAAAGAAAGCAAATGGTCTCGTACAATTTATGGGTATCAGAAAATGTCAGCTCTCCTCATGCTTGAATCCATTGACACCTCTCTGAACAAAGACATCCAGACTTTGGTTGGGTAAGATTATGATTCCAAATTTGTTCCTTTTGTATCTCAGTATCAGTTTATCCTGATTATTCAAGTATTGTCTGTGGCCATAAATGGAATTTTGTATTCTTCCCAGGTACATCCCTCAATGGAAACAGAGAATCGCTGGGAAGTCTTTGCCTATTGAAAAGTTTTGTGTGAAAAAGTGTGAACGTTACAAAGCTCAACAAGGGACACTTGTTCTTCCAGCGATTGAATTACTCTATGTTTGGAACTACTTCAAAGTACTTGGGAAAAAGTGGGATCTGTCCCAGGCTGTTTACAAATTGGTATTGAAACATTTGTCTGAATTTGAACGTGGAAAATGTAAGTCTTGCAACTCACAATCCTTTTCAACTGAATTAGTTTCTGACTGTCATCCTGCATCATAGTGTATCCCAAATAATTAATTTTTCTATAATTCAAGATAGTGGAACTGCATATGAAGCAGACAACAAGGCTCTATTGCTACTTCTCAAAGCAGCGTGCCTGCATCAAATGAAAAGGCCATATCAAGCTGAAGAATGCTTGAAATCTGTTATAAGTATGGAAAAGCAAATCAAAGATGACCACTATATCATTCCATTCGCATTAGTTGAGCTTGCTCTTGTATACAACAATCAAGGTGACACGAAGAAAGCGATTCAATTGCTTGAAAACGTGAAGTAAGTTACATCTTTTGTATTCAGTCATGTATTTGGTAGTTATAGGACCTAGGACATTTAAATGCGCGTTGCCTCATTGTTATTTCTCCAGTGCTTTTTCATAGACATGGTTTGAACAATCGGTACCTAACCGAGCATAACGTTTGATGAGGTTTTCTAACAAAACCTTGTTGAGTAATGCATCCTTATAACGATTTCCATTTTATTGCTGAATAAATACCTTTTACACATATTTCTCTCAAGGGCCTGAGTAAACCCCCACGGGCGTAGGGTATTTACTCTTGAATTATTTTGATATGAATCGCTATAAGATTTGGTTTTGTCTGAAATGACTATTCTGTTCTTAGGAAAAACTATACTGGTTATTCGTTGGAATCACGACTTCATTTTCGGATCCACTCTGCCTTACTGGATTTCAACTCTGAAAAGAAATGAACCTCAATATATTGGTAATTAGACATTTCTTTCTAATTGCTCTCGCCACATTTGTACTTCCCCCTAGACTCTTGCTTCCGTTCATATTCCCTCTGGTTTGTTTGTTGTAATAATCCATTTGTCTGTAATCTGTAATTGTGTAGTTTTCGAGTGTTCAAATCTAAATCAGTGTTCTATTTTGTAATTTTTATATGGAGGATATAACATTTTTAGTCTGCTATTCTGGTTAAGGGTATTGAACTTCGACTTTCTAGGTTACACATAGTTGGGATTCATGGAAGGTATGGCTTCCAAAATCACCAATTTCTATTTGCTCAATGATTATTGTTACTCCTCAAGCACATCAATTGCATCAACACTTGTGCTTGGTAATGTAACATGTATTATGTTGATTGCTGACTAAATGTTTACCGTATCAGATATCATTCTGCCTGTTGTCTCTACAATGCATTTTGACATCCACCTTTATTCCATTAATTTCCCATGTACAACTGGTATCTCAAGTGATCAAAACTAACAACCTAACTAGCTAAGTTGGGATATAAATAGAAATCAACACAACTGACGAACTTTCTTGAGTATTCTTTAACAGTCTTAGAGGATTTGCTTAAACTGAAAGCGGTTGCCTCCAGCTCGACTTGCTGGTGACAGAAGATTCTTCTGAGAGGTATATCGATTGTACTTTCAATAAGATTGGAACTGAGCCTTTGGATTTGATACCATGTTAAATGATGACCAATTTCTTCAGTTAATACCCTCAGCATTTTGCGAATTATGCAGTTTAGAAGAGGAAGAACAGTTGCACAACAACACATGGGTTATTACTGAAATTTAGGAAGCTGATGCAAAAAGTTGATTGTTCCACCGTTTTGCTCCAATTCGCACTCACTGTGGCATGGTATAGGTATTGTCTAAATGACATTAATAATTTGTTTCTAGGTGATGTTCCATATATATTTTGTGTTGATCATTTTGTTATGGTCATGTCTCAATATGTTTTGTAACACATTATACAATGAAGTGGAAAATTGATAATTCATACTTGGATCCTTGTGTGTGAGTTTGAGTTTGAGGGGAGGGGGGGGGGTTGTTGTTGTTGTTGTTATTGAATAATTTATTGATACAGTTCCTCCCTTTACCTGCTGTTTCCATGAGACTGCTAGTAAAAACTAAGAACTAAACATGGTAATCAACCTTACATCTCTAATCTGAAGTAAAATGTGATGAAATATGATGTGAAAAAGTTAGAAGGGGTGTTCCAACTAGGTTGTTTCATATGTATTCTCTTTTAGCGAATTTTCGAAGAAAATATAGGTAGCTATTTTTGAAAAGTTTTCATACCAAAATCCGTTTCAGACCATCCTGAATCTACTGCCAAAAGACACCAACAATTATATGCATATATATATATATAAATTTCTCTTAAGTAGGTTTTCCTTTTGAAGTTCAAAAACAGGACACAAGTTTCGATTGCCTTTTTATTTAAACCAAAAGAAATCGAAAACAAAAGTTTCGAATCCGGGATTAACAATTAATAACAAAATGACAAATACACATGCCTCTCAATAATAACAGAACTTGCTGATACCGCGGCTATCGTCCAACTGACCACTGTCGTCACCCGACGGCAAACTTCACATCTGGACCCCACTACAACAACTTCTCCCATCACAATATTATCAATCCCTCCAGTCATTAACCAAACTGTCCTCCTGGCCAACTCGTCACAATCCAGAAGTTCGCTATTTTAGGTACGGTCTAAAGATGAGTTCACATCTTTACATATATATATATATATATATATTTTCGGTTGTGGAAATGAAAGCACTCGCGGTGATATACTGGATAAATATTTTCACAGGAGGAGAAAATATTAATATATACAATTGTAAAGCTTACTGAAATTTTCGCATTACAGCGTCATCAGCCTGGGAAGAAAACTTTTTTCCTGTTTCACACACTGCACCATTTCTTCCCGGACTGATGACAATGTAACACGAAAATCACCGTAAGATTTACAATTGTTTAAATCAAGTGTTGCTCTCTTTCTATTTTCTCCTCCTGTGAAAATATCCAGTTTATCCTATATATATATATACATTAACTCCCGACAGGGGTAAATTTAGTTTTTAAAAAAACAACTTTGATGGAGGGGATATTTGTAGGCTCTGTCCAGAATGTTGGTCAGCGCTTTGACTGCTGAGGTTGCGTTCCCACGGTGACGCGATCCGCGCTGCGTAGGCAGTTCAGCCCGGCGTGTGCGAGTCCAGCTCCCATTAATCCTCCCGTTTTACTTCCTGGTACCACGAGGTAGACTGATTGGAATCGTGGTTGTCTGGATTTCGGGTGACGGATTTCCCACTGGACTGTTTTCCTGCGAACATTGTTCTCGAGAGCTTTTTAGTAGGGATATTAATTTCGGTAGCCACAAATACGCCAATATTACAACAATCACTCCCATAGTTATAGTATCAATGGTTATGGGTATAATTCTGGATTCGCCATCATAGTTGATCCAAGGGTGTTTATTATCAATATAAAATTCATCATAAGTTTCTAATCGGAAGGTATCATTGGGTATTTTAATTTCGGGTATGTCCTTTAGTTTGATTTTTAAGAATAGTGGTTTCCCAAAAGACGATCCTTGGCTAAGTAGCAATACTTTGTTTAAATAAATCTCGTCCTCTTCAGATTTTATTAAGTAGGATCCTCGCAATTTTATTATTTCCGATTGGTCTTCTTTTCTCATTTCTAACGTTTCTTCTTGAGGTGCGGTAATTAGTATCTGATTTATTACCTGAAATTTCTGAATCATTAATTCGGTTATTCTGAATTTGGAATATTGACATTCTGTTGTAGTATTCTGAATAATTAGGTTCCTCTCACACCTTGCTTCAACTTTACATATTGCGTCCCAGTTACAAAAATACTTGTTACTAATCTTTCTGCAGGGTTCCTTAAGTACATAAAATTCCTTATCTCTATCGTACAATTAATAATCATTTTGGGGTATAATGGGTACATAATCATCCCCTCTTAACTTCTAGAATACAATCTGTTCTAATTCATGGTTAGGCTGCTCTAATCTGATGACGGAATGCAATATCGCAATTCTGACTTCACCGTCGTGTTCAGCGTTGAAATGTCCAAAAGCTGAGGGGGGTTTTGGGGATGGGGGGGGGGGGTCACCCATAAATGAAACGGTCTGTCAAGTGGCGCCTCAAGGTTTTTTACCAGCTGATTAAGATGGGAAGTCAGAATTGCTACCATATCTTATTCCGCTCTCAAACTTTAGCACTTTGAAGATGAAGAAACGTGGTTATTACTTGAGATGTTCTTCATGTACATCATGTTCTTTAACGGAGACATTTTACATAAAACCAATTATTTCTTCGAAAATTCGCTCTTATAGTCATGCTGTGTGACTGGGAATTTTTTTTCTTTTTTCTCAGCGGGTGGAGAGTGGTGAAGTAATGATTGTTAAAAGTACGCTATATTCGACCTTACTCGACAACGCACTTTTTCTGACCTGAAAACATTGACCCTGTCTCCCTAAATGTAAAGAAAACCAAAAGAAGCTTTTAGTATAGCCTTTCCAAATCATGGCTGCCCTTAGTTTCGTGAATGTTTTTCCAATGTATTTCCAGGGATAATACGTGTAGGAATATCTTGCATACTATTCAACACATAAATATATTTGAAACAACATTTAATATAAGCATGAGAATAAATGATTTATAAATAAGGGATTTATAAAATAGATATCTGAAATTTCAATAAAATTCTTCTAATATAGCCTTCGGTAAACATCACTAGCATTGTTGCTAACACAAGATTAAAACAGTTAGGTAAAACACTTTGGTCTTCAAAACCAAAAAATTGGTTTTGTAAAGTAGAAATGGATAGAATCATTTTCAACCTTTTCACTGGCAAACCCTGAAATGGAAAATTACCGATCTGTGCCAAACGCCCTTTTCACGTGTGCGGCCAGATTATTGACTTAATCTCATACCAGGGTGTTTGTTATGAGTCTTGCACCGAGGATACACACGTTACGCCCTGAGGCGTCTGGCGACCCTCATGGCACATGAGGTTAACGGTCACCTAGTGTGCCATGAGGTCGCCGGTGAACTCACTCTGAACATTATGCGTGAAGCAGCCGGCGGACTCATGGCACAACGGGTAAATCATCACATGAGGCACTGTAAAATCGCTTGTGATGCTCAAACCCGCAAACCATTTCGTGCCTGGCTACCTTGGCAACGCATAAACATAATAATAACTGGAGGAGATCCAACAAGTTTACTTTTCATAATGTTTCTGCGTGAAAACCAGTGAGTATTCTGGCGGACTCGTGGCAATGTTAAAGCTCGGTCTTTGAGTCAGCCGGCAGCCTCATGGGAGCCAAAAGGTTAATCCAGCTTCAATTAATTAGGTAATTTTCTAAATTTTCACTCAGATTTCGATAGAATCAATTCAATGTGACATTGATAGGTTCAATTCTTATTCTCAAGTATAATTTAATATAATCATTTGCTAGAGAAATTTTGGAGAAGTTATTGACCGTGTTTTTCGGAAATGGTACGGTTTTAGTTGACTTCAAATCATCATTACTCTATCTGTCAACTCCAAACATCTAAACCAAACACCCCCATCTAGAGAAAAACTTGAAACATTAACTGCTCACATTTATAAAAGAGAATTACCTATATAATAAAAAGGTTTAAAGTAATTTCTGTGTACTGGTTGGGACCAAAGAACAACTGTTTGATATTTTATTATTGTGTTCCTAATATTACGTTATTTATATTGCATTCTAATTCTTGAAGAAAACCTCTGATTAATACTAATAGAACTCCAACTGTTTCTACATTATTAATGTAATCATCCGCTGCCGTTTGTTCATTCACCTTACTGTTTTACCAATAATCCTACATGTATCTGGTTAAGTTTGTATTCAACTACTGAAATAGTATTACTTTTGTTACAAATTCTTATGTGATTTATCTCACTTCTTTTTTTCATTCAAGTCTTTATTTTTCAAATTCAAACAGCCCAAAATGTTGTTGTGTTGGTTGTATTATGGTGTTTTACATCAATGATTTGCATTCCTATTGTTTTATTTATTCAATTTATTGTGATAAAAACTTGGGCATTCCATCATTAACATTAAGAACTACACATTCCATCGTATTTTTTAAATTAATTGTTGTAGTTAGTTATTTTATCTAGGTAGCAGTACTTATAGTTGAATTCATCGTTATTGTTTTGTTGTTTGTTTTTTAAATCTTGT
The DNA here is from genome assembly GCA_963920205.1 of Stenodema calcarata. Taxonomy (NCBI): domain Eukaryota; kingdom Metazoa; phylum Arthropoda; class Insecta; order Hemiptera; family Miridae; genus Stenodema; species Stenodema calcarata. The sequence continues at coordinate 6,601,877 of OY986057.1, forward strand.
TGTTATGCAATATCGATCATTGTTGTTGTTCAGCTTTCAAATTTAAATTTATTTTTATATGGCGACTATATTCCTATTTCAACTATATTTCAATCGTGTATGCTATTAGCAAGCTCACTTGGATGTGCTAAACGTTTGATACTATCTATCCTCTAGTTGAATTCCATGATTTTACTAACTAGTCAACGAGTTTTCCGACTATTCCTTTGCCAATGAGCCATTCATGTGATAAGGCACTGAACAAAAGTACATACCTAACTTTGAGAAACATAATAAAAAAAAATTATATTTGGGGAATTGAAGCTTCTATTCCTATAGTGACCCACAAATCCAAATTGTATAATACCTACCAGTATACTTGTGTATATATGCTTTCTTGATTCGTATTATGGAATTTCACAATTGAAGACACGAGTGGAAGAAGGTGCTATGTAACATTTTTTCGATAATTCATGTAGTAGCGCGAAGCGCAGATAATCCTCAAAATATTAGGTTTATTGTCATCAGTACATGATTGAAAACACCTTAGCAACACCTTGGATAAGAAAAAAAGAGAAAAATTCCGAACCAAACAACATAGGCAAGTACGCAAACTCAATTTTCTTGATATTTTACTTTTGTTACTTAGCACCTTCATCCACTTGTGTCTTCAATTCTTTTATGGTTATTTAACTCAATTCATCAGAATACACCATGTTGCTCTTGTGTAGGAATCAGCTCAAATCTCGTTAGTTGAGCTTCAGAAGATACTATTCCCCCAACTTCGGTTTTTCTAGATGGAGGATGGTGATATACTAATTATGTATCAATGTATCCTAAAGGAAATTAGGTATCCTGTAGGTCGGCTACATTCGCATTGACATTCAAATGTGGCGATTTGTGCTGATGTGAACACTCAGCAAATGTCTGCTTAGACTTTTACTTCCGTTTGAATCAGCTGGGCCAGTTTGAAAATGGACCCGACAGGCTGCCTCACGATTCACTCTCATGTTGACGATTTTTGAACTGATCCAACTTTGAGCCGTCATTGTGAACGAACGGCTGGTCGTACAAAGCTGTGGATGGTCTTAAAAAATTCTAAAAAATAAACTCTATCTAAATATGAAATAAAAAACATACCGTTCCATGGGAATTTTTTGAGTTTTGGAAATTTCAAAATTCGTTTTGAACCCCTTCCCCTTGACCTAGGGTTATGAAAAGTTTCGAGGACCATTGTGGGGTTGGTCGGAACCCATAAAAAAAATTTCGTAATTTTTACTCAACGCAACTGGGCAAAGTGCCGGACGGCGGACGGACGGATTTTTGTTATTCAATTTTCTGAATCTTCGTATCTTGAAACGTAAACCAACAAATTTTGACATGGGGTTAAACAATTTTTTTCTTTGGGCGATTCCAATGGTTCATTATCGAAGATAATTTTTTTTTTTTTTTTTTTTTTTTTGTGATTTATTTATTGCAACTGAAACATAGTACAATTCATCTAGCAATATTTCATTTCATGATAAGCTCACTAGGGGGGGTGGAGGTTTACAGCAAAACCTGGCCCATACTTGTATCAAGAACAGTTAAAAACACTGGATTACACTTGCACTATTTGCACAGCACAATTAGGTCCAGAGGTTTATTTCTCTTGAGTCGCCGAAGCTCTCCTTCGTTGTTTAAAACGTTGAGCATCTCCAGGTTCTCGTGTTTGTGGAGGCGATGTTCGTGCTTCCTTGCATATTTGGCGATAATTTCGGTGACCGTTTCTACCCTCAAGTCTCGATGAATATCATCATTCCGCATGAACCAGGGGGCCCGTACTATGCTTCTCAATATTATATTTTGTCGGGTTTGGATTGTTTTAATATTTGATTTTTTCGCACAACCCCAGAGCTGTATCCCATAGGTCCAGATGGGGCGCAGTATCTGTTTATATATGAGTAATTTATTGTGTAGTGAGAGATGGGAGTTCCTTCCCATCATCCAGTACATCTTTCTGAACTTGATTTTTAGTTCCTGATTCTTTTTTTCAATGTGGTATTTCCAGTTAAGTTTGGAATCAAGGTGCATCCCTAAGTATTTTACAGTGTCAGAGTATGGAATTTTATTTGAATTGATCTCAACTTCTGGGGCTGAGATTTTTCTATTAGTAAAGTTGATGTGCACTGACTTTGTTTCATTCAGTTTCATTCTCCACATCTTGGTCCAATTGACAACCTTGTTAGTGGACGTCTGTAGATTGCGAGTTGCAGTTTCAGCGTCACCTCCAACAGAGAGGATGGCAGTATCATCAGCAAAAGTAGCTACAGTTGTATTTTCCTGTTGCGGAAGATCTCGTGTGTACAGCAGGTAGAGTACTGGGCCTAGGACACTGCCTTGTGGTACCCCTGCTTTTATAGGCTTCAAGACAGAGTATTGGTCACCCTGCTTTACCCTGAAATGTCTGTTCGCTAGGTAGGATTTTAGGAGTAAGTAAAACTGTTTTGGGAGATCCCTGTGCAGTTTATACTCAAGTCCCTTGTGCCAGACCTTGTCAAATGCCTGGGCCACGTCCAGAAAGATACTGGCACATATTTTTTTACCTTCTAAAGCCTTTTCTATTATGTTAGTGATTCTATGAACTTGATCTAGCGTAGAGTGGCGTTGCCTGAAACCGAATTGGTGGTCTGGTATCAATTTTCTGACTTCAATAATTGGTTTAAGCCGTTTGAGCAACAATTTTTCGAACAGTTTTGATAAGACAGGGAGGAGGGATATGGGTCGGTACCCCCCCTTTCCATTTGGTGATTTTCCTGGTTTGGAGATCATTATGACTTCCGCTACTTTCCACTGGGAAGGTACATAACGTAACCTGAACGTGGCGTTGATGATATGAAGTAGTTTAGTTATAGCCTTTTCAGGGAGCTCTTTCACAATTCGACCGGTTATCAAGTCATAGCCAGGGGTCTTTTTAGGATTAATGTTGCCTTTAATTTCATCTTTGAGTTCTTTTAACGTAACGGGCCGAATATCGAGCTCATCCGTTTTTTCTATCAGTGTTGCATTTTCTTCAGGTGTCTGTACTGGTAGAGGTTGAAAGGTTTCATAGAGATGATCTGCAAAAAGTTGAGCTTTCTCTAGGTTACTTCTGGCCCATGTCCCGTCATCCTTTTATCGAAGATAATAAACCAAAAATCCGGACCAAGGGCTCAAATTACATTAGGTATTTTAAACATTTTGTAGTTTGTTTAATTATGATCGATAATGAACCATTAGAATCGCCTAAGAAAAAAAAATTAGCCCCTCAAAATTTTAGGGTTTGCATTTAAAGATATGTACCTAGATTCCTAAAATAATTTTAATAAAAAAAAATAAATAAATAAAATCCGTCCGTCGCTGTTTTCCGTTTGTGGGACTTTGCCCAGTTAGCGTTGTGCTAAAATTACGAAATTCGGTTTACGGGTTCGGACAAACCCCAAAATGATCATTGAAACTTTTCATGACCCTATGGGAAGGGATTCACAACGAATTTTGAAATTTGAATAAATTCATATCTCGATATATTCAAATGGACGGTATCATTTAATTCACATTTAATAGAGTTTAATTTTCAGACTTTTTTAAGACCATAAGGGCTCAAAGTTGGAGCAGATCGAAAGTCGTCAACATGAGGGTGAATTATGCTGGGTTACTGTTCACACTGGCCCAGCTGTTTTGAACAGCACATGGTTTTCAGATGTCGATTTAATTAATAATAATTGTTAGTGATTATTAATAAAAATCAATAATAGGTAACTAACAATAATTATTGATCATCTAGTGATCATAACAATAATTAATTTAACATTTAGTTATCTAGATAGAAGGGTGATCTGTACAAAGTAATTAAAATAATCCATGAAGAACGGTAGGTAGGTATTCTTTTTTTGCGTGGGGGAGAGGGAGTACTTTGAAAAAGTACCTAGTTATTTTCAAAAATTTCCTATGTTCTTTCTTCCTATGTTCATCAGTTTGGTGAACTTCGGGATTTTCGCACGTGGCCACGGACAGATATTGTCTGGTATAACACATGAACGTGTGAGTAGATATCTATCTGCATTGCAAGCCGTTGCAATCCTGCTTTCTTGAAAATTCACAAAAACGAATTTTTGGATGAAATGATGAATTTAGTGGGCATGAAGCACTTTTAGACCTAACTGAATTTTATTTGTAGAGTTCCAAACTTGATGTGGTTCTTGAGGCTTAATTACTAGAGCACTATGGTCGCATCAATTAAAGGTTGAACCATGAGGAGGTATTAAGAATAATGCCAATTACAAATCGTTTATTTCAAGTCTGTGTAACTGCACTAAGGCAAGTTTCTGCGTGAACTTGTCATTGACGAGTGTCTTTTAAATAGATGATAAGCGAACGGATTGGTTGAATTATCGTGTAGTAATTCATGCAGAACCTATACGCTAATTGTAATGTCGAGATGCAACGCATCCAAGTATCCTAACCACTGATTAACATACACAATTGAACTACTTACATTGAATCCTACGGCAAACAAGAACGAACCCTGTTGTACGACATTAATATTAGGTACATTACTAGTATCGAGGATCCCAATGTAACAATCACTGGCCATAAAGAAACCCACGAGCCCACCAAAGCGAGGTTTTGTTTGCATAAATGGGATCTTAATGCAATTTGACACATTAAATACGTCATAACTTATTCATTATGTAACTGCATAAGACTTTTTCTTCAAAATTGACTAGACCTTAGGATCTGACTGTAAGTCCGCATCTTACCGCATACTGACAAATCAATAGACAGTGTTGAATACAATATTCACCTTCTGACTTTCAAAGTCAGGAAAGAAACTATTTGTTAAGCTTAAAAACTCTTTTCGCAGTCGCATTTCGTCTCGAGATATTCCATATATAAGTTTCTTATCAACTGAGTTACGAGAAGTCAAATGCAATGAAGATTATTTATGTACATTTTATATTCGGATTTCACGGTAGTACCACAGTAGGTCCATGATGTCGTCAATCGCCTCGTATGTATAAGGAGTAGGGCTTCTCTAAGAAGTTGCAATATTGTTGCACCGTAACAGGTGGGAACCGACAAGTTGTCATCGGAAGCACATCATGTGGTGAACCTTTTTGCTAGTGCTCAAACTGAATCTAACGAAGGTGTGTTCCAGGCACTAAAACTTGTCCTGAATTTGATCTCATCGCGGGATCTGTTTTCATCACTGGATCTGACCCTCTTCTCGTCTCTAGATCTAATTCTCTCCTCATCACTAGATCTGAATCTCTTCTTAGGATTTTTTCGGAATCCCTTCTCATGGGATCGAATTTCTTTCCGTTCAACTGTATCATCCTCACTTCTGTCGTGCAAGTATTATTACTTTCTCGGGTTCGTGTTCGTTTTGTCTTGTTTCGTCTGATGGTGAAAATCCCGTAGACCATTGGATTGAAACAAGAGTTCGTACATGCAAATATGAAGAGGCCCTTTTGGACTCGATAGTCCAGTTTTGATGCCGATTGCCGATCTATAAAATACCTGTGAACAATAGAATAAAAAACATCAGAAGTTATGAGTCAAATGACATGCGAAGATTCACGTATCAAGATTATAGGTTATTTATTTAGCTCGGCCCCTTGATGATTCGGCCGATATTTGAACACGCTAAAAAGGTACCAATCCAACGATCTGTAGTTACTGGATTATCGGTATGAGCACTCGAAACCAGTAGAAGGGCTCGAGGGCACATGAGAGTTGGTCCACTGTTACATTTAGTTTTATTAATTTGATTTTATTTTCAGTGGTCGATTTCTAATATTAGATTAAGGATGTGTTGTGCGAATAAGACGCGAGCGGAATGTTTTGTGATATCTGGACTCGGGAATCGCGACAGGGGGATGAAGGCTCGATAGCGATTTGGATCGACGGCTTGTAAGGTCTTCGGTTATATATGAAAGGCTTTGACGTTCAACGCAACGCCACGTCTACATCTACAAATGATCACGTGTTGCACCTTGCGGACCCCTGAGATTTTCGAGAATATTACCAAATGCCTGGAGTCAACCTATCTTCGGTTTCCTGGGACTGCCAGTTTGAAAATGCATAGCTAACCACCCCCTTTTGCAGATCCAGGGTCTCCTGAAAAAAACATTCCCTGATCAACATTCCCTCCATACATCAGCAACGGTTGATTCCAACAATCGGAATTTACGGCGATATTGGGATGCTGTGGTTTCCTTCTGGCCTTGCAACTTTGGTGATTCTAATGCCCGAGCACCCCGTCATCAAGTTGTTTGTCATCACTTCCTATCAGCTATCATCTCTTCCCGGTCAGAAAATTTTTTCGTTTTTGTTATTCATTAAGATTTCTATTTTATTTTCTAAAAGTTTTTATTTATTTATTTCATTATTACGGGCAAGCCCAATTACATTAATGGTCAGTGATACAGACAGATTATACAAAACTGAAATATGATTATGGAAAAGGAAGAAATGATAAAAACTTAACAATTTATGCACCACAGATAAGAAACATGGGTAATTTACTATAGGACGGCACTAGGGGTATTGCAAACTACAGTCTTCAACTTCGAGAGGGAGTCATTAAAAAAGTCAAAATCGGGATTCAAATTCAAAAAGAGATTTGCAGTTCTTGGGATACGACGAAGGGGGCGGTTGAGCTGGTTATTTGTCGGCGAGAAAGGAACACCAAACAGCGGCGAAGAACGTGCAGACAACCGTGGAACCCGGAGATTAATTCTGGATAGAAGAACAGGGCAGGAGACCAGATTGTTTAAGAGTTTAAACAGCAAAGTGAGGAGCCATGCAACGACGCTTCTCAAGGGGCAGCAAACGGCAAACTCCACGTAGGTATTCGTAGTTCACATCGGTTGAAGCAATGCCAAGCTTATACGCCACGTATCGAAGAAATTTTTTCTGCATTCTCTCCAACGTGTATTTGTGCACTACATAGCAGGGTGTCCATACGGGGGATGCATATTCCAGGAGGGGAAGAACTAAAGTTGTAAAGAACAACCTAGGCAGATAATAAACCAAAATCCATCCTCTGCCTCCATGGCTGAAAAGGGACGGAGAACCGTTCGCGGGAAACCTATGAATCTCTCGGTTCACGGGCTGCTCGCCACAGAAAACCCTACTATACTACGTAGTGTGTTCGGAGCAATTAAGTTTCCCCGAGCATTCGCCGAATGTTCCGTTCGCACTCGTGCTCGCCCGTGTGGACGCGGCTTAATATTCAATTAATAAGGTTCAAACCAAATGAAAGGTTCGGTTTTTGCTTAGAAACTTTGCAAAACTGATGTAAACGAAGGATGCATGGTATCTAATAGTTGAAAGGGGCATCAACAACGTTGCGGGGAATTGTGGGGGTTGTTGTAGGATTTTTTAACATGGAACATGTTTTTACGGGCGTGATTCGCTTTGGAAGAGCATGGTCGTCCTGTCCACCTCTTTGCAGCCCGCCACCGCCTTGCCTCTTCCTACCTTTCTCCAGGGCTTCAACGGGACCTTAACAGTCCTTCAAAGTTCCTCCTTGTGTTTTTCTCGTGTTCGGGTGTGGAAGTTGTTCACTTGTGAGTGTCAAGCCATTGTGGGTGTCAAGTGTGGGTGTGAGTGTGAGTATTGTTCTTCTACTACTTTTTTCCCCTCTGTTATTATGTACCTACCTATCTGAATACATGTTCCATGTTTACTTGCTTTGATCCTTGATCTAAACTGTAATAATCCGGGGGTCTGAGGGTGTCCCCCAGATTTCATTCCACAATAAATGTACAATTATTTTCTCAGCAGTCCAAAATTGAAATAATGCCGGATAACCTCGACTTCCGTAGGTGACTTTTTATTTATTTTTCTTTTTTTACAGTTAGTTCATCCCCCTTGCCGTGACTTGTTTACTTTTTGCTACACTTGTGCATTGTTTTATTCAATATTTTTCAACTTATTTCAGTTACCCCAGTTTGATACGGACATGGTCAAATACTGATATTGGAGCCTCTACCACACAACAGGAATGAGCCTGATGTTTTGCCAACCAGTTTTTGAGGTGAACGATGATTGAAACAGTTGGGAGATTATTCGCTCTTTACATTTCTATCGGATCGAAGGTTTTGTAATTTCTGCAGTCGGTAGAAGCCAATTAGTGATTGACCGGCCGCCTGTAGACTCACGTTGTCCAGAAGCTCGTGATGAGCGAATGCCGTTTCGGGGTTTGTATGCGAAATTCCTGTGTTGACGTCATTGTGAAATTTTATGCCGCTTAACCTTTACATTACTACGTAGACCACTGTTTTTAACAATAAAATTCCCAATTCAACAACTTATTGACGTAACTATTTTGTGATTGAAACGATTCTCCACCTTCCCGTACTTCTGTTGTGTTAACGGAATTCATTCATATTTTCGGTATTATTCAATTTTAATTGGCACGGTGATTTGGCATTGGTGACGCCATAATCAACTTGACGTATTATATAGGAGGAAGTTTGATGGCCGATTCAACATTTACAAAATTCATAAAAATCGCATAAAAATGCATAAACCAATACATTTAAGTTCAGGCACCCACGTTTGGCTTTTATGAGTGTACGGTGCCATTTCGCCGCCCCCTGCGCCGCCAAGGTGCCAAAATCTATACAGCACTGACAGAGTTGGAGAGTCCTGCAAGTACATTTACCATGGAAGAAGGAATTCTTCCATGTACATTTACTTTGAAAATCCGCGACTGACGGTGTAATCTACCAGTCGCATATGTTTAAACTTCATACCGCCAAATCAACTATATTCAACTCTCAGCACCGCTCGGTATAGGGAATAATATAGGCACTAATAACTCACCATAACGTAATGAAATAATATGGCGTCCAACAGGTGAAAAACGTCAGGATAAGCGTCACAGTCATTCGAGACATTCTAGTTTTAGCTTTTCCCAAAAACTCTTTCGTAGATCGACGGAGTCTATCTGTGAACCAAAAAAGAAGATATTTATGGCAAATAATACGAGTAATTGTTATGTTATGGTCCAACAAGTGGCGCAGGCCCGATTCATTATGTGTGCCATAATTATTGTACAATTTTTCAAACTTTCTTCTATTCACGCGCTGATTTCCACTCGAATAAGATGTTCATTAAACATACTAAGTAGTCAAACAGATGATATAATGCTAATAAACTTCATGACAACAAAATGGAATGTAAATTCAATTAGCTGAGTAACGTTCTTACTTTCTAATACATATCCTTGAGTAATAATTGAGTACTATTGCATAAGTATATAAAATAAAATTATCGATAATACACTTATGCACCATCACGAAGTGAGTGGATTCTTGAAGGATTAGAAATATATGAGAAAGAAGGCCCTCGTGAGTAAATAAATATGGCCATGAACAGTAGGTAACTAGTAACTAGAGGAGAATGAAAAATCGGGATGTGGTAATCTCGTAATTTTAGCAAATTTTCGAAGAAAAGGATGATATTGTTCTCGGTCCAAAATTGTTAAAACTCGAATTTCCGAAATAATTCCATATCAGAATCCGTTCCAGATTATCCTGAATTCACTGCCAAAAGACACAAAAAAATACGATAATTCGAAGATAACTCTGAGATGAATTGAGATGAATAGGTAGTTCAAATTAGCTTAAAAAATCTGGCTTAGCATTCGAAAGGCTAAGTTCGTAGATGAGCAGAATCGGGCCACCATTTTGAAGGGGTTTTTTTTAACGCTAAACACGATGGGGAAGTCAGAATTGCGATATGCTATTCCGTTCCCAAACTGGAGCACTTTGAAGATGAAGAAACGTGCACGTTTCTTCATCTTCAAAGTGCTCCAGTTGCAACCATGGTTGCTACTTGAGATTTTCTTCACGGTTCATCTACTGACGATATAGCAATTCATCATCGTGTTCAGCGTTGAAAAATCTATAAACTGAGTTGTGAATCGGCGCGGAAAATTGAGACAAAATTTGATCAATACTCTTCTGGTACCTATTCAACACATTTTTTATTTCCCTCCCCCCCTTCCACCCCAAATTTTACTTTTACTACTTCTGTTTTACTTATTCGTACGAATGGCTATCGCTTCAAAAATTACGCTCATGCCTCATACGCTCATGCCTAATGACTGTTTTCAGTTTGTATTTCATCCCCCACTACCTTTCCCCCACATTGATATCGATATTTCTGCTTCGTTGCTTAATTATACCCAAAACTTAGTCGATAAAGGAGAGAATCATGAAAATCTTAATGATACTTGGGCAAAGTATGAAAACGATGTTCGAAAATGATGCATTTGCATACAAAAACGCCCCCTGCACCCTCTCCATAAAAAATTGAGAATAGCGTGTTTCAAGACTGATGAATGAAAGCAAAGATGAAGAATAGTGTGAATCAGACAATTCTTCAATTTTATCCCCATCAATACTCCCACTCTAACTAGGCAACTTTTGTTTTCGAATGATCTCTCCTTAAACCAAAAATACCTCCTAGGGGCGCTTCAGGACCTCCCCATACCTCCCCATTCCATTTAAATTCTTGAAGCGATTTCGGCATAATCGAGACTGCAGTTTGGAAATCAAGATCTGTTGAACGTCCGGGTGGTCCGAAACGGATTTCCATTGCCAAAAATATGATATCAAAGCCTTCATTGAATAGTGTGGTCAAATTATCTACCTGGTCAAATTAATTTACGTAGAATAATTGTTCTCAACTCACCACCAGTTGTGCCGTTTGCTTGCTGGCAAATTTCCCTGACTACCGAGCCGTAGCAGTAGCTTATCGCGATCAGTGGGAAAACGTACATTATGAGCATGTTCAGGACTGAGTAAGTAACCAATTCATGGGTACCCGGGTTCAAAGAGTTGATGGATATGCACTGCTCGTACCACGTATGATTCGGATGAGGATGTACTTTGAAGATGACCGCCTGTAAAACAAACAAGCATCTGCAAACATCAAACACAACGAGAAGAAAGACAAGTATTGATGCAAGGAGTAAGACTATCGGTACTCAATTTTTTGAAGCCACCAAATCTCTATTTAAGAACATTCCAAACGGGTTGATACTTTGGAGATATGGTAGTATATTGGGATTCATCAAAATCCTTAGTTTCCTATTTGTATGCGCAAATATACTCGTGCAATGAAGGGGTTACCGCTTGAACTTCTTCCGTTAGAAGACCTACCTGGGGCAAACTACAGAGAGCAGCCGTGAGCCATGAAATTTTTATGAGCGTCCTTCCAGTTTGCTTAGCGGAGGTCAACTTTAGAGGGTTCAATATTCCATTATATCTGAAACAAAAAGATGACAATATTAGAACCTTATACCGAAGTGGTGGATCTCTAAACAATGAAACGACACTTTGGTCATTGAAGTGTGTATTTCGAGGTCCAAGATGAAGCTATCAGATTCCAAACATACAATCGTTACACATATGTCTACAAGTTTTGAGAAAATGAATTCATCCATTAAAAACCGACATGTCTGGTCCAGTGATCAAAAGGTTCAGTTATACTTCACCTGTCAATAGCAATGCAGACCAGGACGAAACTCGACTGATACAGCCCGAAGGTCCTGAAAAACTGCATAACTCTGCAAGCGGCATCGCCAGCCCACCAGCTAACGGTGGCGGCCCACGCGATTTCCAAGGGCATGAGGATGAACGTGACCTGTGAACTTCATGAAGTTAACAAAACATCGTAAATATTCATTTCCACCCCCCCCCCCCCCCCCCCCGAAGTCTTAAGACATTTAAATTTAAATTTTGAATTCATAGTGACCCACAAAAATCCAATATCCCTATATGTAAAATTTGAATAACAGAAATGTACTACCACAACGACCTTTGCTAGACGTTAAGTAGGTATAAGTACCTTTTAGTTAGTTAAAAGTAGGATATTTAGGAAGTAATATATAAGAACAATTCTTATAATAATTATAATTATTATAAACTAAAATGCATTACTGAACGTACGTACATCCAAGCTGAGCTGGGAGAGAACGAGCCTGGACAGGTCACTGACCTTAGGCTTAGATATTAAACAAACGAACGTTGCATTCATAATTTGTACTTGTGAATATATCTGTATTATGTAAAATGTGTAAATAAACGATTATATTAATAATAAAAAAATTAAAAAAAATAAAACATTAAGAAAATAATTATGCGTGCAGCAGGGGAAAGATATGAGTGATTTCTTTCGATTATGAAAAGTGTTCAAATTAGGTAAAACCCCTCTATTTTGTACCCGTTTTTCAAACTTTTCCCGGGGAGATGTCCCCTTTTATCTAGGAATGCGGTAGCGTTCCGCCCGCCAAGCAAACAAGTTGAGAAAAACAGATGGTACGTTTACCGGACGTCACAGAATGCGTTTGTCAGGTATACATATCTCGGCTCTTTTTAGACCGATCAACTTCAAATTTGGTTTGGGTCTTTTTGGTGTACATAATTAAAAGCCCTGAATGTCTCAAATCGTTAGGTCTAATGGGAGACGAGTTATATAACTTCAAAAACTCGGGTTTTCACCCTTACCATGTTCTTCTTCTCCTTCTCCTTATTCAGTTAGGCAAGGCTACAGCCTCTCCACCTTCACCGATTGACCTGTCCTTTTGCACAGAGCTTCGTTTCAACTTAAGACAGTGACTTCTAAAAGATTTAACCCATTACCTCAACCCAAGAAATGTTTAGGAACAAAAAACTGAAATGTTGGCTAATTTTGACCACTTTGACGAGTCTACAGCCGGGATATTTATCCATCTGAAGTTGGTTTAAATCTTTCAAATGGCCTCATGTTAATTATTTTATAAGTGTTATCCTCGTGAGGTAGTTCTGTTGGGTACAAGCCGGGAGTAGCGGGAGCTGGGCCGGGTAGCCCTTATCCAGTGTAGTTCTTTGAGCCGGCCGGGGAGGTGCATGAGTGAAGGTGTACAAGCTTGAAATGTACGTGGATACATATCTTGCTAAATGCCACTGTGGGGTGATTTAATTATTTTGCTACATACGCTATTTGATGCTACTATCTTCACAACAACAAAAGGATGTGATATCCCCCCCCCCCCCCCCCAAAAAAAAACTGTGTAATTCCTCGCAAATATCATTCTACGTTTTTATTACTACACATAGACGAGACGTTTTTATTACTACACATCTTTGTATTATTTTATTAGTTGCTTGTATATGTAATAAAAACGTCACGCCATGCTGTCATTACGGTGCTTGTCAAGTGGTTAGGACATCTCTTTAGTTTCTATGTAAAACCTCAACATGTTAAACGATTGTACCCATTGGGAGTTTGTTAGGCTAAACAGATAAGTAAAAGGGATTTTAGGATTGTATTGTATATAAACCACGTGCAATAAACCCCTATAAATAGTAGTTTGCTACGAGCAGTTTGAGAGCGTTACCTACTTCGAAAGTTCGCTCGTTAGGTCCATGACTCAACCCGAATTGTTAAAACAATGTATCGCAATCGAAAAAAAAAAAAAAAAGGAACTCAACCAGGCATTAACTCAATCTATTGTACAATCTGATTATATTGAGTAAATGCTATTCAAATTCAACTTACTTACTTGTTGATACTTACTAGGAGATCCGCGATTGTTAAATGAATTAACATGAAATTAATTCTAGATCGGATTATCGCCTTCCGCCGCAGCAGCATGACCAGGACTGTTATATTTCCTACTGCAGAAATAACGAATAGAATTGAATAGCAAATTATGAGCACCAAATGCCCTTCGTTGAAGACCATTTCTGGGCTCAGGGTGTACGTAATGTTATCTCGCACATATTCCCTTTGGCTCGGGAATAGCTTACGATATTCGATACTTGCGCCTCCTCCGACCGTCATCATTTGAGTCCTGAAACACGGAAAAATAAAAACAAAAGTAGTGCATGCGCAACTTCGGAAAACTTCGGAAAAAAGGTGAATTAGACCAATGAATTATGAAGAAATCACATAGTTAATGAATGTACGTGTATTAATATCATTGCTAGTGAGGGAAGCTATACTCGTATAGTATCAGGTGAGAGGTATCACACTATGTCCCTTACCCGTATTATCAGTAAGTACACCCACGATGATCCTTGAAACTATTCATAACCCTGGGTCAAGGGGAAATTCAGATGAAGTTCTTTAGTTCACATTTACATACAGTTTAAATTTGGAATTTGTTAAGACCATCCGGAGGTTCGTTCACAATGAGGGCTCAAAGTTGGAGCAGATCAAAATTTGTCAACATGAGGGCGAATCATGAGTCAGCCTGTCGGGTCAATGTTCATACTGGCCGAGCTGATTAGGAGGTCAAAATAGATATCGAGTTAATTAATAACAATAGTAATAATGATAATTAATAATAATTAATCATCAATAATAAATACCTAATTGTTATTAATAATAATAACCTAAACATAACATTAATAATAATAACCAATAATTACTTATAATAAATAATAATTACTAATAATTATTAATAATTTACACTACTTCAACAATACGATTATTGATAATTAATGATAATTCATAATCTACCATTCAGTGATCTAGACAGAAGGGTGATCTGCACAAAGATGATCAGAAACCGTTATAGAAAGAATTTGCAAAGTTTTGATTGTTTCTCCGTTTATCCTATACACAGCGCTCAAAGGGGGTAGGCCGTCAGCAATTTATTTTGTCAGTTTTTCATTTGCATAATATTAATAATAGGTAATCGTCAATTAAAAAATGTTGGTTACGAATTTTAAATCATCAAACCTGAGGTTATTTGTTAAATAGGGTCCGGAATGCTCATTATACAAATCTTTCAAGTATTAATTAATCATTTGAATTTCTGGAATTGATTGGTGTTAATTAATTATTACTGGTATTATTAATACTGGAATGCACATGAGCAATTCACATCAGGAGTCCATAAAACTGGCTTCGACAACCCAAGTTCTTAATGCTCCACAAGTGGCAGGGATATCGAATTATATTGAAATCTATTACCTAATTGCCAAGGATTCAGATTATGTACTTGGAAACTGACTATTGAATAATTCGGTGAGCATTACGTGATTTAAAATTTACAATTCTCGATACGAAGTACCTGCCTAATTCATAATGGCATTTAAAATTTAGATTTTCTAGCCCTTTCCAGACCGAAGTTACAGCTGTTTTCCTGAACTTTTTTTCATGGTCTGCGTTATGTGTTTTCCCTTCATCTCCTCGATCGACTGAAAACTGTGTCCTTTCATCGGGAATTTGAGTTTAGGGAATAGCCAGAAGTCGTATGGAGCAATGTCATGATAGGGGGGCTGGGGAAGGGTTAAATTCTCGTTTTGACAAAAAAGTCTCTAATGAGTGGCAAGGCGCGTTGTCTTGATGAAGGACACAACCCCTGTCGCCCACAGTTCTGGTCGCTTCTGCCGAATTTTTCGGCCCAAATTTTATAGGGTTTCATGGCAGTGAAAACGATTAATTGTTTCACATTGTGGGAGAAATTCGTTGCCACTTGAGCGTCGTCAGTCGATGTTGAGGGCCTGCCTGAACGAGGGTTATCTTCTCACGATATTCTGCCTTCAAGGCTAGGAAGGACCATCGATGTATACACATCGATGGGAAGGACACACTATATTCTGCCTTCCTAGGAACACACGAGCGATAAAATCCCGATGCCGGGTGTCGGGGGTTTCCTGATCCGGGGAAGGTTTACACAAAGGAGATTAGAGCAATTCACATGCCTCCGGTTCGGGGGTTCCGACGGCCGGGACAAAAACTCTGCAAATTCTTGACACAACGGTTTATTATCTTCTTTGTGCAGATCACCCTTCTGTCTATAGACAGACTGTGTTGCAAATCGGCACCATACCATATTCTCACCGTACTCATACCATACCATACGAATTTCGTTCCTATCATACCATACTGTATTATACCAAATCATACATACAATAATATACCATACCATACTCATACCATGTCATACAAACCGAGTGAATATTGAAATGTCATCCATTTCTGACCTATATTTAAAATTTCAAGTATCTAGCTCATCATCAAAATTTAATTTGTTTAAATTTAAATTTGAGAAACCGAGTGAATATTGCAATGTGGTCTATCCCCTTTCTAGACTATAGTTTCCCGGGAAGATGACAAAAGGTAGTTTTATTCTGGGCGTCTGAGGGTTGGGTCACATAACGGCCGTTTTCGACGCGAAAGATTAGTGTTTTTCCTAAACCTTTGCGCGCTCACTGTGAACGAACGGCTGGTCGCACAAAAATCCATTTGGTCTTAAAAGATTCGTAATTTTTCAGGTCATTCAAAAGCAAACTGAAAATTACACGTTTCAGTTAAATATTTGGAGATATGACATTGTCGAAATTTTAAATTTCGTTTTGAACCCCTTCCCCTTGACCTAGGGTTATGAAAAGTTTCGAGGACCATTGTGGGGCTGGTCCAAACCCAGAAACCGAATTTCGTAATTTTAACTCAACGCTAACTGGGCAAAGTGGCGCGGACGGCGTACGGCGTACGGGAGACGGCGTACGGCGGACGGACGGATTTTTTTTTATTCGATTTTCTGAATCTACGTATCTTGAAACGTAAACCAACAAATTTTGAGGGGGGGTTAAAATTTTTTTTTCTTTGGGCGATTCCAATGGTTCATTATCGAAGATAATAAACCAAAAACATACCGTTCTATATGAATTTTTCGAGATATGAGATTTTCAAATTTTCAAAATTCGTTTTGAACCCCTTCCCCTTGACCTAGGGTTATGAAAAGTTTCGAGGACCATTGTGGGGTTGGTCGAAACCCATAAAAAAAATTTCGTAATTTTAACTCAACGCTAACTGGGCAAAGTGCCGCGGATGGCGTACGGCGGACGGCGTACGGCGGACGGACGGACTTTTTTTATTCGATTTTCTGAATCTACGTATCTTGAAACGTAAACCAACGAATTTTGAGGGGGGGTTAAAATTTTTTTTCTTTGGGCGATTCCAATGGTTCATTATCGAAGATAATAAACCAAAATGAAGTACGAGGTACGCGGTGTGGGTGTGGGAGGGGGCGCAGAGACATAAAAGGTCTCGTCGTATGACGCACTAGTTGGCCTCCTTCCAGCCGTATTACGTCATACGCCTGTGCGTCATAGGCTCTGACGTACTTGTTGGCCTCCAGCCAGCCGTCTTACGTCATACGCTCGTGCGTCATAGGCTCTGACGCACTAGTTGATCTCCTGCCAGCCGTCTTACGTCATACGCTCGTGCGTCATAGGCTCTGACGTACTTGTTGGCCACCTGCCAGCCGTCTTACGTCATACGCTCGTGCGTCATAGGCTCTGACGCACTAGTTAGCCTCCTGCCAGCCGTCTTACGTCATACGCTCGTGCGTCATAGGCTCTGACGCACTAGTTGGCCTTCTGCCAGCCGTCTTACGTCATACGCTCGTGCGTCATAGGCTCTGACGTATTTGTTGGCCTCCTGCCAGCCGTCTTACGTCATACGCTCGTGCGTCATAGGCTCTGACGTAATTGTTGGCCTCCTGCCAGCCGTCTTACGTCATACGCTCGTGCGTCATAGGCTCTGACGTACTTGTTGGCCTCCTGCCAGCCGTCTTACGTCATACGCTCGTGCGTCATAGGCTCTGACGTACTAGTTGGCCTCCTGCCAGCCGTCTTACGTCATACGCTCGTGCGTCATAGGCTCTGACGTAATGGCCCGCCGGTCGCTTGTGTTCTGACGTGATCTGAGGGAAAGGGTGAATCAAGGGAACAAATTTTTCCCGTTTCAGTTTATGTGCCAAAGCAAAGACATGAAAATGTCAAAAAAATATGTAAATAGGTACCTAAGACCAACTGTAATGTCAATTTTCTGACAATGAGTTTTCGACTATAGTTTTCATACCTTTTTACTTAAGTACTTATTGCAATTTGAGACTGATAATGAGCTGTTTGCAAATAAAAAGTCTGATAACTACTTTATTACATCTTATTAATCTATTTTCAAGTTCCGATTCACAGTTGAATGTATTTTATTTAGTTGTCGTAAAATTCGAAAACGATGGAATGACGAAAACTGTCGACTACTGACTCTAGTGATACTGTCGACTTCTAACACATGTAGGTCGACTACTAGTGCAAAACCATGTCGACTACTGAAGAAAATGTTGGTCACTGGTATCGACTACTACCTAGAGCATTGGGATTTTTTACAAAACTTGTTTTTCCCTTTTCAAACCATGTTGAATAATATTTCCCGCTGCCAGGTCTTTTAGGGAAGGATCTTGGGTACACAATGAACAGGTTTGCAATGAGATAAAAACCGAGTGAATATTGAAATGTCATCCATTTCTGACCTATATTTAAAATTTCAAGTATCTAGCTCATCATCAAAATTTAATTTGTTTAAACAAATAGGTATTATTTAAACAATTTTACAGACAAGAAACCGAGTGAATATTCTTCCCCTTCCCCTTGACCTAGGGTTATGAAAAGTTTCGAGGATCATTGTGGGGCTGGTCCAAACCCAGAAACAAAATTTCGTAATTTTAGCTCAACGCTAACTGGGCAAAGTGGCGCGGACGGCGGACGGGGGACGGGGGACGGCGGACGGACGGATTTTGGTTTATTATCTTCGATAATGAACCATTGGAATCGCCCAAAGAAAAAAATTTTTTAACCCCCCCTCAAAATTTGTTGGTTTACGTTTCAAGATACGTAGATTCAGAAAATCGAATAAAAAAAAATCCGTCCGTCACCCGTACGCCGTACGCCGTCCCCCGTCCGCCGTCCCCCGTCCGCCGTCCGCCGTCCGTGGCACTTTGCCCAGTTAGCGTTGAGCTAAAATTACGAAATTTGGTTTCTGGGTTTGGACCAGCCCCACAATGATCCTCGAAACCTTTCATAACCCTAGGTCAAGGGGAAGGGGTTCAAAACGAATTTTAAAATTTCGACAATGTCATATCTCCAAATATTTAACTGAACCGTTTAATTTTTAGTTCACTTTTGAATGACCTGAAAAATTACAAATCTTTTAAGACCAATTGGATTTTTGTGCGACCAGCCGTTCGTTCACAGTGAGCGCGCAAAGGTTTAGGAAAAACACTAAACTTTCGCGTCGAAAACGGCCGTTATGTGACCCAACACCCAGACGCCCAGAATAAAACTACCTTTTTTCATCTTCCCGGTAAACTACAGTGTAGAAATTTTAACCGTGAGTCGGGGATAGACCACATTGCAATATTTACTCGGTTTCTCATCTGTAAAATTGTTTAAATAATACCTTTTTGTAATAATACAAATTAAATTTTGATGATGAGCTATTGACTTGAAATTTTAAAAATAGGTCAGAACTGGATCACAATGCAATATTCACTCGGTTTCTTGTCTGTAAAATTGTTTAAATAATACCTACCTATTTGTTTAAACAAATTAAATTTTGATGATGAGCTAGATACTTGAAATTTTAAATATAGGTCAGAAATGGATGACATTTCAGTATTCACTCGGTTTGTATGACATGGTATGAATATGGTATGGTATATTATTGTATGTATGATTTGGTATAGTACAATATGGTATGATAGGAAAGAAATTCGTATGGTATGGTATGAGTACGGTGAGAACAAGGTATGGTGCCGATTTGCAACACAGTCTGGTATAGACAGAAGGGTGATCTGCACAAGGAAGATAATAAACCGTTGTGTCAAGAATTTGCAGAGTTTTTTTTTATTCGATTTTCTGAATCTACGTATCTTGAAACGTAAACCAACAAATTTTGAGGGGGGGTTAAAAAATGTTTTTCTTTGGGCGATTCCAATGGTTCATTATCGAAGATAATAAACCAAAAAGATCCATGGCCTCTCCATGGTGAAAGGATGCACCCAGTATCTTCTCTCTGTTCATTTGCTACATAATAACCGTTATACAAAGTAGGAAAAAATAATTTTTTTCTTGAAACGATCTCGACGAGGCATAGCGATAAGCTGAGCGCTCCGACGTATAACATAGCGGAGTGGGGATGACGGTAAAAATCCCATTATTCATTAAATTCATTATTTATTAAATAATCTGGTCGGGAAACACCCGGCGCCGGGAATTTATCGCTCGTGTGTTCTAAAAAGGCACCGAGGCTCTTGGACCACTCGTGACTACGTTACCGTGTCATCACATCACCTCCATAGGCCTGTTGAAGAAGTGACAAAGTTTCTGCAAATGATTTTCCCAATTCCATGCTTAATTTCACGTTAGCAGGCTGTTCCTCCTTTGCGTCCGTCCTCACGAACTCGCAAAAACGCAGAACACGAAAAACTCACTACACGAAAACAGCTATAACTTCGTTCTGAAAAGGGCTAGAAAATTGAGACTAAAAGAGGTTACTCGGGAGGGTTGTGGTTATAAAATAAGCACAGCTGTAGCATTCTTCGTTAACGTGGGGCGGAAAGTCCTGGAACTTTCTGATCACACCTCGTGTACCATACCGTATACCTTCATTGTCAAATTCGTGTTCTACGCCCTATTCAGCTAGATTTGAAATTCCAACCAATGTGCTTTCAGTAGAGGAAACATTTTTATTTTCAAAGACGGATATTTGTCAGATCTCATAAACGATCATGAAAATACCGCTGTTCGACAGACTCAAATGCCAAATGAATTTGGAATTATATTACCAAAGGATGATACATAGCAGGACAGTGTGAAAAAAACCTATTGCGGAAGTAAGATGAATTTTCACCGGGCAATGTGCCTTTTCCGCAACAAACCCCCCACCAGTATCCGAGATCGGTGTCTATTAACCAATTGACCGACGCTAACGATCCAGGCGATGACAGCGCCTGATATGAGTCACTAGAAAACGCTAGGGGGTAATTGAGGAAATTTCTTGCATGTTTCGATGCAGTGCGATGATTACCTACCTAACTCTCCTGTTATGATCGGCGTGAGGGGTAATTTCCCAGTTCACGACATGGCACCATGACTGTAACTGATGATTTTTTTTTTTTTTGTAACTAAAATTTTGTCGATAGTCTCTGAATTGATCTTGCCCTGCTCTGTACAAAATCCTGTAACGTGGTAAAATATACCATCTCCGAGTGTAAAGTTTGGAGTCAGTAACTGGTTCAGTGATGGTCTCTTCAAACTAAAGTCCGGGCAGACCCAATAATAGGTTGTTTTTTATATAAATAATGGGTAAAATGATTATAGATCTAAATGATGAATGATTTATAATTCACCGGTTTTTACTTGTATTGTACCTACCAACGTCGGCAATAATTTATAACAAGAATTGCCTACCAAAAATATTGTAAATTACGTCCTTTCCGTGGGCACAAAAAGTATGTGTGAACAATACACTCGATACAACACTACCAACAGAACAATTTAAATTATTGGTTCTTGAATATTTTGAACTGGAAATAACGAAAGTAAAATTATATACAGGTTTAATTTAGGAAAATGAGAGTGTAGGTTTTTCGATAACTAGAATTATCATCGAGTTATTCAAGGTAGATGTCATACCTATATTTTTCGCACTGGCCACCTAATACCAAATAAAATAAGTTCAGATGCATAATTTGTACTACTTACTAAAAAGCAGGAAAGAGACAAGTCTAGACCGGTCACAGGTCCTTAGGCTCAGAAATCCACCTTAATTTTTGGAACTGTCATTATGGACTTTGACAGTAAAAATGTTTGTTATATGTACTGTGTACTGCTTTCTTGAATAAAAATTGAACTGAATGTAACGGTTTTGTCTTGGTTCTAACTTCAAGCCCTAATTGTCGTACAACGATGAGGGGGTCTTGAAAAATTGACTAAATCACGATCTATTCAAATTTGCACAAAAATTAATATCGTTTTATTTACGATTCCCGAGATGTACCCTACGGACGGATTTTTCACTCCCTCAATATTGGAGGGTTATCGTGTCATGATTCTTTTCTTGGTAATTTCTAATGGTTCATTATTCTACGAGAGCGAACTCCTCCACCTAGAAGCCCAGCTCTGAGAAAATTCCCTAAAAATGAATTCATAGGACCCTACCGAGAAGTTACTTTTAAAATTGTTGAATGCATCATCTCCGAAATCCTTGGGAATCGTAGAATAGGGCTTGCAACTTGTCGATCACTTTCTACTTTCTTTCTGTAATCGTTTACTTTCTTAGTGTAATCATTTCGTTGATGAAACGAAATACTATAGAATATGGACGATGTTGGCCGGTTGTTTTTGACGTGTACGATGTTATTCAGAAAAGTAGGTTAGTTTTCAGGACTCATGCGTATGGAGGGTGCGTATTGTCTAAGGTTACGTCGCCTTGATCCCATCTACTCTTGTATGTTTATTGGCGGGAACTAGCAACCGTCTAAAACTCATCATCTAACATTTCTACAACTCGTCCAAGGCAGGGTAAGAGCAAAAAGCGCAGGATCGTGCATTCACGATGTTAAACAACTTACCTTTGTGAAAGAGCTGAAGGGGTTACCAGGCAAAGGCGAGAAGGGTAAAAATGCGACAATAAAACTAATGTCCATCGCCCAACTGGCTGATTTTGTTGGATGGGAAACGTTTTCGGCGTTTCGTCTACAGTAGAAGGATGATACTAATTGGAGATGGTATCACGTTTAGATAACATGGGAGGGCCTGTCCAGGACCTCATACCCGGGTCACGCAGATTATTTTTCAGAGATGAAATAATTAAGAAAAAACTGTTCGACTCCTTATCCAGCACGGATCATCTTTAACCCGGAGGACATAGCATCGAGAAGAAACTAAAACTGAGGAGGTGATGGTCAAGATCCCATGGTAAAGATCCGAAAGGGTGGGGATAAATTAAACTCTTAAATCAACTATCGGGACAAGGGAGGACATATCTTCATCGATTGATCGTCTACTGCGTTCCTTCCCAACCCCGCAATGTACACACTCCAACAGGAATGACCCACCTTGACCTCAATTTATCAGTTAATTAAATAATTTTCTGAAGGGTTTCACGCTCGATATTGTGCATCTAATAATTTATACATTGTTTAATGAATGATTTCATTGATTTCATTGATTTGGAAATGAGAATGCGCTATATGAATTTTTGCAACAAAGTCGTACCTACATCACCATTTTAGTGATGGCTTAGCAGTTTTCTGAATTAATCAATAGCAAATCAAACCATTAACTCATGAGTATCTCTTGATACTGCACCCTACGTGGTTTTACATAAATTATGGTAATTGTATACAATATATGGCGCCACCTCCAATCGTTTTGATACTAACATATAATGTAGTGGAAAGGTATAGAAATATAAAGAGGTAGTATTTGAATGCCGGAAACATGTTTGAGCCCGTGAAAGTACCATAGATTAGTTGGACATGTAGATCAAGTGGACGGGGTTGCGGAATAAAAACATCCCCCAAACAACTGATTAGTACCATATAGATTAGTACCATGCCGGAATCGAACACGGGCCTTCTGAGTGACAGCCAGATAACCTAACCACTAAACCAGATACAGAATACAGAACATTTATTAACATAAGTTATGTACAATACAAGTATTGGGACATAGATTTATTACATCAACACCGACCTAAGGCCTTACTTGACTTAAGATAATTGATTACATCGCGTTTTTAAAACATCAGAGGTTCTAATTAATATGTACAATTAAGGGATATGCCGTAGGAAAAGGGGAAAACCCACAGGTCAGGATGTATTACTTAACCTAGGAACTTAACTAATAATATTTACAATATTTACAATATATACAGTTGTTGGTAATGTCCAACTAATCTATATGGTACTAATCAGTTGTTTGGGGGATGTTTTTATTCCGCAACCCCGTCCACTTGATCTACATGTCCAACTAATCTATGGTACTTTCACGGGCTCAAACATGTTTCCGGCATTCAAATACTACCTCTTTATATTTCTATACCTTTCCACTACATTATATGTTAGTATCAAAACGGTTGGAGGTGGCGCCATATATTGTATACAATTACCTAAATTATCTTGAGCATGGTGTCGGTTCATGGAGAATGGAGATGATCACATAATCGAAAAGGTAACAATTGGTACTCGGCCTCCGATTTGTTCCACATTGATTTCACCAAACATTTTCGTACAACATTTAAGCCGACCTAAAAAGTACTAATATGTGCACATTCCTCCTATAAATAACCAAATTGTCTTCTATTATGTCCGGAAATTTACATTTACACATGAATATACTAAACTACAAAGTAGGCGCCTGCTCTTTCTTCGGAGGCAAAATTTTAATAACTCGCCTCCCCACGCACTCAAAAGTAGGTATTTCAAGTGCGACACTGCAGAAGATGATTTGATTTGAACATTTTTCGACTCATCTTGGTGAATAAATATTTATAACTTTTCACTAGCGCCAAATATTATTGGTAGAAAACGCTTATTCATTCGAATATTTATTTCTGACGTTGATGATTCTTACTGACGGTCAAACTAAATCACACACACATACTTATTTCTATTTCTTAGAAAAATCGAAAATGAGTTCACTTACCTTTGAGGGATGATAAAATTGCCATTCACATGTTGCTGCTAATCTTCGTTTTCAGCTCTGAAAAATAGGATTCACGCAACAATTACGAACTGTCGAATCGACTGAGCGTCTTTCTGCCTGTTCCCATTAGCTTGACAGGCGCCTCGAATCAGCATTCTCACCGCCCTCGGTTGTCTTTGATCAGCACTTACGTCGCCGGTGCCAGCCCTCGTCTGTCGAAGTCGGTAACTACCGAATTAGATTTGCTAAGCTGTTTTCCCTCCTGAAGTACCACCCATAGGGAAGCTTGTGTTGAGCGAAAACAACTGGGTATCGACCAATTTTACCAGACTTTAATTTATAAAAAGTTGTTTAAACATGCATTGGGTCGTTGGTATTTCGATCGATGATCATCTCGATCAACTCTGCAATTCAATTTGAACTTGAAAACCCTTCCAGGTGGATCGGTCTTAGAGACCGGGATATGCGGAGATGAAAGTTGCAGTCAGGTTGGGATGCCATTCATATGGGATCATTGTGGGACTAAAACCCTCGAAATTTCAACTCACATCAAAAATTGTATGTTAATTATTTCAAATAATTATGCTTTTATTCAATTTAGAAGAAGTTGCTCACCTAAAAACTGTTTGATTGACGTTTCAAATTACGAATAAACCAAAGATTGAAAAAATTAAAAATAAATAAATTCGCCCGTTTGCTATAGGTATGTCTTTATCAGTGTACACGGTATTGGCATTTGAACATTTGCGAGGCAGAACTGTTTGGAAATGTGGCATGAGGACTCCAATTAGATGTCGATTGATCCTGAAAACGTTTCATAACTCTCAGCCAACAGGGAAGCTAGTAAACCCGCAATAATAACATTTTATATATTCCGATAGGTACGTCAATTTCAATCCAGCAGTGCGAGTGCTCAAATGTTGACTCAGCAACGATGTTCGACAATGTTGAAGTCAATGTTCATGTCATGGATAATAACCCTGTCTTGGTTTTCTCTCTATTGGTTCATTATCTTCGATACCTAACACTGGTTTAAAAAAAACAGAAAGGTCCGGTCTATTTGACCGGACCATGGTATACCGAGGTATTTTTGCGTCCTGAATCCGATCCCGAGATCATCTGAGCCCCATCACGTCAGAAAAACGAGATTTCAAGGTCATTTAGAGGTTACGAGGGATGATCAAAAAGTAAGAATACAAAACGTTTTGCGCATCAGGCAAATTTTCGTTTTGGAATTTGGAACCCCCTGCGTTATGGGCGGGATCATTTTGAACAGAACAAGAGGTCTGGCGTTTAAGGCTCAATAGCCCAAAAAAAACTTGTAAGAAAATTCAATAGATGGCTGCACCATCGACCCTAAATTTAGATAGGTGATAATTCGAGTTCTATTGAACCGATTTTAGATCTGAAAACGGCTATGGACGTAAAAAGAGCGTAGAATTTTCGGAAATTAGTCGAAATGAGTCATAATCAAAAATTGAGAAAGTTGCGATCGTTTTTTTACATTTCCAAGCCATTTTTTGAAAAACTGAGGTAGCTCTGCAATGCACTGCATCGTCCTGAGTCCAAAACAATTTTCAGATTTCAAATCGGTTAATTAGAACCGACCGAAACGCGATTTTACGGAATGGGAGAGGCAAGGGGTGGAGGTGATGAAGGAATCGCGGCAAGGGAGAAGGGGGCAACAAACAGGCGGGCCGGTAGGCATCAAAGCACGTAAACCAAGGTCATCATTCGTTTCCTTGGAAACGTCAACACATTAGATGATCCCAATGAGGTTGGGAAACCACTTCCCTTTGCAAGTTGATTCGAACAGCGGGCAAAAGAATGGCGTTGTTTATTACCATATAATATTGTACAGTATACTTGTATATTATTGTACAAGTTTACTTGTTTAGTAATGTGGTGTATTGTATAATATTGAGTATATCTCAATATTACGATAAAACTATTTTATAAACCATAATGAAAATATTATGAAGAAACTACCTACATTATAAAAATGTATTCTTCCTACCGGCCGCAATCGTGACGACTTCCATACATAATCACATACACACACACAGAAATTTGTTTAGAATGTTCTGAAACGGGTTTATATGTTGATAAGGAATTTTTCATTTCGAAATTTGATTTTCAAGCCGATTGCAATACTACCTATCTTTTTCAGGCTTTGGTGATAGGGTGAAGAAAGTAGGTATAAATTTCAAAATATACTTCTTTTATATACCAGTAAATGAAGATTTTAGTATACAGATTGTAGCAACATAATGTATCGTGGTTGGTTCAATGTAGACGGCTCTCTTGTTGGCATACTTCGATGTTTTCGAGGGTCAGAAACGCTGCGGATAGGGACCAATCTCAATATACTAGAGGGGCCTAGTGGGACCCGACGATGTGTGAGGCTTCCCCCACTCACTGGTTCCCCAAATCAACGCCTTGTTGCCTTCTAGGTACTCTTAGTTAGGACGTAGTCCAAACTCCACCCTATTACGCACCGTGTTTGTACCATTTTTCCATATCGTTTTCGACGAAGAGAACAGCCCCTTGCCGCGATTCCTTCATCACCTCCACCCCTTGCCTCTCCTACACCGTAAAATCGCGTTTCGGTCGGTTCTAATTAACCGATTTGAAATCTGAAAATTGTTTTGGACTCAGGACGATACAGTGCATTGCAGAGCTACCTCAGTTTTTCAAAAAATGGCTTGGAAATGTAAAAAAACGATCGCAACTTTCTCAATTTTTGATTATGACTCATTTCGACTAATTTCCGAAAATTCTACGCTCTTTTTACGTCCATAGCCGTTTTCAGATCTAAAATCGGTTCAATAGAACTCGAATTATCCCCTATCTAAATTTCCTTCATTTTGGTGCTGCTACGTGGTGGCTGATTTTAGAACTATACAAGGGCTATTGAGCCTTAAATGCGACCGTTAGTTCGCTTTTGAGAGCTTTTCGAAATGTGCGCATCCATGAACGCTCCCGCCACCTCCGACCCCTCGCCGCAATACGTATTATTGATATTTGAAAACCAAGTGCTGTTCGAATCAGCTGGGTCAAAGATTGGCTAACTGTTCGACGAGAAGTAAGCCAATCTTTCAATGCGTATGGTGGCCAAACTGCTGGACCTAATTTGAATTCCCTACTCGTGTTTTTTCAGGGTGTAGGGAATTTCCGTTTCAGGGTGTAGGGAATGTCAAGTCAACGGCATTACTTTGGAAATTTATTTTTTAGCGACGGCCTCCAAATCCTGTTAGTCATGCAGTACTTTTTTCCCCAAGAAAAAACCCTCAAATGTGCCTAAAAACACACGTTTTTTCGCATAAAAACTCAGTTTTCTCAAAAAGGTTCCCTCTAAAAAATAAGCACTGACTATACCGTTGGAAAGCTGAGGCTTTTGTGCATTTTTTAGGCGTTTACTTAGATTTGGTTTTACTCTTCATATTAAGGGAGTTATGGCCTTTTCAGTGACCAAAGGTCGAAAACGCGAAAAAAATCTTAACATTGAAAAAACTCAGGTTTTTAGTGGTTTAAAAAAAAAAAAACTTTAAGGGACACTTTTTGTTGGAAATTGGTTGTAGAACACGTGGTTAAAAATTTCCGGATCATAAGTGAGACACCCTGTATAAGCTGGGTATAATGTGCTTAGGTCAGCAGGGGATCGGTACAGGTATACATATAATTTTTGGTGTCTTTTGGCAGTGGATTCAGGACGGTCTGAAACGGATTTTGGTGTGAAAAGTTTTCGAAAATTCGAGTTTTACAAATTTCGGACCGAGAACAATAGCTACATTATCTTCGAAAATTCGCTAAAAGTAAGAAATTATGGTTTTGGAATGTGATCACAATTGAAACAGGTGTGATTTGAATTATAATCATAAACTGCCATCAGATCCCCAATGTTTAAATCACACGCGTAAATTCGTACGAATTGTCAGAAAGCAGCGTTGTTCGTTGGTATGTAGATTGTTTACTGCTGGTATTCGAGGCATCAACCCCAGCAGTATCACTTTTCGGTTTTACCAACACACGAGAAAATGAAACTTCTCCAATAGCTGTTGGTTTCCCAACCACCTAATAAAGGCACACGTAATAATATGAGGAAAATGAGGCACACGTAATAATATGAGGAAAATGAAATAAGGGGTGTGTCGACTCAAGTCCTCTATTATCACTTCAAATGAGCTCTCAGATATATTGCAGTGATGGTTGTGTACTACTATGCTGAATGAATAAGGATGAACACGTATGATAGGTACCATGGGAGGACGTGACCAGAGGTCACATCAACAGAGTTCTCTTGATCTGTAGGTGTGTTGAATAGTGTTGATAGCTCCCCACCGCCCTTGATGTAGATACGTCTGGACGCCCACACATCCTTGATGTACTCGTACTCTTGATCTGCACCATGTGGGTTCATGTTATGGACACAAGTACCTGCTACTCATTGAGGCCTGTAGCGAATGGGTTGTAGTTTGCGCAGTGGGGTCAACCACGAATAAAGAGACCATAGTTACACAGAGCCAACCATTCTCCAGATTCGGCTTAGGTACTCCTTTGTCATTTACAGTCCTATGGGGTTTACCAGTCACTCATCAACTCTTTCTTTGTCAGCTTGGATTGATATCAGCACCTGTTCAATCAGCTTTCAGTGGGCAGGCAGCACGTCATGTAGAAAAACCCCATTAGAATACGAGGCTTACATTCTGCAACTATGTAAACTAACCTGAATGTTTTCTCCTTATCATATAGATGGGTACCTCATACTGCACAGCACATCAACACTGTTGCTTGGCTGAGCAACATAATTTGATGTGATACTTCCAGTCAGATGGGAATAGTCTCAAATCTTGAATACCTACGTAAACATTGAAAAAACTCAGGTTTTTAGTGGTTTAAAAAAAAAAACTTTAAGGGACACTTTTTGTTGGAAATTGTTTGTAGAACACGTGGTTAAAAATTTCCGGATCATAAGTGAGACACCCTGTATAAGCTAGGTATAATGTGCTTAGGTCAGCAGGGGATTGGTACAGGTATACATATAATTTTTGGTGTCTTTTGGCAGTGGATTCAGGACGGTCTGAAACGGATTTTGGTGTGAAAAGTTTTCGAAAATTCGAGTTTTACAAATTTCAGACCGAGAACAATAGCTACATTATCTTCGAAAATTCGCTAAAAGTAAGAAATTATGGTTTTGGAATGTGATCACAATTGAAACAGGTGTGATTTGAATTATAATCATAAACTGAATAGAATCACCACATAGGTATATTATATTAGGGCACGTCAAGATCTGTCTGCCTATGCGTATAACTCGAAAATCGAATTTTTCGACTTGTCACACTCCCATTCTTCATACAAATCAAATCAAAATCAACTTTTTTGTACATAGACAAAAATATCCATAATTGTACAAGGAATAACTATACTTTTACAAGCCTGTGGATGTGATAAGAAAAAATATACATACCATAGGTATTTAACATAGGAAATAAAACACAAATAAAAAATTAATTGTTCATAATAATTAAAAACAGAAAAAGAGAGAAAAAGGTCATACGGGGAGGGGGAATAGCTCACAAGGAGGCTAAGTACTTAGCTACTTTCACTCTTTTTACTCAAGTTAATTTTACGTTTTGGATCGGGAATCCGTCTTTGCCTCATATTTGCGACGCTGAGTGAAGCCTGAGTAATTTTGAAATTGAAAAAACAAAATGAAAAACACCGATTCCAACCGTAAAAAAAATCAGGTACAATATGAAGGTATAGGTTAACAAGTAATTCATACTGAATCAACAATCAAGGTTACACAATGGGGGATTTTCGGTTTATTGTCGATTCCTAATATCACCCTCCTGTTGCATAGTACGGCCATAGGGTAACGAGTATTGCCAGCAATACTCATTTGGAGAAATTTACTTGAGGAGAAAACTTCAAAAACGCCGAGCGTAGATTGCATGAAGCCGCAAAAATCGACCCCCCCCCCCTGCGAGGTGCCCCGGGTCCCCCCCCCCCTGGTAGGTACTTCCGGGTTCAAAAATCATTAATTTCGATATCTGGAAACCATGCGCTGTTTGAATCAGTTGGGACGGTATGAACATTGACCCGACAGGCAGCCGCATGTTTCACTCTCATGTTGAGAGTTTTGATTTATTATCTCCCATAAATAACCGTTGGAATCGATCAAAGAAGAACTTTTTTTTATTTTAACCCCCCTTTTATTTATTTGTTTATTTTAATTCTAGTTAATAGCTGCTTTCTTAAACCTATCTACGTCAGAGAGAGAGAGAGAGAGAGAGAGCGAATGCGGTCGGGCAAAGAGTTCCACAGTCTCGCTCCTACAACCCCAAATGTCAAGGCCTCAAAATTTATGTTTATGTTCAGTGACGTGGTCGCGAGGCTTCAAGTTGAACGCATAGCGCAGACAAGAATTGAACGCCACTTCAAGTCTTCGCTTTGAAACGCTGTCTAGCTGAATAGCGTAGACAGAGTCGCAATAAAGGAAAATAGGAATGACTAGAGCGACAACTAGATTCCTCTTCAACTCCGGTGGGGTGAAAAATGTCATGCGTTTCAACGAGTGGAGAGCACCATACACCTTACAGCAATCGTACTGGGAATGGGTCGTCCAGGAGAGAGTCACATCAAGATCTGTGACAAATGGAGAATAGGGAATGACTATTCCATTCACCAAAACAGGCGGAATAGGATCTGTAGATCTGGGCGTTTTATGGTAAACGATTGCCTGAGTCTTCTTGGGGTTCCATTCTTAGAATTCCATTTGACCTAGCCCACGAGGTGCGATAATATCGGCTTTATCTCATGGCTTTATTCACAATGAAATAACTAAAGCCTTTCCGCTAGTTTCCAGATTTACGATGTAATAACATTCGATATCCGCGGATGGAGGTACCTAAGAATTTGTCTCACAAGTAGCACCACCACCCAAACGTTGCACCACCACCACTTGAGGCTTTCCCCACGGCCAAGAAATTAAAGATGAAGAAGAAGAAGACCACCCGTCCGGGTGTGATTAGCAATGTTTACGTTTGTAGGTGATATGTTGTCGGTGGAGCTTCTAATTCCGAATTTTGTAATCTTCCCTTAATCCGAAATGCTGAGCAGCATTTTCACTTTAGAATATTGTCGAGTATCAAATTGTGATGTGTTTTTACTCGAACTTGAGACGCTTCTTCGGGACTAGTGCCACCATCATGAACGTTCCCATACACCCTAAATACGCGTATGACGCCTGAAACCCGTATGATAATTCGTAAATCGCTCTAGATTCATTATAAATGGAGTATATTTTCGTCAAATTTCATATACGTTCGTGTTTATGATGGAAAAAGATCACCTTAGGTCATTAGTTATATTAATCATTAGTTTGTTGTGTTATTCAAATAGCCTGAACTGTGGCTTTGTTTTTGATGATATTAGTGCAATTAAAGAAAATCGAGATTTGAGGCCGCACGTCCCTCTCAAGAATATATTTTTCAATGACTTCTGGGGCACCCCAATTCACAAGGTAAAGCTCTAGATCTGCTACTGTGGTGTGTAGCTACATATTATTGACGTCATCTTTCTTGCATTGTAAACAGATGAATTTTTGCGAGTATCGCATACTTAATACGGTTCTCATAAGGGTAGGAAGGTACTAATTGTTAATATTACTGCATCAGCTTGATTGTTCCAGCGTTTTTGATCTTCCTACCAACATAAATTGAGTTACTGAATGATAAATCCTGTTCTGCGTATATGGTTTGTACTCCATCGTTATAGGAGGATCTATCTTTTCGGTTTTACCAACACACGAGAAAATGAAACTTCTCCAATAGCTGTTGGTTTCCCAACCACCTAATAAAGGCACACGTAATAATATGAGGAAAATGAGGCACACGTAATAATATGAGGAAAATGAAATAAGGGGTGTGTCGACTCAAGTCCTCTATTATCACTTCAAATGAGCTCTCAGATATATTGCAGTGATGGTTGTGTACTACTATGCTGAATGAATAAGGATGAACACGTATGATAGGTACCATGGGAGGACGTGACCAGAGGTCACATCAACAGAGTTCTCTTGATCTGTAGGTGTGTTGAATAGTGTTGATAGCTCCCCACCGCCCTTGATGTAGATACGTCTGGACGCCCACACATCCTTGATGTACTCGTACTCTTGATCTGCACCATGTGGGTTCATGTTATGGACACAAGTACCTGCTACTCATTGAGGCCTGTAGCGAATGGGTTGTAGTTTGCGCAGTGGGGTCAACCACGAATAAAGAGACCATAGTTACACAGAGCCAACCATTCTCCAGATTCGGCTTAGGTACTCCTTTGTCATTTACAGTCCTATGGGGTTTACCAGTCACTCATCAACTCTTTCTTTGTCAGCTTGGATTGATATCAGCACCTGTTCAATCAGCTTTCAGTGGGCAGGCAGCACGTCATGTAGAAAAACCCCATTAGAATACGAGGCTTACATTCTGCAACTATGTAAACTAACCTGAATGTTTTCTCCTTATCATATAGATGGGTACCTCATACTGCACAGCACATCAACACTGTTGCTTGGCTGAGCAACATAATTTGATGTGATACTTCCAGTCAGATGGGAATAGTCTCAAATCTTGAATACCTACGTAAACAAAAACTCTGCAAATTCTTGACACAAGGGTTTATTATCTTTGTTGTCCAGAACACCCTCCTGTATAGACCAGTAGTGTAAATTATTAATAATTTTTAATAATAATTATTATTAATTAACTCGATACCTGAAAACCATGTGCTGTTCGAATCAGCTGGGCCAGTATGAACATTGACCCGACAGGCTGCCGCATGATCCACCCTCATGTTGACGACTTTCGATCTGCTCCAACTTTGAACGGCTGGTCGAACGGAAAGCTCCGGATGGTTTAAAAAATTCTAAAAATTAAACTCTATTCAAATCTGAACTAAAAAACTAGTTTTATTTTAAACTAAAAAACCATTTCATTTGAATCTTTCGAGATATGGATATTAGATACCTCTTCACATTGACCTAGGGTTATGAAAGTTCCAAGGATCATTTTGGAGGATGATCCGAACCTGTAAACCAAATTTCGTAATTTTAGCACAGCGCTATATGGGCAAAGTGCCGCGGACGACCGGATTTTTTTTCTCGATTTTCTGAATCTACGTATCTTGAAACATAAACCAGCAAATTTTGTGAGGGGGGGGATTTTATTTATTTATTTTTTTTTTCTTGAGCGATTTACATTCCAATGGTTTATTATCGAAGATAATAACCCAAAACCACACAGTCTACTGAGAGTTTGAATTTGTTGAATAAATGGCAAGCACGACCCTGCCATTTCTTTAAAAATGGGAATTCGAGGGATAATTGTGAATCCCGATAGTACCTGACAATATATTACAATTAATACTAATGGATCCTAATAGAAAACGCATGTCAATAAACCCCCGAAACGTTGGCACTTGCTCCAGAGTCCAAAGTGGGTTCTCCACTTCCTCGGGTATTGCATCGTGGAGAGACAAAGAACTGTCTACAGAACTTCCATTAATCTGTACCCTATTAGTCAGAGTCAAGCGCTGAAACTGTAATATTAATCAGTAAACTCCAACGCCCATGATTCTGCTGCGCATTGGGCCAAATGGAAGGGCTCCCGATTAATATATTTAATATTTTTGTGCATCCTCTGGTCTGCATCCACTTATCAAATCGTTATAAATAGATTCCCTACTCCCAAATTTACATTCATAATACAGGAAAATCTGTTACACATCTGTGGCCACACTCTATGCACACTGCATCGATATGAAATAATGAATTAATTTTTTTTTCAGGAGCAGAGCCATAAGTCCTATCGACCTCTTTGTGTCCTTACATTCCGATTGAATTATTTCCTGCAGCAGCTGGAGCCATTCGGTTATCATGCTGTCAACGTATTCCTCCACAGTTTGGTCAGTTGGATGTATTTCAAGTGAGTAATCATGATAATATATATTATATACTTTGATATTGATGCATTCGTTAATCTTTCCGCTATAACCATTACTATATCTTTGTTTATCAATTTTCTTTTTCCTTCTTTATTCAGAATGTGTTCCATGTTCCTTCAAGAGCTTCCTGCTTTTATTGCTGCACTTCTATTCACTGTGCATCCCATCCATACAGAAGCTGTAAGTATCAATAGTCATTATTTCATCACTATCAACAATCCCAAACGGGATCCTTGGGTATCCAACTAAGCCTGGTTTCAGCCATGGCACCTTGGAAAATGGTGGGGTTAAGCCTGCACAGTCTTGTAATTGCTAAATCAATCGAAATGTTATTTTAAATGCCCTGCGTCCGACTTTATCCTATACTAAGTATAGGTTAAGTCTTAACCTATTCTCTAACGTTCCCTAATAATTATAAGAGGAGGTGATTTTCTTACCTCACAAATTAGCCTACACTTCGTCAGAACGTTTCTTCCTAATCTAAATAATATTGGTAGATGGGGCACTAGGGCAATTTAATAAATGATGTGACCTAATGGAAGAACATTTAATAAATATAATATCCTGCTACCTTCTTCTAGCCAACGCACTGCTAGACCAGCAGTCGAAGCTAGCAGACATGCTAGTTTTTATAAATGTTTTATTAATACAATTGTTGAAGCTACAGTAATCCGATTTTTGGGATCTTCATCTCAACAGAAAGCCATTATGTTGAATTCCATAATTATAAAATGCAATAATTAATCAATCATTCACTATCCTTCAACACCATACTATTTGTTTCAGGTGACTGGTGTCGTTGGTAGAGCAGAGACGCTGTCATCCGTTTTTTTCCTGGGTGCATTTATTTTGTATAGTCAAGCCACCAAGGAAAAAAATAGAGTTGGTAATGAAAAATCTTTATTTTCAAGTACTCCTTTTGAAATGTACCTACCAATCATCGCCACCCAGCAATATGTACAAACGCAGTACAATATTGTGCTTAAAAGTTTACATGTTAATTACTCTTCAGAATATAGTGGTCTAGATGGATACTCTGCTTTGCTTGGAAAATCCCATGCTTATTCTTTCAGTAATGATGACTACAAAATATTTATGATTATAGTTTGAAACTTGCTCCGCCAAAATAGGCTTGTACTTAATTATGGTTAGTGCTTTAAGGAACATGGTGGATTCCAACAACTCAGCTAGTCGCAATTAGGCGCTGATTTAAACTGTTAATCCGGAGTAACATTGTTGGTGAGATCGGACATTCTCAGCATTAATCAATAATTTCGTCCAACAGGTTGGAGCTCTCTCTTCCTATCCATTCTATGTATTACTGCAGCTATGCTATGCAAAGAACAAGGAATCACCATCACTTCAATATGCGCAGTTTATGAAATATTTGTGGCTCAGAAGGTAATAATTGCTATGCTTGAATATTAATGGGTAATTTGATTCGTCGGATAGTTTTACTTATCCCACTACAATAAATAATGAATGTTGTTGGTTTATTATCAAGGTTTTTGTAACTTTTTTAGATTCAACCATTTGAGCTTGTGTTATTTGCTAAATGGATCTTAAGTGGAAAACCAGTTACCACTACAACATGGTCACCACATGCCACCAAGAGGCTGCTGTTCCTCACCCTTATGACAATCACCCTATTAGTCTCTAGAATCGTTATTATGGGCTCTAGGTTGCCTGTTTTTACAAGGTATTTGGCCTTTACATTTATGTTGTAGAAATGTATTGAAATTGATTGGTGTCAGCAGAATTCTTATTCTGTTGTATGATTTCAGGTTCGATAACCCAGCTTCAGCATCACCTACTCCGACAAGACAATTATCATATCATTACCTAATATCACTTAATGCATGGCTGTTAGTATTTCCGTGTGACCTATGCTGTGACTGGACTATGGGGACAGTTCCTCTGGTTTCATCATTGATTGACTCAAGGAATCTTGGCACTGTTGCTATGTACGCTACGGTTGGGGCAATCTTGCACGCTGCATATACATCAAACAACAGGAAAAAAACGTCTGTGATCATAATGGTATGTTGTACGTTCTGTACTTGATCGCCTAACTTCCTGTTTGTTATCAAACTTCTAACTTTTTTTTTTAAATTCACACAACCTTTGCAACCACCCTGAAAACCACTTCTGGAACTTACCCACATAATGGCTCCCCACCAAAACTATCGCTGTAACATCCTTCTGGTCCTTTTGTTTGGACAGATATACTACATATCGTCGGTTACACGGCATCATGACATAAGTCCATTTTTGTAATTTTTCAGGGAGACAATTTAACTGTTTCCTAGCAGACCAATAACTAATTTGTGGTGATTTCGAATGTTTTTTATTCCACGTGACCGGCCTTCACGTGGAATAAAAAACATTCAAAATCCCCACAAATTAGTTATTGGTCTGCTAGGAAACAGTTAAATTGTCTCGTGTACAATTGCAGCCAAACATCAAGCAAAAAAAAAAAAAAAAAAAAAAAAAAATCTGATTTTGAATCTTATCCCCATAGTTTGCCTAATTAGAGAGCAGTGTGACAATTTTGAGAAACGATGCTAGTGCCTGATGTTGTGCTACCCACAATCAAATGACTCCCAATTGAAAGCTATATTTTGTCAATATTCATTTATTCAACTTTGTTTTATAACAATGTTTTTCCAATTCTCACCTCCTTAAGTCCCTAATTATTCCAACGAAGTTTTGATTTCAACTTGTTTGCTGAATTTTTCAAAAGTAATTTCCAAAGAATTGGTACCTTACACAACTCTGTCAACTACTAGTACCCATCTGTATCATTTGCAACAGAATGGCCTATCATCAAACGTGCCAATTAGGTATTCAAGTGGATAAACTAATCACTCATCTTCAGCATGTTTTAAAAGAGACTTTGGTGTGCTGAGTTAATAACGTATGCACACTAGAGTATTTTTGAAGTTCGGTCTTAGAATCTACTCGTGGTAGGTTTATGTTTCTCTGCTGTTCACATTTTTAACACAACTTCTTTTTTACAGGGCCTGGCTTTATTGATTTTCCCATTCTTACCAGCTTCAAATATATTCTTCCCAGTAGGATTTGTTGTAGCTGAACGTGTTCTTTATCTACCATCCATGGGATTCTGTATGCTAATCGCTTATGGGTGGCACCATTTGTATGAACATGGGTAAGTTTCCATGCGGAAACACAACGCTTTACTCTTACCATTCTTGTATTTGTTGATGTGATATTTGTTGATTTAACAAAACATTGATGTTCCTTAGGTTCAGAAAAATTGCATGGTTTGGGTTGGCTTTGCTGATATTATTTCATAGCTGCAAAACATATAGGAGGAACTGGGATTGGGAAAATGAATATGCACTCTTCATGGCTGGACTTAGAGTGAACCAACATAATGCCAAATTATTCAACAATGTTGGACATGCTCTTGAATCTCAAGGACGCTACATTGAAGCTCTTCAATTTTTCAACAAAGCAGTTAGGTATGATCGCATTAATCATTTCTGTAACTTTAAAATAAAATATGAAAGTTTAAAAGTTGCACTGATCTGGTGAATTTTGTTGTTGTTATACTGAAATTTTTTTCTTCAAACAACGAGATGTGGTAGTGGGATTTAATTATGAAATGTATGCTAATTTTCGCAGTGTCCAAGAGGATGACATTGGAGCTCACATTAATGTAGGGCGTACCTATAACCATTTGAATATGTACAAAGAAGCTGAAGAAGCTTACTTGAAAGTAAGAATATTATTTTGGTGTTGAAAACATTTATAGAATATTTTCAGATTGTTGTCACAACTTTTTTTTCCTTCGTCTATAGGCCAAGTCTCTATTACCTAAAGCGAGACCTGGGCAAAGCTATCAGGCCCGTATAGCTCCCAACCACCTGAACGTATTTTTGAACTTGGCTAATTTGATTGCCAAAAATGAAACGCGTTTAGAAGAGGCAGATCTTCTGTATCGCCAAGCAATAAGTATGAGGGCTGACTACACTCAAGCATACATCAATAGAGGAGATGTTTTACTAAAACTTAATCGCACAAAAGAAGCGCAGGAAGTTTATGAGCGCGCGTTGTTTTATGACAACAACAATCCCGATATTTATTATAATGTAAGTTTGATTCACTTCAATCATTCAATTTTCTAATTGCTTTTGTGCTTGCTTTTTAATATTTATTATAATCCCTATTAATATCAAACAAAATGTTTATATTTTCCAGCTGGGAGTGGTATTTTTGGAGCAAGGCAAAGCATCACAAGCCTTAGCATACTTGGATAAAGCATTAGAGTATGATCCTGACCACGAACAGGCCTTGCTTAACTCTGCCATACTCTTGCAAGAACTGGGCAGGGCAGAACTAAGAAAGCTTGCTAGAGAACGATTACTTAAATTGCTTCACAAAGATCCTAACAATGAAAGAGTTCATTTCAACCTTGGTATGCTAGCTATGGATGACAGGGATTTGTCAGGTGCTGAAGATTGGTTCAGAAGGGCGATTCAGATTAAACCAGATTTTCGATCTGCTTTGTTCAACCTCGCTCTGTTATTGGCTGATGATCACAGGCCATTGGAAGCAGCTCCATTTCTCAACCAATTGGTTAAATATCATCCCGATCATGTCAAAGGGCTGATTCTTCTCGGTGACATTTACATCAACAACATTAAGGATCTTGATGCAGCTGAAAATGTGAGAACATTTTTTAATTCTTTTATATCATTCATGAAACTATGGGGGTATCAACCCTGTCCAATGATGTACATTTACGTTTCTGGTGCTACCTGCTAAGGCTGAGCTGATTGTTTTCAGCATCATGTAGCAATAATTTATAATTATTTCACAATCATAATATTATTTATGCTTGGTTTTCTAAAGTATTCATTGTTTATCCTTTGTACAAGGTTAATTATGGAGTTTATAATTTTCTTCTCATTGTCGTTCATTTTTTCAGTGTTACAAGCGGATACTGGAATTGGAACCAAACAACATACAAGGAGTGCACAATTTATGTGTCGTGTATGTTGAGCGGGGTGCCCTTGACCGGGCTGAAGCTTGCCTCAAAAAAGCCCATGAGCTCGCCCCAAAGGAAGACTATGTTTTGCGTCATCTAGCGATTGTTCAATCTCGGATAGCGATGTCAAAAGTAATTAATTTACCTTCCTTAATTTAGATTCATTGGGCCATGTGACCCGATTAGCAATGTCAAATAGTTCTACAAACCTACTTTTTTTGGAGATTTTCAGCCTTGATGAGGAAATGGTTTGACATCTAGGAACATTTATAGAAACACTTCAGAATAACATGAATTCGGCATCTACGGGGGGGGGGGGATTTCTTTGAGCAATTTTAATATTTCAATCGTTAGTGATTGGTCTCTCCATTCACCTTGTCAGTTCTTCTTCATGTCTCCCAAACAATGTTACATAAAAACAAACTGGTTCTCATGGAACACTTTGTTTCATTGTATATTCGGATCCTAAATAATGGAATTGTTTCTCTGTAGTTTACTCTGTCAATTTCTTTTCAGAAAAACAACGAACAAGCAAACCCTCATTGAAATGCATCAACTTCTCTGGAATTGGGATTCTTGTATTTTCTTCCATCATCTGGTAATTTATTTTGATCCTCAATTTACTCAATCCCCATGACCTGTTGTCCTCCTGGCTTGATTAAATTTGAAATGAAAAATCGGTCTACTGTTCAAATAATGAGTAGCTGCTGTTCTAAGCCAGCAGCTTCATCCCTCCTATCCTTTCACCGACACTGCTCTCCCTCCCCTAGGTCTTGACCAAATATGAGCTCTGTTTGTTCTTGAAACAACTTTCTCTGGTGTTGGATTTAAATACATTTGTAATGGGGAACTTACTACAGAACAAAATTCTTGGGTGGTAGGTGAGCAAATGAATGGGAATCACGTATTCTTTGGTAGTTGAAAAGAACCTTCAGTCTTGCGTTTGCACCAAATCAATAGGAAAGGTTGCCTTCAGCAGGATTACATTTATGAGTTGCGCGTGTGCTTCTCAAGAGTAATGTTCTGTGATATGTTGACCATTACAACTCTATTGACCATTACAAGCATGATATAGATGTCATGACAAGTACTTACATCCAAAACATTGACTTCTTGAAGTCATCTGGAATTTTAAGAACTGGATTTGCAGAAAAATGTTCATTCCATTCCTAACCCTATTGACTCACGTTCATGAGTTCCTCTCAACACCTATTTTGATTTTGTCCACAGACAGTCTGATGGGGGTCATACAAACCTTGTGATGAATCACTCATTTGTTTGTTGACAACGAATTCTTGCATGTCCCTGCTTGACTATCCATGATGTAATTTAGTATTAACCGCCCCTACTTGGATCACAAGTTAATTACTTGTTTGGAGGAACAATATGTTACTGATGACGAGGGATTTCCTTTAAATAGTAACTATCATCACAAGCATGATATAGATGTCATGATAATGTTTCCATGCATTCCTTCATTATTGGTATGTACTTAATCAATGAATCATTATTGTTCTAAAAGTACTTACTTGTTATAGAATCACTTCATTTCTTGATCTAGTAGAAATATGTTTTGCTCGAGCGGTGTTTTCAGTTGTTCTCCATTTCTGTTTTACGTAATTTCTTGTTTAAAAAGTGAAAAGATAAAATGTATAGTATACCTATAACAATAATTAAATTAAATTAAATAATGCTGATAATATCTTCCTAAAGCATCAACTATTTAAATAATCTTGTGTTATGAGTAATTTTGTTGTTGATTTAGGTAAGACTACATTGGAATTCTATCATTCCATGTGCTGAATGCCAACTGATTTCAAATATTACTACATCATTACTACAATATTATGACAATATTACTACATCATTACTACAATATTATTACAATATTGCTACGTCTCTGCCAGTTGAAGTAAAGATTTTATTGTTTGGATGAATATCGTCAGTGGGAAAACTGATTGGGTTGTTAACAGGCCACCTGAGCTCTACACTTAGTTTGGTTGCTAACTGTCCCTGCCAATTCAACTTTGATGATTGTATGAAATGTATCAAAGAAAGATTTCGTCACTTAATTTGGTAAAATTAATATGATAATAACATCTGGGGTAAAGAAAGTGTCACCAGTACCAAACAAACCACCAACACCCTCAAATAATGTTGGTTCACTTTTTTTAAAAGGTATTTTTGTGGATGCGCCATGAATGAATTTCACCTCTCACTCAACTGTCCTCCACGTATCTTATTGTTATTCCTCATAAACGATTATCGGAATCCTGCTCGATGTCCCAATCGGGCATCCTGAGTAATCAATCGGCAACGCCAATATTCACTCTACACTCATCAGAATAGGCACACGTCCTTCCTAGTACAACCAGTGACCCATGCAAGCTTTTTATATATGACATGTCATATTCGCCTTGTAACTGGGAAATGCAAGGTGACTACCCCTACATTGTTATAGGTATGCACTCTTCGTTATAAGCTGATGGGCTTCAGATCATCCCTTGGAGTGTTAGGTATCAACAAATTATACTCAACAGATAACTTAGAAATAACTCGTGACTCCAACTTATCTGGGTAATTGAACGTGTTTCTTTACTTCAGCCCATTGAGAAACTCTGAACGTGAACTGGAGCAAACCACCTAATGAACTGAAAGAAAAAAGTTTATTCTTCAATTTCTATAACTTCTCAAAAAGGGCACGCTGACGTTGATAAACTGTGTGACCAGTGAATGTATTCTGTAGTGAAATTAACGCAATTTGCCATTTCCCTCCTGTTACAAAATGCTGGTGTGGAGAGTGAACTCCTTTCCAACCAAGGGTTGTAAATTTTGGGCGAGCTCTGAATATTTCTCGTACAAAACTATATGTTTTTCCCTTTGCGAAACTTCATCTGTGAATAATATCTCTACCTCAACAGTTTAGCAATGGTACCACTTGGTTCACTCCAGTTACTAGTTAGTCAGTCGTCTCCTTCTGTTTTATTGTATGGGGGTTTGAATTCTAAGTAGTATCATGGAAACTGCACCAATGATAGAATCTATGTCCGGCTGTATAAGATCCATGGCAGTGCCTGACCGGCCAATGGGAAAGCAAGTAGATGCTTTCTGGTAATTTATTTTTGTGTTTTGGCTTGATTCTTCAACCAGGCATAGGCGGAAGTGGAATAGGCCATGAGGTACTCTACTAATCGACCAATAAATAAGTGTTTTGAAATGATGGATAGACAAAAAACTGTCAGCACACGTAGAAGAGGTTTATAAAATTGAATCATCAACATAATTCTTATAATAACCCGGTGGACTTACTGTAGTTGATTCAGAAGGTAAAATTCATAAAAT
This sequence comes from Stenodema calcarata, assembly GCA_963920205.1. Taxonomy (NCBI): domain Eukaryota; kingdom Metazoa; phylum Arthropoda; class Insecta; order Hemiptera; family Miridae; genus Stenodema; species Stenodema calcarata. The sequence continues at coordinate 6,644,744 of OY986057.1, forward strand.
TTGAACGTCCAATCAAAATGCAATTATAAATTATTTGGTTTTGGAGATAGGACTGATTTAGAAACGGAGAATTTAAAGGATTAGATCTTTAGATTAGACATTGTATCGGAAAAAGTGGATAGTTGAGGATTCAAGAAGCAATCTAGTGGGCTCAAATACACAAAATCGGTGGCAGTTTGATGTAATGGAAAATGTTAGCTGTGAGAAGTTCATTTAGTCAAATAAGTTGGTGTTCAGCTCATGATGCTGAAAATGCTTTATGCTTGTGATTATTGATTTTAAATGATCTAGTATATCGAGAATGTCTCTCCATCGCCCCTTAACGTCATTCTGGCTAGTTTTCAGGTGAGCCAAAAAACCAGTTCCCAACGATTTGCTAGTCACCTCAACTTTTTTTTTTTCACATCCTAAATACCTATTTTCACTGTCTGAGGAACACATTTTCCTAAAAAGTTTAGTTTTGAAAAAATTGCGACATTATGTGGTGATGGTATCACAACAGTGACGTTATGTGGTGACGGCTTCTAAGTTATGTGGTGATAACATTATTAGAAATCGTATCAGGGAAAATCGTTGGCTATGAAAAAAATTATATTGTCATTCATATAGCTCGACACACATCGTTTATTCTCTTTACCATGAAAATAACAATAAATAGTGATTTTTATTAGAATGTGAAACTGGAATCGAGCTTCTAATGAAGTTTTAGTTTTTAAATGTAATGGAAATAGAAATCACATTTTTTGATTCACATTCAAAATCGATCTTTCGACAATCACAACAAAAATGACAAGAACTTGGTAGCGTGTGACGAATTAAATTTGAATCACAGTTTTTAATGACATTCCAAAGTACTATAAAGTATTACCTATGTTTAAAAGTATTATAGTTTATTAAAACGATAATATGCCACATTAAAAGGACATTCAATCCTAATTACACTCTAACACTCGGAATTACATTTCTCTCTCACTCTCTTCAATCAATTGGTTGTTTAGGACGTTGGGGCATGCAGCAAACTCGTCAGAATAATCTAGTTTGTAGTATATTTCACCAGCAGGGGTATATTTAATCACTCTCAGGTCTGTGACTGTTGAGTCTCCAGCAGGTTATCAGGAGGAATTATTAAAATTGAATGATAGAAATTCTTGATGAAGCCACTAAAAAAGAAGAGGATTGTGCTCACGCCGAATTCCCAAGCTTTAAATTAAAACGTGTTGGAATTATGATTTGAATAAACTTCACAAATCAAAGATAGGTACCTACCCTGATGGTATGTAGAGCCAAACAGAGAGACAGACAAGCGAACGTCGAATCCTCACTGCATTTGTCAATTACCCATGATGAAACCAATGCCAATGTTATTTATGACATAACCAATTAAATACAACTGTTCGAACCACCACCACCCTTCTCAATAACCTACAACATCAGTTAGATTGACGCTAGATCACAACACAACGTCTTAAAGCTTGGAGAACCAGCTAGTAACGTCCACACATTTATTTACATTCCAACATCCTTGTAAGTTTACAGAAATATCCGTTATGCACTCGATGAAAGTTTGAAGAAACTATCAGAGTTCGACAAGAAACCAGAAAAACTAGAATACAGCACTGAAAACCACGAGAGACCTGAAAATTCCGGGTGACCTTCACCGACACAGGCGTAGGGGAAATCACGTTGTCTGACTGACGTTATGTGGTGAATACGACAAATTGACGTTTCTTAGTGATGACTCGAACTCGATTTACGCCCTTCCTAGTGATTTTCGGCTTAACGTAGGTACTTATAGATAGATTGGTGCCCCGCTAGAGTGAACCTCTACTTTGACAAAATCTCATTTCCATAAAAAATGGCGTTGTGTGGTGATGGAGTGACACCCTCGATATTTTTCTTTGTGGCTGTGTTTTGTGTAAATTGTCTGTTATTTATGTATTAGTTGGTAGGAATGGTTTTAGTTTGAAATAACTGTGCAGCCTCTACATTATTATACTAGTTTGTGAAAATTATTGAAAGGAGATTATTGTAAAGAACTATGGGGCTTCTTGGTCTAGGTGAGAGGTATATTTCTCTCACTCCCCCAGAGCCAAACAGTTTATAAATAGTTTGAAGACTAAAAATATCTAATAATTACTATAACTTAGTAGAAGTTACAATATTGCTGAATTATGACAATCAGTGTTATAGTGAGAAAGTTTGCTTTCAATGGATCACAGACGACCTGTGTTAGTCAGAAGTTTTGTTGTCTTAGCATTTGAAATGGAATGGTATGAATGATGCTTATAAAAACTGCTCCCACCCTTGCCCTCTTGTTCCTTAGCCTGATATAGCCAATCACCCTCCAGACTCCAGTTATTGACTTGATATTTTCCAACCACAGAAAGTTGACAGCTTTTGAATGCGATTGAATTGGAACCCTGCGCAATAGCACTATCAGTTCTTTCTTTTCATGACAATATACGATTCAAGTGCTGTTATAACCGTGCAACATACACGGAACTGAGTGTGAACTAGAACTCTTCAAGCATTTATAGCTGGTTGTTTGAAGTGTAAGAACCACACATCAAACTCAAGGTGATTTAGTTTTGAAATAATAATAATAAAACCATTTATTGTACAAAGGCCGATTGGCCCATTTAGTACACATGAATTAATTGATGCAAACCACTTTCTATTTTTAAATCTTTTATGTTTCTTCAAGTTTAGAAACAACTTTTTTCCATTAATTGTTTACTGAGCCTGGATTCAATAGGTTTCGGTGACTGCGTACTGGTTGGTTCTTTCTTTTCATGACAATATACGATTGCATAAATGTCCTTCTGTAGACACAAAAACTATCTCAGAACAAGCTCGATACAACAAAACCATGAATATCAGCTGTCTCCAAGTTTAAAAATTGGCCCGACCTTCCATTGTTGGATTAACGCTTGTTTCTCTATTGTAACTTCGAGCCCTCGTTGTGAATGGCTAGTCGTAGAACGGTCTGGGTGGCCTAAAAAAAATGTTCTGAATCAAGATCTATTCAAATTTGAACAAAAAAAACTATACCGTTCTGTCTGAAATTTCTGAGATATGTGGATTTATATTCAAACCCTATTTTGCACCAGTGCCTTTTGACCCAGGGTTGTGAAAGGACTAGAAAATTAATTCTCTTTTCAGAAACATTCGACTTTTCTTCTCGCTTTTAGTGATTGATTTCTTTAAACAACTTGAATAAAATGGGGATTACAGGTTATTTATTTAGCTAGCAAGATCATTAAAAGAGTTTTTTCAAAAAGGTGCGTTCTAAAAGATGGGCGGAATTTTCATCTTGAAACTTTGTGGTTCTCAAGGGCACTGAATCTGGTGGTTTCTATGTGTACCTATATATATTATGTGAGTTGATATGTTCAATCGTTTTAATATATATTATATATTAAAACGATTAAAAATATCAACTCACAATTAGATCAGGATTCAGTCAATTATAGAACCAATTTCCACTAGTTGAACCTAACACCATCACCAACCTGCTTCTAAGGTCAGTTGGGTTATGGAATGCGACCGGCAGTTGCCTCAATTTGCAGCAGATTTACAGCAGTAAATCGTACAGATATTAAATATATTTTTGGAATAAATAGTTGGATTGTAACTTATGAGTTTGACAGTTCATTTAGGAATATATTGAACATTGATATGTGGGCGCAATTGGGAGTAAATCCCTTGTATCTAGTCATAATAATTATGATGAAACGAAACCAGTACTATTTTTTTTTTTTTTTTTTTTTGCATGTGGACGACAGAACCATTCCGATTCTTTTGTTTTGACTCTTTATTAGAACAAAGGTACTAATGCAATAGGCTATATTTCGTAATCAGCCTGTGTCGTGTAATTGTAGTTTGTGTCAATGATATCATCTGGTTTGGTAGGTACATTGTTTCCGAGTTGCAACTTTTTCTTGTGTTCCACTAGTGCTGTTGCGGAAGGTCCATAGTGGTTTGTCTAATTTCCCTGTAACCTGCACCATTATCTAATTTGTGAAGTGCCTAATCTAAGGTATGCCTTGTTCCAGACACGAACCAACTGAGAACATGTTTTACCATATTTAACTGATATAGTGATGGTAAATGTTCTTTGCGAGAATCTGAATCGTATCGACTGTAAGGAGGAAGGAAAAAGTTATTAGTTGATTAGTGGGTACTTAACAAGTGAATGTTTTGGCTGACCTTCCCCTGACTTCTACATGGTTTATTACAAAAATGCTTCTTACTTATTTTCTGTGGAAAATATTAGTTAACATAGCAAGATTCATTAGGTGTTAGTTGTATGTCATTATACATTACCGCTTGAAAAATATGAGTTTAGTAATGTATGTCCATATGAAGGCCAATTTTCATTCACCTATAATTTGATTATGGCCATAGTAAATCGTTATTGTACTGGTAAAAATTTATCGTTAATGTTTAGTGAAGTGTTGATTGTTTGATACCTAGTGGTTTGAAGGACTAAAATAGTAATTGGCATACTACAAACAGTAAATCTTCTGGCATGATATATTATAAAACGTTGAATCTGTACAAACCTATATTTTCTTGAAAATATGATCTTATCATTCGTACTTTCCAATTGGAAAATCCTGTGATTTTGACTTACTTGAGTTATTCATAGTCGTTGTGAATTCTGATAGCGCTATTGTGACATGGAATCAAAAGTAGCCCAATAATAGCCCATTTTCTGCTCTTCTTCCATAGTATGCTTAAACACTTACCAGACGTAGAAAGTCTTCCTTTCCATTTTATATGCTTACTTAGATCAACACAAATTCACCGTCCTTGATTAATGCTCATTAGTGGTTCAGTTACCAGGTGAGCCCGTTTGTATTAAAACCATTATAATTTTCTCTGAAATTGAATCCTAGTGGTCTAAAATAGGTCCTAAACACTGGGAAAATTGATGTAAAATGCCATTTTAGGGTTTGTTGACATTCCTTCCCATGGTTTGGGTAGGTACCCCTTGATTTGTTATATTTTGGCTCCCCATTTCTCTCTCTCTGAATTTGAGAGGAAATGCATTACTTACTCTATATATTGTTAGATTGTTAACTGAGTACTGTTACAATAAAATGGAGCAGTTAGTAGTCATTTCAGACTGGAGCTTTACTTTGTACTGCCAGTAGTCTTAATGAACGTGATTCTTAGGATGATCAGAATTTGTTGGGATCATTGATCTGGAATGGCGCAAAATCGTGAAAGTTTAGTGCAATCATTGATTTAAAGCTCATCAAAATATTGAATTCAAGTGATCCAAAAACCAATACGGAAACGTCAACAGTTTACTAATAATAATAAAAGGTGGAGAAAATATATATATATATAATATATATATTTTTTTTTCTCCACCTTTTCATACCTCCTATCAGTTATTTTGTGTTCATTGGTATCTTCACTCGACTAGCAACATATTATGTTGCTAGTCGAGTGAAGATACCAATGAACACAAAATAACTGATAGGAGGTATGAAACTGATATAAATTGAAAGAAATGGCATGGCTATCGAGTATCCATGGGTCTGTCTCATAGTCTTCCGTATTAATTTTTGTGGGGAAAAGGTTGACCACCGATGCATGCTTGACCAACTCAATTCAAGATATGTCGAGTAACCTCATTGTCAATTAATATTGATTATTTAGAAATCATCATCAACCTGTCACAAGCTCTTTGATTCATTCATCATATATGTTACACAACTTTCATGTGCTATTCAATTTGGTCGGAATGAAGCTCAAGTTTGATTTTACTATGACATCTTTTTCTTAAAGTATCGATTGTTGGTATCCCTGTCACAAGAGCGCTATCCATCTTATTCTAATCTGGAACATGAACATTTTTCAATGTGCTGTTTCGGTAAAATTATAATGGGAACAATGCTCATAGTTGATTAAGCCAAATATGTAATTTCTTAAATAAAAATTTGAGGAAATGTTGTTTTTACATTGTTGTACATTTCATTCTAATCCTGCTTCATCGGAGCCATTTTTCCAGACGATTGCTGCATGTCCTCTCTGTTGCCTTCCTTCCGTCGATTTCCATCGGATAGCTCTTGGCCATGCCTTCCTTCCTTTCTTCCATGGCTCTTGGCGAGCTGTACAGTGGGGTAAGACTGGTTTTACGATAGTTCATAAAGAGGCCTCGTTGAATGACTACTAGAATTGAAAAATAATTCGGGGGTCTGGGACATGTGAGCAACCATTTCCAAAATCTTTCCAAAAGTTCCGCTTTTATTCTTATAACAGTATTAGCTTTTTTGGTTTATCATCTTCGATAATGAACCATTGGAATTGCCCAAGAAAAAAAAAAGAATTTCGAAACATTTAACTGAATTCTTCATTTTTGAATGACTTGAAAAATTACGGATTTCACAATGGTCCTCGAAGCTTTTCATAACCCTAGGTCAGAGGGAAGGGGTTCAAAACGTATTTTGAAAATTTCCAAACTCGAAAAATTCAAATTGAACGGTATCATTTGTAGTTCAGATTTGGATAGAGTTTATTTTTAAACATTTTTTGAGACCAACCGCAACTTTGTACGACCAGCCGTTCGTTCACAATGAGGGCTCAAAGTTGGGGCAGGTCGAAAGCCGTCAAAATGAGAGTGAATCATGAGGCACCTTGTCGGGTCAATTTTCATACTGGCTCAGCTGAATCAAACAGCACTTGGTTTTCAAATTTCGAGTTAATTAATAATAATGAATGATAATAATTTATACTAGGTAATTATTAATAACTTACAATAATTATTAATAATACTTGGTAATAATTAATGATAATAATGATAATTCATAATAATTAATCAGTCAGTGATCAAGACAGAGGGATGATCTGCATAAAGAAGATAATAAACCGTTGTGTCAAGAATTTGCAGAGTTTTCGTACCAGTATTGGTCCCAGCGTGTGAAATAGTATAGTCGTATCTCCAAGCGTGTAGATCGATCATCTCGAATCTCCTGTGTGTCCGCCATTTTGGCTCGGTCCAATGTCATTCTCTGGTAGTGTTTACTAATCATTTTCAAATAATGTTGGTGTTTTTTTTTTTTTTTTTTTTTTTTCTAATAAATAACAACAACTGCGAATTTGTGGTCATCATTCCTCGATAGGTAGGGATGGCAATCATACATCGGGACACATCGATGTTTTCTGTGACGATGTTTTTGGAACATCGATGTCGGGGTTTCGATGCATCGGCACGTAAACGCTGTACACGTTATCAAGAGGGTAGCCACCTCTGTACCAGCAGAAAGATTATTCTCCAAGGCTGGTGCCACTGTTACGTAGCAGAGAAATCGCCTGGGGGCAAATTGCTTTCAAAATTGTTTTTCTTGAATGGACTACCTGCCAAATACAGGATGTGAGCCCAGCCTTCGTTTATACGATTTTTTTTTCTTGAAACTGAATTATAATGGTAACAAATAAAATAAAATTTAAAATAAAAGTATTGTTTTTTTTTAGAGCTTTTCATTTTTTCTTTACGTCTTGCATGAAGAAAAAAGAATAGAAATAAAATAAAAAATTGAATGAAAACCATCGATGTTTTTGGGGTCCGATGTTTTGGGACATCGATGCCGGCCTGTCGATGCATCGATACATCGATGTTTTAATTTGTTTTGCCATCCCTATCGATATGTATCTCTGTATCATCGTTGGCCGAATTATCAGCTCAACCATGGTATGAGATATGACTAAAAGAGCTCATAATCATAGTTAACCTTCAACTCGGTGAGTTTATCCACTTACAATCGACGACATGTCGCTGGCAAACTCGGACGTTACGTCCATCCATCTTCTTTCTAGACCTGAATTTTCTGTCAATTTTAGCCAGCTACTAAGCTCTTCTCTTTCATGAAAGTCCCTTACTTTTTTCACACTGATTGATGAAGACTTGAGGGAGGCCAAACATTAGTACGAATTAGATCACTCGCGACGAGGTTGTGGAAACCCATTTCAATAAAAAAAGGGAGGTATAGAGTGAGAGAATCTATTTCCACGAAAATAACGAGTACAATTGTTAAATCGATTTCGACGATTAGGTCATCATCAGTAACAAACATGAACTGAAGGTACATCATGAAATACAGCTTAATAAGCTACCTGATGATACCTTTCACTTCTGCTACTATATACTTAATATGTAGTAGCAGAAGTGAAAGTTATCATCCAATCGGAATGAAGCAGGTCCACCATCACTCAACCCGTGTCCAGCACAAACGAACCAATCTCAGTTATCAGTTATCTCATTCTCTTGATGATCACTTCAGGCACCTTCGGCTCTGTGATAACAACGCCGTTCGTGACGTTGTTCGTCGTTCCTTTCTTTTTAGGCAGTTTCCCTCCATTCAGTGACACCTCGATATCCTCGTATTTAATGTACGAGAGAACGGCGAACCCTTCGATGATGTCCTCTTCGTAGAGCGGCTCTTTCTTCTTGCGTCGCGGCGGCCCTTTGCGTCGTTTCTCCGCCAGGATCCGCGACGCACGGCGCCGGGAGCGACTCCATTGCGACATTTCACCACATCACTTAGTTACGACGAATAAATAACGGTAAATTTAAATTACGTCGACGAAAATAAAACAAAAACACTAGAAGAATTCCAACCGCGGGCGGATCAAACGGGAGGTGGATGAAACAACAAACGGTTGTAATCACGTGGAAACTTCAAATTGCACGCAGTGGTTTTCGTAGAGAAGCGTTTTGACGCGTTTTTCTCATATTCGGCGGGTTATTTTCATGTCGAAACTACAAAGAAAATCGAAGGTTTACAAGAACTTTTTTTTTTTTAATGTTGTGATTGAACGTGAAAAACACTTGAATGAGGTCGTAGAACACAAAATATTTCAACGTGAAGGAGAAAAAAAAACGACGACAAATGAGTGAAACTCCCGTAGAGAGATGAGGATTGAAAAACGGAACGCGACGCACGATACGGACCGGCCCTACTTCGCACAGCACCTTCACCAGCGGGACTGTGGTCAATTCGCACAGCACCAAGAGTGGTCAATTCCAACCCTACTTTTAATAAGGCATAAGGCATATTTAAGCATATTTTTCCCGGAAACTGACACCAGCAGAACGCAACTACTCTTGCTATGACCGAGAATTGCTAGCAATTTACGCAACAGTCATGCAGTTCTCCTATATGCTTGAAGGAAGGGATTTTGCCATTTACACTGATCATCGTCCACTCATCTAAGCATTTACCAAGCCCCAAGGCAACTTGTCGCCTAGGCAAATTCGCCATTTGTCGTTCATCAGTCAATATTCCACTAACATCAACCATGTGACTGGTGCCAATAACTCTCCAGCAGATGCTCTTTCACGCATTGAAGCCATTTTGAAGTGCTCCATCCAAACTGCTGATATGGCTTTGGCACAAGACACAGATCAGCAGCTGCAAGACCTCTTGAGATCTACCACATCCAGTCTCAGACGCCAACAACTTCAGATGGACAACTGCACTCTCTATTGTGACACATCCTCTGGCAAAATCAGACCCTACGTACCTGCAGATCTGAGATTTGGTGTCTTCCAACATTTCCACTCAATCTCTCATCCTGGTGGTCGTGCAACTGCACGTATCATCACAGATCGATTTGTATGGCCTTTCATGCAGAGGGACATCAAACTCTGGGTGCGACAGTGTCATCCCTGCCAGACATCAAAGGTGAATCGTCATGAAAATAGGGATGGCAATCATACATCGATGTTTTTGAAACATCGATGTTTTCGAGGGACACATCGATGTTTTTCCATCGATGTTTTCTGTGTCGATGTTTTTGGAACATCGATGTCAGGGTTTCGATGCATCGGCACATCGATACATCGATGTTTCAATTTTTTTTGCCATAGGCTGCTGAATGTTTTATTCTAACGTTTTTCTCACATACCTAGGAATATTATTTCTGAATTTTTATTTCCTTTAAATGAAAATATCGATGCGTGTTGGCTGGAAAGTATCGATACTTCCAATATTTCGCCTGTGGGAAAGCAGCTAAAACAGGCTCTAATGTCAGGATTTCACTCGAGATTAAGGGGCGGGAAAACTGTCACTTGCTGACCCTACCCATGTTTTTGGACCCCGTTTCAAAAATATTCACTTTTCCGATTCCATCGCATCGTCAAAAGCCCTCACTCAAATTAAAAAACTGGTGGCGTCTGTTGATACTTCTAATTCCCCGTCATCTCAGTCATCTTCAGAATCGGACCGTGGAAGTCCCGTTGACATATGGGATAAATCGTTGGCGTTCAAAACCAACAAGAAAATGTCATCTTTTCAGAGCTTATCGGTGAACTTGGACACGGAGATATCAATGTATCTCTCAACTCCAGTGGCATCAAACATACGTTCAAATCCCATTGAATTTTGGGAAAGACAGTCTAACCCAAGCTGTACACGTTATCAAGAGAATACTTGGGGAGGGTAGCCACCTCTGTACCGGCAGAAAGATTATTCTCCAAGGCTGGTGCAGCTCTTACGCAGCAGAGAAATCGCCTGGGGGGCAAATTGCTTTCAAAATTACTTTTCTTGAATGGACTACCTGCCAAATACTGGGTGATAGCCCAGCCTTCGTTTATACGATTTTTTTTCTTGGGACTGAATTATAATGGTAACAAATAAAATAAATTTATAGCTTATAAATTAAATAAAATAAAAAATTGATTGAAAACCATCGATACATCGATGTTTTTTTAAAAACATCGATGTTTTTTTCCCATCGATGTTTTTGGGGTCCGATGTTTTTGGAGCATCGATGCCGGCCTGTCGATGTATCGATACATCGATGTTTTCATTTTTTTTGCCATCCCTACATGAAAAGTTATCAGTTATCTCATTCTCTTGCCTTCAGCACGTTTCAAATTATTCATTCCGTTGTTCTTTTCCATTCGTGAATAAAGATTGTCAAAGGTGTTCCCACAGTTTCCGTGTTTCCTCTATCTCAACCAGGCACCCACACAGGTTACAGTGAAGGGAGAACTTAAATTAGGATTTAACGAGAACTTAACTTAGGATTTAAGTACTCCCTTCACTGTAACCTGCTCCAATCCGATTGGATGATACCTTTCACTTCTGCTACTATATAAGCTGTATTTCATGATGTACCTTCAGTTCATGTTTGTTACGTCGAAATCGATTTAACAATAATTGTACTCATTATTTTCGTGGAAATAGACTCTCTCACTCTATACCTCCGTTTTTTATTAGCCAAACATTAGCACCGTTTCACCAGTTCCACCCTGTCCCCACGTATTTTAGCACCCAGTATTAGGAATTTCAAAAGAGGAAAAATACCTACGATGACAGAGATACCTATCGAGGAATGATGATCACAAATTCGCAGTTGTTGTTGTTAATGACAACAACAAAAAAACACTGTAAATATCCAAAAATGATTAGTAAACACTACCAGGGAATTGCAGTGGACCGAGCCAAAATGGCGTACACACGGGAGATTTGAGATATCGATAGTTTGTGACGTAACAAGAACACCGCTCAGGGCCCACAGAAAACACTACTATACTACTCTATGCTGAGTACAGGAGGAGTTGGGGCCAGACTTGAGTATGTTCCATGTTGGTTCCATAATAATTCCATGCAGATTTCTTCCAGGGAGGGTACACTCTACCAGGTTATCGCGTGTTTTAACCAGTTTGTTTTCGCGGAGTTCTATCCAATTACATACATACTAATTACCTACATTCTATGTAATTTGGTAGCTGTTTAGTTTGTGAGGTAGGTATGTGACGTTGTTTTGGTGTTGGACGTTTTCGCTCTTCAACACAATAGTGGAAACAGTCTTCAAAATAAACCTGAACGAATAAATGGTGTTTTCCGTTTTAGATTTTGACAATTTGTTGTGTATTAAATGTGTTTTCCAACTCTATTCTTCGTTTGAAACGGTATTCATTAAATAAAGAATTATTAGATACTCGTAAATTGGAAAAATAAAGTAAATTACTGAGCATTTTTTGATTGCTTACGTTCAGACACAAACGTGAGAATAGTCTTTTTTTACCATTTGATATTATTTTTATTTTTTACTCTTTACCTAGTCCAATATGCTTTTTTTTTCTTTTTCTTTTTTTTCAGAATAAGACTGACAACGAAACATTATGACTGAGTAGAGGTAGGTACGTAGGAAGTGTGTGTCATTTTTATTAGGTAAGTACCTACTTTTGATCTCATTGAGTCCTTTCTTCAAGTATGGTTACCAATGGACACGAATTATTGTAGGTAAATATAAGTACCTACTTATCTGAATAAACGTTTATTGCATTGAATGTGTTCCTGAATAATCCCTATATTCCCGAATCCTAAATAAGTTGCAATTATTTTTGAAAATACAGACTTTCTGAAATAGCGGTATCACATACCGATGTTCCCACTAACCGTAAAAAAAAAGATATTCCTTTCGGAGGGTTAATACGGGCTGAGTGCAAGTGTGGGGGACCCTGAAATGTCGATCAGACTCGTTTATCAATACTTGGGGGCTTGTGACCCTCAAGTGTCGGCTATTAATTCGGCCCTTATGAATGTATAAGAGTATAAGGGCCGAATTAATAGATATATTATATTATGAGTCAAAATGAAGGTCAATAAGAAATCTCTTACCAACACACATACACCGAGGGAAAGACAGATGCACCACCAGTATACTTTCTTCCAGCATTAGACGAATAGGCAGAAGACAGCAACATTCGATTAGCCAGAAAGAAAAAAAAATGCAAATGACAGCAGGTACGTGAATCGTGAAAGGGATAATTAGGTATAATTTAGGTATAATTTCATGACCACAACATGAACCTCAACGAAAGAATGGGATGCGCGGTAGCCCAATGCACTCAGACCTCAATGACGTCATTCGTTTACTGTTACTATTATACAAACCTTCGCGTCAACCCCCTTGCCTGAGGTTGGTAGTCCAGTAGTGATGAGCGTTTGGTATTGCGGTGATTAGCACATATTTCAATCCCATTCCTAACAACTTCTTTGATTGATATACACTTGATTGTATAAACCATGTTCAAAGTGTTGTTGAAAAGACAAATTTATATTTAGTAATAAATGATAGAGCTGTGAGTATTTTCTTGAACGAGAACCGAATGGAAGGGAGGCAGCGAGGCAACACTGGCCTCCGAGTTTGAGCCTCTATTGGGACCATTATTCGGTTGGGGGCCCTCTGCGCCACTAGTGTTGTGTTGTGTAGTGATGTCGGGAAGATGGCGTCGTCTCAGGATGCTTGGTACTTATCTTTATTGGGACTTGCTGAGTACTTTAGGACATGTTCTCCTCCAGATATCAAAAAGTGCATACAGTGTCTCCACGGCGTTTTTACCTTCAAACCTCCGAGCCGGGTCGAAGCCCGAACCCATCTCCAGTTGGGCAACGTTCTCCTTACACACACTAAGAACATTGATTTAGCGAGAAATTATTTGGAGCAAGCAGTAAGTCTTTTCAGTTTCTTTACCAGCTGTGTTTGTCTGTTCTCCCTCGCAGTAGAGCGCGTTTGCTCAAAAATTCTCGTAAGGCTCAAAACTTGGCGATAACCTGCAACACTTTGGCGCCTAACGGCCATCCACGAATGTAAACAAAGTGGATGTCGGGTTCCATAATCACCAATATCTCGAGTTCCTTTCATTTGACCGCTCTTGGACCTGGGATTTCACTTTGTTGATCATTTATTTCATAGTATCCCGGCTGAAACTAGAGTTTCGGCAACTTTTCAGTCTACCCCTTGGTTTTGTTTATGCTGATAAGATAACCCATTGCACGTTAAATTGATCGTCGGCCAGTCACGATTGCAATTTCTTCTGCGTGTCTCGGCTACTTCTTTCCTCAATCCTCTTCGTATGAATTTCTTTACTATTGATGTCGAAGGGAATTTGAGAAATCTCTACATGTACATGTATCAGGCCTTGATGTAGTAGAATGAACCTTCGGTATCGGCAGCTTATAGATCACAACTCGGAACACCTGAGGTCGGAACACCTGTTATTTTGATACCATTTAAGCGTAATATTACTAGGTTACAAATGTTTACCATTACACGTCCTAACTCCTAGAGTTCAAGTTTTACTTGGTTTGAATTTCCACCCATCATCTAATTGAGAGTTTGTAACAACGGAGCCAAAATTCCATTGGTAATTACAAGTACAAGTGGTGTTTATCTGCATTGAAATCCATCGATATGCCCAGAGGACGAAATTTATGCTCAAATTCTGTATTCTGTGGTTATAAATATCATGCTTGGGCTGGTTTCCAAACTGCAGAGTGTGTACTGACTGTTTCGGGTCACTGAATGAAAGTAGCCAAACATGAAGTTCTTAAAACTGCTCAAAATAGAGTGGAGTTGGGTAGTCGTTGGTTTTATATTCAAGTGTAAATATTCTTGGTCTGAGGAAACTGCATGAAAATTCCAGGCCACTGCTACTGACTTGTCTCTTGTCGAGTTAAAGGGGTGAATTGATTCTATAGAGTGTAGAGATACGAAGTTTTCGAGGTAGTTTTGAATTCTAACCCAAACACGACGATCTTATTTATTATCCTCCTCCCCACTACATTGGTTATGATTCTCACAGCTGTTTCGCCGATTTTAATCTTTGCTAATGGTCCAATTATCTGTAATACAATGACGAATCAATTACTGTATTAGAATGGTTTCAATAATTCACATGCACTCATGATGTGAGTGCGTGCAGATGAGTGCTTGGGGTCTGAGTATGTTTGACCAGGTGCGATGCATGCGTTGCGATGTAGCTGCTAAACTCAGCCTTCCTCATGGTGTAATGAAGTGGTGAAGGGGTTATGGGAGAAAGTGAACGATTATACGTGGGTTTTGGCGCCGGTCAAATCGGCCCCAAACAACCCCAACTTGTTCCCTCTACAAAAAGGACTCAAATGATCAAGCTCAAAAGGACCGCTAGGAAATGACCAAGTCTGTCCCACCATCGATTGCCAAAACCCAAAACTCTGCGAATTCTTGACACTACAGTTTATTATCTTTTTTGTGCAGATCACCCTTCTGTATCAGGAATTATGAGGAATTATAATTGATTATTAATAATTATTATCAAGTAGTGTCAATTATTATTACCTAATTATTGTTAATGATCAATAACTATTGCTAGTTATTAATAATAATAATAATTATTATTTATTGTTAATTAACTCTATATATGAAAACCATATAGTGGTTTTTAAGACCATACGCAGGTTTGTACGACCACAATGATCAGCAGATAAAAAGTCGTCAACACGAGGGTGAATTATGCGGAAGCCTTTCGGGTCAATGTTCATACTGGCCCAGCTGATTCGAACAGCACATGATTTTTATAAAGGGTGTAACGCGAGTGATGTCTCTCCTCCGTGTTCTACATTTTATCTACATTTTAATTCTCGAACTCTACAGTCCCCAAAACTCGGGTGAAAATTTTTTAATAATTAATAATAGTTTTAATAATTAATAATAAATCTCAATAATTTCGAGTATTTAATAACAATCAATTATTAAATTATTGCTGAAGTAGAAAACCCAGAATCATATAGGTTGAAACAATCTGTAATTAATTCATTATCTCTATAAACGTTCCATCTATCATTTCATGATTTAGGCAGAAGGGTGATCTGTACAAAGAAAATAAATCGTTGCATCAAGAATTTGCGGATTTTTTTTTTCCCTTTAGCTGTTAATTTACCAAGAACTATTTTTTTCTATCTGTGTCTCTTATATTCTGAAGTAAAGTTTAAATGTTCAATATACCTATTCTGGTAGATTATTAAGTAATCCACAAGAATATATCGCACCCGTCGCGGAATAAGGGAACAATCAAGAAAAGCTGATTTTCGGGAAAACGCGTTTGAAGTTTTGCTCTTTCGCCTAATCCCCTTGGCAACAAGTGGCTAGACGAGGCAACTCGAGGAGCAGGAATGAACTAGCCTCGTTCCGACCATCTACGGACAAAATAGACCCCTTCCATAATACAATTCCAGTGCTAACTCAAAAATGGCGTTTTTTGAGTTGTTCCCTTATTCCACGACGGATGCGATATTGAAATATAGTAAAGTTACATTTTAACCATATTGCTGTAGGTGTTAGTTCGACCGTTCTTTTGATTTATGATCTTCAATAATGAAATCAATTGGAATCGACCAAGAAAAAGAAATTTAACTGGGTTACGTTAGAAGACATGTAGATTCTTCAGGCAATCGAATTAAAAAAGTCCGCACTTTGTTCAGTTACGCCGTGCCCTAAGTGAATGGCGAATTGTACGACACAATTTCCAACGTGAGGTTTATTGCGCGAACAAAAATTGTGCGATGATCTGCGGTATCGTTGTTTACGTTTTGATAACCTCTTTCAATTTCTCGTAGGTGACATTTTTAGTTGACCGAAATTTCATGACGTCGTTTTCCAAATGTTATCATGAATTTGTGTCACTTTGTATCTGCAATTTCGGCTACCTCATCCCATCCCCTGTCCGCAGCATAACGGTTCTTACATTGTTTGTCGTTTTAATCACAGAGAGGGGGGGGGGGGTTCAGGTCTGTACGGCATCCGTTGCCATATACCTTCTCTACCGTTGACAACAACTTCGACGACAGAAACGCATACGGTCAAGAATGTTTTGGGTACTTGCCTCGCTTTACCAAGAACTTGGACGGGATGAGAAAAAGTTCTTCAATTATTTTCGAATGTCTTCTGCTTCATTTGATGAGCTCCTTGGCAAGGTGAAGAATAGTATTCAGCTCGAAGATAACTGCATCCCTCCTGAACTTGAACTGGCTGCAACGCTATGTTGAATCATACATTTGAGCAAAATTGTTGCCAAATTTGTATTATTCCGCATTTGGGATGGGACGCGGCTCCCCAGCTCGACGTACAGGAGACTTCCGCTCTTTTTTCTGAAAGCTCCATTGGACTCGATGCATTTTAGTGCTGAGAGCCTTCCTCTCCCTTAGGAGCGAGAGACGTGAAGCTCCAAGCCTTTACATTTTTTGAATTCAAATTTATTCACTCGCGAAGACCGTTCGTATTTGTCGTCCACGCAGGGCACTGCGTTAGGCTTGTCCTAAAATTATATTGTTCTGTCTATGGGACACTAAAATACTTTAAGTCATTCGAACTAGAAAACGATGTGTTTCCCAAGATATGAAAAGTGGCATGCTGCCATTTATGTAGTATTAATGGTTGTCAATATTGACTTGAGCATTCATCATATTACTGAAAAGCCCATTGGTATGTACGCGGCACTTGTACGGTGCTGTTCTATTTAGTGAAACTCTTTCAGATTATGCTCCCCCAATGAATTTGCTGTTATTATTCTGGTAGTCTAACTTTTTTTTTTCTGTTCCAGTGGATGTTGTCGCAGAATATTAACCCGTTTGACGACGTCAAATTCGAAGCTGCTAGCGTTTTAGCTAGTGTGTATGAGCAGCAAAGTCAAAAAAACTTATCCAAATCTATCCTAAGACGAGCGATTGAATTATCCCAACATAATGTATATTGGCATTGCAGGTTGTTGTTTCAGTTAGCGGTAAGTGGTCTTCTGTTGAAATATGTTTTTGTCACCTTCCTGGGTAAAAGTTGGGATCTCTTCTGCCTCTGTAGTTCATGGATTTTATTGCTAGTTGAATTTGAATAGTTTTTCTTGTTTTGTTTCAGCAAATACATGCGTCTGAGAAGGATTATGAATTAGCCTGTAGTTTACTTAGTGTAGGAGTCGACTATGCTAATATTTCGTCAGCACACTACACTCGTGTATTATTTTTATTGAGTCGATGCATGGTGAGTATTTTACAGATAACCTAAAGCATAATCCATCTAGCTTCATCAAAACAATACAGTTTTTAAGGTACCAATGTAGTATTGAGGTTGACTTAGTTCAGCTTGATAATAACTGTATTTTTTATAAGTTTTCAATGAGTATTTAATGAGTGCAGTTTTTCTGGAAAATGAAGGGAAGCATATCTGATAATACCCTCATATGAAAATTCTTGAAATAAAAGCATCCACTACATTATTCTCATTATTGTCCCATAGCTAATGCTGATAGACAAAAAATTTTCGGATGTACTCCCCCTATTGAACCAAGCCGGGCATCTCCTTGAGACGTGGCAAGGAAATCAATACCAAAAAGAATATCTCAAAGTTTTCTTCCTAGTTCTCCAGGTAATATAATGGTGAAACGTTTGACATTTTGAATTTCCTGAAATTATATCATCTCAGGTTGCCTACTTTCCTAATGATATACCAAAATGTTTTCCCATAGGTCTGCCATTTTTTGATGGCTGGACAGGTCAAGAGTGTCAAGCCGTGTTTAAAACAACTTCAACAAAATATCCAGACCATTATGTTACCATCTTGGCCCTCTGATGAAGGTAAGAAGCACAATAAATACTCAAGCCGGTGCCAGAATTCAAATGTTCATATTGCTGCCTGTGTAATAGAATACCATCCCCCCCCCCCTTCAGTTTGACTTTTATTTTGCTGTGCTGTACGACCAGCCATTTGTTTAATCAAGCTTAATCACCATGAACATGAATTGAATGGTACAACATTAAGTTCAATCGTCATGGTGGGGGAAAAAGGTATCCCAATCACTCATGGTTTTATGAAATTGGGTCTCCTGTTGTGAGATAAATTTCATATCAACCGGAAGAAGGTAATTTCGGAGAGTTGTTGTTTCTTACTTCTTGGTTGCGATGGATCATGTTGGTAGGTGTTCAGTGCCATGAGAAACCTTCATGGCTACTTCAAACCTCCATAAATGTTCGACAAATTGGATTGAAATGTTTACTGACCAAGTTCTCAACTAAGTTGAAGAAAATGAATCGGATTTTAATGAATTTTGTTTTGGACGAATCAGGGACAACTTTTCAGAATAAATCGTCGGTTGCTACAATTTGGGTGAAAGTCTCATTTTCCGGTTTTTCGCGTATATCTTGGAAACATGCGTCCTACCGACATGACCACTCTTCACAAAATGAAAGCGGATTAAATTTGCTGCTAGTAATACTTTTTTTGCAGCCACACTTTCTGAAAAACTCTGCAAATTCTTGACACAACGGTGTATTATCTTCTTTGAGCAGATCTCCCTAATCTAAGTTACGAAATGATAGATGAAACTCTAGCTCAAAATCCAAAGTTAATTGGTTTAAACAAATAGGTATTGTTTAAACAATTTTACAGTCAGGAAACCGAGTGAATATTGCATTTTTCATAGGTACATAATGGTGCATATTTTGACCTATACGTTGACCGGGAATGGTAAGAAATGATTGATTCATTAGTCAACCATTGTCGCAATGCTTCAGATTTCACGTACAGCACTGGAAACGCTTCATTTGAAGGAAAATGGATAAAATAGTAAAGTAATATATATATATATACAGGGTGTTCGCCATGTGGTGCAAAAGAAAAGATTGGGAAAAACTGGAGTGAAAATGGAGTAGAACGCCATAAAAACCCACGTTTCTTCACTTTAAACCACTTTTTTTCTACTTTTCACCACATTTTCGGATTCAGCGTTATTTTCTACATACGCTTAATGCACATTCGTAATGACGAACTCCTAAGGACCGAAATTGCAGTTCAAACGTTGACAATTTAAAAACAATTTTTGAAAACGTGCTGGAAGCTGGCAAATCTCATGAAAACTTGCAAATTTAATCAGATTTCTAACGGTATGGTCTACTTTGCGATTCCTTATCGATTTCATGGAGAAATTCATGTTTGAATGCGAAAAAACAGTAGGTACCTACAAAAATATGAGGTAGCTACCAGAAAATTAACAAACGGATTCTCAATTTTTTTTGTCTTTGCCGTTGTAGTGATATGATTCAGATTGATAATTTCGATGATATCAGGGCAAAATGAAATCCTCGTTGTAATTGTGAGGTCGTTTTAATGAGTTTTAGTACACAAAATAAGGTGTTTAAAGTAAAACAAGGTACTTAAAAATAAAAGACGAATGCGATGACGAGGCACATACTTACAAAGTATTTTCGAAATAGCCCCCATGGTTTTGTACACAAGCCCTGGCTTTTTTCGCATGCATTTAACCCTATCATCGTACGAGAGATCTTGTTTGTAGCGTGTAGACTTTGCCCTGATATCGTTGAAATTATCAATCACTATCATTACAATCATATCACTACAAACGAACAATCCGTTTGTTAATTTTCTGGTAAAGACTCGTATTTTTGTATGTGCCTACTGTTTTTCAAACTTGAATTTCTCCTTGAAATCGATAAGGAATCGCAATGTTGACAACACCATTAGAAAGCTGATTACATTTTCAAGTTGTCATGAAATTCGCCAGCTTTCATCACGTTTTTTGGAAATGCAGTTAACGTAGGTAGGTACAAGTATTTTCAAAATTCTTTTTTAAATTGTCAACGTTTGAACAGCAATTGCGGTCCTTAGGAGGTCGTTTTTGATCTCGAATATGCATTAGGCGTATGTAGAAAATAACGCTGACTCCGGAAATGTGGTGAAAAGTAGAAAAAAGTTGTTTTAATGTGAAGAAACGAGGGTTTTAATGGCAAAAAAAACGTGGTTTCCTGAAAAAAATCTTTAAAAAATCATCTTGGGAACGGATTGAGATAGAAAGGTGCGGTTTGCGGCGTTCTTCTCCATTTTCAGTCTAGTTTTACCCAATGTTTTCGTTTACACCAAGTTGCACCAACGTACACCAACGTTGCACCAAAAAGTAGACATTAACATTGTAGAAAAAATTTAATGTTCTACAATCCTATGGCTACCATTTACTTTTCGGTGCAACGTTGAAGAGTTGTCCAGTCAAAACCAGCAAAATTGTGAAGCAAACATTTTATTATCCAAACTTACAGACTTTTCAATCAGTTTTCAGTTTGTGAATGTGGTCATGTCGGTAGGACGCATTTTCTGAGATATAATTAAAAAAAAACGAAAAGTGAGACTTTCACCCCCCTCCCGGCTTAATAGCTACGGACGGGGATTTTACGGACGAAGTCAAAAATTTCCAAGCATTTCCCTCTATACCTTTTTTGTTCATTTGTTGCCTGGACTAACCAGGAATCGGTCGAAAATGGATAGGACTATCACTTCGCATGCTAGTAACGACCCTTTACTTGGGATGGAGGAACCAAATGCATGAACGCACAATTTTTACCTCACTACGCCAATCTTTTCATCAAGTTATGTTTGTTTTTGTTATGTACTACGTTAAAGTAGATGTGAAATACTTAGTATTGAACTGTATAATTTGAATGAATGACAGTGATACAGTTTGAACTATTGAAAACGCCCAGTCCGTTTACTTGCTTCCTAGCAACCAACTCCAGATGATTATAACCAACTGGCTTAACCCCACAACAGTTTTGAGGATCATTTATCCAAAATTTTCATTTCTTCCAGTACCATGGTTGAAAGTATTTATTTGATTGATTTCAGTGGTTAGTGGCCCGAACGTTGGGGATATGTTCATTTGGATGCCAAAGGAACATCTCTATGTCCTCGTTTACCTTGTGACAGTTATGCATAGCATGCAAGCAGGATATATGGACAAAGCACAGAAATATACTGACAAGGCGTTGCTGCAAATAGAGAAATTGAAAAGTGAGTTCTATTATTTTTCCTGGTCCACCTACAAGAACCTATCTTGTACTTAGTCTTTTCCTCTGTACTAGTCGTACAATATTTCCCTTAAATCAAATCTGTATGAGAGTCCATTCACTCTCATCCAATTGTTCTCCAAACCAAGAGGCACCATCGTCATATTCATCATATTTATTTTTCTTAAAAAAAAAACTTGAGTTTGCAAAACATCTTTGTGGGACCAGCCGTTCCTTCACAATGAGGGCTCAAAGTTGGAGCAGATTGGAAATCGTCAACATGGGAGTGAATCGTTAGGCAGCCTGTAGGGTCAATTTTCAAAAAGGCTCAGCTGATTCAAACAGCAGATGGTTTTCAAATATCGAGTTAATAAATAATAATAATTAATCATGAAGCATAAAAACTATTAATAACCAACAATAAATATTAATAATTCACACTACTTGATAATAATTACTAATAATAATTATTATTAATAATTATTATTGATAATTCATAATAATAATTAATCTATCATTCTGTAATCTAGACAGAAGGGTGATCTGTACAAAGAAGATGATAAACCGTTGTGTCAACAATTTGCAGAGTTTTTTAATGTATGCACTGAATAACCCGTGTTTCCAGCCCCCTTCAAGAATATGATCAGTTATGTAGACGCGAATAATATTCATATTATGTTTTGTCATTATGAGAATTTGAATAATTGAAAATCATAATGAATATCATAATTCTTATTTCACAGTTGCTGATGACAGTGGTATACTCTGTGCCCTTCAGCTCATGCTTATTGAGCACATGGTTATGTGTAGGTTGGTCATGGGTCATAAATGCATAGCCCTCACCCAAATGGCCAATGCCTGTGCACTGTGTACAGCCAATCCAGCCCTCATGAAGACACATAGACCTCAGCTACATGTTCTTCTGGGGCTGTATGCTATGTCAATGAACTGCATGCCAGCTGCAGAGCAACAATTCAATGCCGCAATTGTGGTAGGTCACCCGTGGTCTTAGAGTGCATTGTCATTTCTTTTTCATTTTTGTTTGCTTGAAATACCCAAATGCGGTCTATTGTGATTTTCTCTTTATGAATAATTGTCATATTATGAAATTGGCAGTAACTACAATTCCAAATGCATGTTTTGGCTTGCATGAAGAAGAAAAAAATCGTGACTGCGAGTGACTTTATTGCCACTGCAGACAGTGAATATCCTTCATGGATAGATAGCTGTTAATAGATACTATTTTCATGTTTACTCAATTTCGTTTTCTAAAAATATGCTTCTGTGAATGTTTTAGTTTTCTCAAGAGAGGGATCTTTGGACGTTTGCGAACCTTAATCTTGGAATCGTATATCTCAGAGGGAAACGTGAATCTGAGTTTAATGCATTATTAGATCGCATCAACCCGGAAAATCTTCCGTCACATTCCCATAGTTTGCGAGCAGCTGCTTATTACGTTCTAGGTTTACAATCATTTTTTCAAGCTCGACACAATGAAGCCAAGTAAGGATAAGTAGTGGTGTTTTGAAAAACATGAACATTTCAGTATTGAAAGGGAGGAGGACCAGGCCTTGCTACGTATAGTTTTTCCAGTTTCATCTCTGTCTCTTGTTTCTATTTTCAGATTTCTGCTTCCTTTTCCTAGCAAACTGTGGTCAATATGTGACACTACAGTATTTATTTGTTGTTTTGGTTATTTCCTCCTTGGTTGAAAAATCTTTGTCTATTTGGAGGGTTGTAGGAGGTTGTAAAGAAAACGGAGGAGAAGTTTTTCCAAGCTTTCGGCTTTAATAAGCCATCTTCAGGGGTAGGTATCGTTTCCTCGACCCAGTCTCTGTTTCTTCCTGAATAAACTACTCGTATTTACTACAGTATTTATTTGATATTCAAGTCTTCTCAAAGTATGATGAACACTCAAATTAATTCTGGAAATTGGAATACAGCTCTCAAATGCACGGTAATTTTCAATTTGGATACTAGGATAAGAGGTATCAGATTACGAGGCTGGTTACGCAAATCTTCTGCCTCCTGCCAAGGACTAAAATCACTCCCTCTCCTCATATCAATACGCCTTCTACAAACTGAATCACTCGCGACAAAATCGTGGAAACCCATGTCAAGAAAAACAAGAGTATTTGAAAAAAAAAAAAAAAAAAAAAATTGAAAATTGTCTATTTCTACTGAAATATGAATACACTGTTAGTCCGGTTTCAGTGATTAAACCATCCTCAATAAGAAAACAATACTGTATTTCTTTTTGTTACTGAAGATGGTTAATAACTGAAACGAGTCTCACAGTGTACTCATGTTTCAGTGGAAATGTACGCTTTTTTTTCTCCTCTCCCCTCGAGACCGTTGATCAGGTGCAAGGCATCACTCATCATTCCTCCCCTGTGTACAGCTGATATGGTAGTTGGGGCTATGGGTTGTATTGCTGAAAAGTTCTACTGTGGTCTATAATCGTATAGATTTTATGAAAGACGAACCAAGGTTTCTATTTTTATGAACGCCCCTCAGAAGCTAGGGTACCTAGGTGCCTGCATGGAGTTCGATTTTCGGTAGAAAAATCCTGAATCCTACAGAAGAAATATCCACTTACAAACCCATTTCTGACCATTCAAAACCAGAATCCGCTGGATGACCATTGGTGTGTATGTATCAAGAAATTTTTGTGTGCTTCCCAAGTCGCAATTTTCATGTCATGTCAGGAGAGGTGATAGTTTGGGGGGGGGGGGGGGGGTCGAAAATTGCGCAATCACTAAATTTTAAAACTACTAGCCTAGGTGTTCGAACATGCATAACAGGAACAAAATGAACTGGTGTCAGTCTGATTGAAGACTCATTCCCTGGATGATTTTCTGGAAAAATTGTCTTAGGGGGATAACAATACTTCCCTATAATAGTACTTCAGGTTAGGTAAGTTCAAAATGCGATGCATGGGAACAGAAGAGCCGGGAAGGCCTGGTCCCCCTAGTTGGGTGTCGGGTTTGTTGAATCCTTGGTTTGGACACTTAGTTCATGGCTTGGATTATTACTTCAAAAATCATTTACTTAATGTACATCTGGATGAGTGACGCTTTTGGCGTCTTAGGCAATGTGCACGACTGATGCCAACACCAATCAGAATAATTAATTTTGTTTTTCATTTTCAGGAGATTTCTCCGGGAAACGTTGAAAATGGCCAATGCGGAAGATTCCAATAGGCTCACATCATGCTCTCTAGTCTTATTGGGCCATATATTTTTATCATTAGGGAACAGTAGGGAAAGTATGAATATGGTCACTCCAGCTATGCAGTTAGCAAGCAAAATTCCTGATGTTCATGTTCAATTATGGGCCTCGGCGATATTAAGAGGTAATAATGATTCATTCAGTGGTGTATTAATTATACATTAATGGCGTGGTAGTTTCTGATCAATGATTGCGTCCAAAATTCTCATCTTTTTGTCTTTGCAGACCTGTACAGGATGTGTTCTGACCCCCAGCGGGAGAATGAGGCATACCAAATGCACTGTAATTTCTCACAAATGTTGCTGAAGGATCACTTTCAATCCTCCCAAATGCCCGAACACAACCTCATATATTGGACTGAAGGAGATATTCCTCCGCTACCTCCACCCTCATCGTCAGCACAACTATTATAGTGCTACATGTAAGTTTCTAGCAAAATATTTTGCTTTTGATCTATTCAAGGGCGAGTTGTGGGGACAACTGACTTACATACACACTCAATTATAATCAAAAACAGCTGACCTATCAGTGCCCTTAGAATTGACTCTTGTTTCTATACATTTTGATCACAAATTCTATTCTTTCTGTATTTGCGCGCATTTTCTGGAAACCCATTTGCTAATTTTCTCCTGCATAATCCATTTTCAATCTGATATATGGAGCATAGTACACAAAATGACGAATCCTTCGATTTTCTATCTTCATTTCTAAACACTACCTGCTGACAGGTTTTCCCTCAAACTAAAAGTAAATTGCTACTCACCCCATTTTATGTCACATCTTGTTATTTTACAAATGTTACTTATGATATAGACTCCTATATGAAGATCAGAAATAACTGTAAATGCTGCAAATGTTTCCAAATTGGTATATTACTTTGTAAAGAGGGTTTTTCCTATATCTGTCGTAGTGTGAACGCATCTTAAAGCGTACAAAGTATTGAAATGATTCAGAATTACCCATACTATCGAACATTTCAGGTATTGTTTCCTCTAGCTAACTGCAAAAAATTCGATTGCAGACCTAGACTTCTTTGGGACTTACAGATTGCCTCTTCATGTGTAATTAGAACTTTATAGTTACCAAGAACGGCGCACTTGAAATTTCGCACCTCAAGAATGGGAGTGTGACAAGTCGAAAAATTCGATTTTCGAGTTATATGCATAGGCAGACAGATCTTGACGTGCCCTACGAGAACATAATATGTTCACCATCGTGTTCAGCATAAACAAACCTTTAAAATGAGGGGTCACTTGTCAGAATGTTTCTTTTTCGGATTTTTTGTGTAATTTCTCCGCCTAAAACTCCCCAAAACCCCCCTTAGAGTGACCCGATTCTGCCCATCTACGAACTTAGCCTGTCGATTGCCAAGACGGATTATTTGTGCAAATTTGAACTTTTTATCTCAATTCTATCGAGAGTTATCGTCCGGAGTGACACATACATAAATATAATATATTATAATACTTGCTTGCATTGTCGTTCTTGATGCTGGAATGATGTTTTGCAAATTTGCGAGTTTAAACGTGCAAAAAAGGGTAAACGATCAGGGAAAATCATTGGAAATAAATGAAAAAAATCCAGGATAGTAATGTAAAACTCGAAACTTTTCTCAATTTATCCAGAATTTGTTCAAGTCACTAGTTGTTGATGAAGAAGGTGGCTAGACTCCCCTAGAAACAGTAGTCATAAGCAGCTTCTCTAAAAAAAAAAAAAAAAGAAAGTAATTTAACGACGTTTTCAGCAATATTTGGGACCCAAAATGCGTTTATGCGTAAAAATGCATTTTCCCGACATTTAGGATTTTTGACTTGTCACACTCCTATTCTTGAGGTGCGATTTGAACTTTTTTACTCCCAATCTGAGATCATGGACACACATCATGCATTTTGATATGGTGGAGTTCCTTTCTACTCTTGATTGATAGCGTAGGGTATGAAAAGAGGAGGGAGGAAGTTTAAAGGTTCTTACAATTGATGACTCCAAGCCCTTTCTCCTTTGATTCCGCATCCACAGAGGTATACCAATATGCATAGGTGGATAAAGACTTACAGAATTTCTTTACAAGACTCTCTCCCTCTCCACCAACTATAATATTTTGGGCGTTTTTCTCCAATCAATTTTAGTAAGGGAGGGAGTCTTTTGCAATAATGTTTACTTTGTTACACGTTTCGCACTTTGAGGCCATTCAACGATACAGTACCTACTTCATAACGACGACTATTAAACCCAGTGGCGGCTCGTCCATAAGGCCACCTTGGCCCTCGCCCCACCCAAAAATTTGCAAAGGAAAACAGAAAAAACATAGAACAAGGAGAAAAAAATCTTACCTACTACTACCCACCATGGAAGAAGGGAGATCTCCCTTCTTCCATGACTACCCACTTCCACTGAGCTCTTGCAGGCGGGCGGCTATTTTGTCTGACTTCGATAGAAGTCGTGTCCTCAACGCATTTTGTTTCGATTTATCGATTAAAAAAGTCGATTATCGGATCGACCAGAAGTGCCCCAGTCTCAATGTTGAAGGTATAGGCGCTTCCTGGGGTGGGGGAAGGCACTCTGTGTTCCGAGATAGGAGGCGTTCCGGGCGGTGGCCAAAATATCGTATCAAGTTGAACGCCGAAAACAATCGATCGTTGAATCGTTCCTTGTCAAGGAAGAACGGAGTTTCATTCTTCCATGCTTTCTTCCATGTTTGATAAGAATGATATCAAAACGTTGCCTGACGTTATAATATTATTTTGAATGCATTGACTGGTGGTTTTTAGCTTCGTATTTACTCATCATAGTAAAAGTGAATTATTGTCTCCATAATATTAATCAACTAAACATTGAAATTTAATATCTCACGTGCAACGCGTGAACGCTTTGCTAGTCGTCAAGACTGAAGTGGATCCACAGAAAACCCTACTATACTACGTGGATCACTATTCGCCCAAGGGAATCTCATTTGTTGATTTCTACATTCTGTAAGTTAATAACAGTTAATAACAGTAATATACATAATATTATTATGTAGCTCAGCCAACCGTTGAGAATACTGTTTTATTTGTTATCCCTGAAACTGATGGTGACTTCGTTGACTCGAGCTTTGTTTGAGCTAACCAACGAACTCTAAAAGCTAGTTGAAATCAATCTTGCTGTTCTGTGATCGCTCAAAATGTTTTAATACGATTGGATAAGAAAACGTATGTGCAATCTGGGCATAAGAGGACATTTTTAGAGGGGGTTTTCAAGGTACCACTCGGCTAGGAAGCAGATGGTCGCGATTGCTAATTTTTAAAAACCCCAGTAATAGAAACTCCAATAATATAATTTTTTGACTACCTTTATAATGTACTCTTTGAATAGTACTCGTACAGTCACAATTTCTCTTTTATTCTTCCTATCATTTTGAAGATAATTATTTGGGTGGGTAGGTGGGATTGCCTTGTAGCCACCTCCTCGTCGGTAATCCTGGATACTGGTCAGTAACCTTCCCTCTCCTCAAGAGAACTCTTTGGAGAACGATGTTTCCTGACTTGCTAAGAGCTGCATACCACTAATTATGAAGCAGTTTAGCTGTAAGGGTAGTTTGAGTTTAGTTCCTATAGTGAGTACCTAATAGGTAGGTATGCACCTAAATATTGCCCTGGTGCCCCACCAGTTTCTGAGCCCACGAGCCGCCCCTGATTAAACCTGTTTAAAATGTGATTGAATGGAAACTTTCTGGAAATTTGACCGACCAATTGCTTTACTTGGACTTACATACACTTTAAAGTGTACTAATTTTACTATTTATTTTCACGTGTGCGCAAGAATGCATTAATTAATTGACGGCGAACTAGCATTAATGAAGATGTTGGCTAACTATCGTTTCATTTTGTTCCAGGTGATTGTTTTGCCTCCCTGCAAAAAATGTGCAAGCGACTGTACAATATTGTTTAGGTTAACGGTGATAGCTGTAAAACGGAAAATTGTGAAACGTAATTTTTTTAAACGTAATTTTTTTCTTATCGAAATGTTGATAAATTTAAATTTAAATATTTATTTTTTTAAAGTAATAGATTTAATTTTGTATATCTACCAAAATATAGTTTTGTTAAAATTTGTATAGTCATTTGGTTTCATTTAAACCCTTACTCTATGTGGTTTTTTATTACTAATCATACAGGATTGCTACTTCATTTATGAGAGCCGCCAAATTCATTCAGCTGTGATCAACTGCCGGAAACCTGAAAATGATTTCTCTACACTTCATTATTCTTCCATGAATGGGGATGATGATGGCTCTGGGAGATCTTTACTTAGAATTTCAATTTTAAATGAGCTAATCCCTCTGTTGTGGAGTCATCCGTCTCATCATTACAGAATTAACAATATAACATACCTACACTCATTTTGAACATTGAATGGCATCTTCCCAATTCATTAAACACCTGGGCTTTTATTATCTCTTATGATCAATACGTTTAATTCAGGGTATGCAGTGTTTATGTCGCTAAGATGGGTATTAAAGGACATCACTGATTGATATTGGGGGGGGGGGGGGGCTTCAAAGTTTCAGTGAGTGTTTAGCATAAGTGACTGCCTTGGTAGCTACCAACAGCACTCCCCACCCAGAGGCAACGATCACGGGCAGGTAATTGCACATGTCAATCACTACGTGTGGCTATTGGCGCCGCTGGTGTCAGAGCAGGGTCTGCACGAGGAAATGGATTGGGAGGAGTAGCAGGAGGGATGTAGGAGTCCTGTGGGCACAGGAGCAACATGGTGATCTGGAGTATAGTCAAGTAAGTTGGCTTCAGTCTGCCAATGTTGTCTGTGTGTACTCTGCTTGCCATGGGGGTTTGTATTTTGTAGAACTTGTCTGTGTGGGAGGTGCCCAGGTATGATCCATCGTATGTTGGTTGAAGAGTACGTCTGTCATCCAGTGGAACAAATAAGTGGGAGGAACTGGGCTTCTCTGGGTGAACGTAGATTACTCTGTTGGTGTAGTAGTGAAATGGCACGGGCTGGAAGCTTTTCAAATGGTCTCTCAAGTTGGCAACCAGAGTTGGAACGTCAGAGGAGCGTACAGGGTGTTCGAAAAAAATCTAGAGGAAGGCGGACGGGCTACTCATAGAGCATCTCTGCAGGCGTCACTGCCAACGTTGGTACCTATCACGTATGAATGCAACCCAAGTAGAACTGTAGGCAGGGTTGAAACCCAATCCTCAGACAGTTAGGCCTTCAGTGCTGAGTTCAAACTGCGATGCCACTTTTCCACAGCACAATTGGCGCTGGAGTGGTAGACAATTGTTAGGAGATGATTAGCATCTTGCATTGATGAGAGGCTCCGGAAACGTTGGCAGTCGATCTGCTTGCCTTTATCAGTGTTGATTCAACAGGGGACACCGAACCGGGAGATCCATGTTCCCAGAGTCCCTTTTTTGACAAATATGACGGCCGTTACAAATTTCAAAAATCAAAGAGAAATTTAAATACGGTTCGGAATCTGTATTCAATCTAATAATTATAAGTTTTTTTCACCCCAATACAACTGGGCAAATTCGGAAACAGTGGCCATTCCACCCATTTTTTCACAAATTTGACGAATGTAACCGCCGTGTTCGAAATTCCAGAGTCGAGGAGAATTTCCCCCTTGAGGTACCTACTTGTTCCAAATCCAACTCAATCATAAATTTTTTTTATACGCATTTTTCACACCAAGGCAACTGGACAAAGTGTTAATTTTGCTACAATATCCTCCAAGCTAATTGATCGCCACGGGGCAACGTTTCAATTATGAATTCCTACACAACTTCAGGGTAGCCTAGGTTTCAGTGCGGTGAAATCTAACATTTCAGACCCTCACAATAAGTCACGTTAATGGATTCAAATAGTATTAAAAATACTACTTTCTGATCTGAGCATGTTTACTGGACAGAAATGATGGAATGAATTTCTAAATCATTGAATAAAATGATTCGTTGTTCTATTGGGATACAATCCAAAATTTATCAAGGCTGGATTAACCGTGCGTTGCACATAATTTAGTTATTGATTCGAGTGATTCAGTTTGTTCCAAGTCGAGTCAGAATATGCTCAATGTAGGGGGCCTAGACGGAGCTTCTTCCTGTAATGGCTCAACAGTCCTTCAGGGAGCAAGGCTATTCAACTTCACGCCATTCCCTGTGCTCTAGCTCTTTCCACCTCCAACTGTTGGGATATGAGATTTTACCACGACGCACAATTAAACACAGTCCAAGTAATACTCTATACGTTCTCCCACCTGGCGTTCCATACATTGCTTTCCTATGGTACCAATCGTCTCACATTTCCTGTACGCTCATGCCACCGTAGCTTGCCACGCCTTGAGAAACCTAGTAGATCTGGTTGGTTCTACAATTTTCTTAGCTCTTTATTACACATCTCTTCTTTCACAGTCGGGGGGGGGGGGGGGGGGGGGGGGGTGTCTAGAAGACATCTTCCTCGCCCAGCAGTTCAGCAAAAACACGCTTGTCATATGACTCATATATGTGGCTTTTTGTCATATGACTCATATATCTGGTTTTATTATGATCTAGTAAATATTGAGTGTTGCTCTTTGAAGCAAATTTAAATAATTCTTCAGAAAAATCAATTTCTTACATTATGGTCCTCAGTAAAATAAATACTGAAATGAAGGGTAAATTAGATATTAGGATGGTAACGAGTGAACATGCCAAGACCACCCCAAAAATTAAATCAAATTTATTAAAATTAAATTTTTTGAACTTTCTATGAATTAGTTTCTTGGCTTGTCTTCATCTGTTGTACTGCATCTGAAAATAAGTTCCTACCAACCGCCCTTGTGGTTGCTGCTGCTTCAGCCCTACATCTCCTACATCTCTGAGCCCCTATCTTCTATAAATGGTGGACTCCCAAGTTGGTAATACAACTAGGAATATATTAGTGTTAATGATTTCTAAGATAGGGAACTTCATATTAGTGGCAATAACAATGCTTTAAATAATTTTATTCAATTAACATCATGGTCCTCAACATACATACCTACTTCAATGAATTATTATTTCAATGCTGTGTCTCAATAAAATATATACATTTATTGATGTTTCACAGAAAGAAAAATTCGCTCAAATACATAATCATTTCAGATAAGTGGTTATTCAAGAAAAAATAGCAATACAGATGAATGAGAGATCCACTCAGATGATCTATCCTGATAACTGAATCATCAATAAAGACACCTATCTGACAACCCCATAACCATATAGACCCACCAAGACCAATTTTGTATGATTGGGCATGTTACAGATAGTCATAAGCCTAATCTGTCACACCAGATCGACCGCCAATTTTCCCATAGATAGTATTATTTCCTGCAACATCTACCTTCTTACTAATCGGATAGCTGAACGAGGTCTATGGCTAAAACGGTTTTCTAAAAGTTCAAAATATTTATTCAAGATTACAAAAACAGATTACTGAAACAGAGAACTGCAAATAATTGAACCTCAATTAAAACAAATCGTACTCCTAAAACTTCATTATACAAACAATAAATATTTTAAATTATGACATTGGTAACGCACCGTGGATACTTATCTATTATATAACAGAACGTTTACAACAACTACACCGTTCACTAATGCATTTTATGATTCTCATTGAAAAAATATATAAGTATTCACAAGTTGAAACACCGCTCTTAGTATGATACATAAAATATAATTTTTGAATGCGCATTAAAATCACCTATTTATTGCTGACAACATTGGAATAAATCTATCTTAAATAATATATTTTTAACAAAATTATTTGGCATCCGTTTAATTATTACTCGTAAATAAACAGTTAACAAAAATCTGCCCCAAATTAAAATATATTCCCACAAAGATCACTTTTTATTGGATAACAATGCTCATAACATTGCACAATAAGGGAAACAACTCTTTAAGTACCTTCTGAAACGTAAAAGAAATTATAGTATGATTAGTTTGAATGACATGATTTTTAAATAAATCAAATTGCAACGTCCCTTGAATGTGAGAAAGGTAGGCAGGTCATTATTCACAAGTTGAAGAATGGAACGATGTACATTAACAATACATTTTTGGTCAGTTCTGATCAGCAATGATGGGATTAAGAGGTAAATAGACAAAATAAAGTAGGTACTTATTCGTAGTACCTTAACATTCCAAAACATAAATTAGATCATGAAAGGTTATGAAATGCTCCCATGTAGATTTCACTGAGTAAAATACCACGTTCCTAATTATTAGATGTATTTAATAATTAAAACGATTATTGCACAACTTCCAAGAATAAATGTTCACTTATTTATTATTCCTACTAGTTTATTTCCATGCCTTAAATGACACAATACTACATAGACTAGAAAATCAAACAGTAAGTAGATAAATAATTAGTTGCAAACGTAGAGTAGGAGTCAGATATCTTAGTGAACAATATTCATTGCTCTTGTTTGTGTACTTATACAAAGGATTCCGTCTGAGATTCCTAGTCAAAACATAAAATATGAGTCACAATTCAACATGAATTTTGCATCCCTACTTGAACTTTTTCACACGGATATATCTGATTCCTCAAACTTTTGTTTGAAACCCAATTGTCGGAGTGGGCATGAATTTGATTGGAATGTGTCTTCATCAGTCTTTAAACCCACAACTGAATATCTTGAATAATTTCTAGAATTACTTTGTTATGAGCAGTTACTTTGCTGATGAGTAAATCAATCACCTACACTGACTGATTTAAAACCAACTTTGAGGTGTGAAATTAGTCAAGAACTGGTTGTTGTTGAATCACAAGTGGACGTAATCAACACTGATTATTCCAAGGCGTTCGACCGGCTGTCCCATCGCCACGTATTGATGCTGCTGGAGTCCATAGGAATCCATGGCTCTCTCCTAAATTGGATCACAGACTACTTGTCCGAAAGACGCCTTATCGTGAAAATAAAGGGTGACCTGTCGAGGCCGTTCATTGCTAGCTCAGGGTTCCCATGTGGGTCCCCTGATCTTCCTGATGATGATCAATGGTGTTCCTGAGGTCTTTGGTCAGGTAAAATGTCTTTTATTTGCCGATGATCTGAAGTTTTTCTCGTACATCGAATCACATGTCGACTGTTTGAGGCTTCAGGAGACCCTGGACCGGGTTGGTGACTGGTGTGGGCAGAATAATCTGTTCCTCAATGTTGATAAGTGCTCCGTCTCCACCTTCAGCCGTATTCACAGCACCTTAAATTTCGACTACCAGCTTAACGGTACCTCTCTATCAAGGATGAATGTGGTACGAGACCTTGGTGTCTTGTTCGATTCCGAACTCACCTTCTGCAACCACATTGAACGTATTACGGGCAGAGCAATGAGGTCTCTGGGCTTTTTAAAGCGGCACACAAGGGACTTCACCAACATTCCTGCCATCGTCCTTCTGTATAAGACCCTTGTGCTCCCTGTCCTCGAGTATGCGTCCGTTGTGTGGGCTCCATATTATAAGTGCCACATAGCCCAATTGGAACGGGTACAGAAGAAGTTTCTTCGTTATGTAGCCTTCAAGTTGCACATCCCTTCTGATGAGGTTGTCTATGACTCGATGCTGCGCGTCTGCAGCCTGCGCTCGCTCGAGGACCGCTGTAAATGGGCAGACATCGCTTTCCTCTACAAGTTGGTGAAAAGACCTATTGACTACCCCTCACTCCTTACACAAATCAATTTTTCAGTCCCCCAGTTCCATTCTCGCTCGGCTTCATTATTCCGAATTCCCTTCAGCTCAACACCCCTTTCCAGAATCCCCCGTGAAGTAAATGCGATGCTGCAGATCCATCCCGACCTTGATTTCTTCACCTCTCCCTTATCACGAATCAAAAATTTTTCTCTAATTGCCACTCAAAGCCTTCCTTAGTTTCAATAGTAATTTTATTTTTAATGTCATTCCGGTAGATATAATTTTCGTTTTTTTTTCTTCATAATTCTGTTACATGTATACTTAATCATTCTGTTCAGTAATTCATACCTAATTCTGTTAGTATGTACACTTTATATTCTATTATTAAAGAAATTGTAATTGGGCTTGCCCGTATTTATAACAAATAAACAAATCACATTCGAACTTCAGTTTTCTAAAAAATATTTATATTGGTCACATATTATGTGACCAATATACTTAAATGTTTGGTTTTATACTTCAAAGTTGGTTTTAAATCAGTCAGTGTAGGTGATATGGAACAGATGAGATTTATTTATTGTCTTGAATCGAAGTACTTATCCTCAATAAAAATGAAAAAGTCAACCAAAACTGTTTTTTTTTCTTTTTTTTCAAGTCCATGGATTTTGAAAAATGTTAAAAAATACATTTTATCTACCAACCCTTTCTTTTATTGATAACGGCCTTGGTTGTACTGAGTGGCCAACATGAAAGAAATTATAAATTGAACGATGCATTGTCAGGTATCAACAGGAAACTAGTTACTAAGGCCTCTAAGTCGAGCTAAATGTTGAAAAGTGCTCTTCTCTACTTATGACCTTAGGGTAAACTACTCAGATTTTGAACCTGAAAATAAGTGGAAGTGAGTTTCAGAGGGCGCTGAACTTGATGTCAGAAATGCAAAGCTCCACCCACGTCTGTTCCTTTTTTTCTCCCCTATCATAAACAAAAAATTGCTTCTACACAATTAGGATTATTTACATTGATTTGTCACTGGCTGGAATCCCTTTTGGCAGTTTAACACATTGGACGGAACTTGGAGACAGCGAACGTTGACGGCCAACACTGCAGTATCAATTCTCATATTAAAATAATACCCAAAATTTGACTATAATGACTACCTACATAAATTGTACTTATGGCATCAACTCGTGAGCCCATTAATAGAGACACCTGGAAATCCCTCTAAAACATGAACTAAGGAAAAATGAAGGACTAATCACTTCAAGAGTTGAGATCCCTATACATTTGTCTCTTGAACTTACAGTCAATGTTGCTTAAGTAGGTACGTATAATTACATTTTTCATTAGCAGACTAATAAAATAACCACATGATTATAAACGCCAACATCAACATGATTTTGGGTGGACATTTATTTATTGATTTTCTTGGAAGTGTTCACTCTGATGTATCATCAATAGATAATAATTATTAATTATATTCATGTCTTGGACTGATATTGCTAAAATCCATTTCGTTCCTGGAACAAAAAGAAAAAAGATGACATCCATAACTGGAATATTTTATAGACCATTTGGATATGATTTGCGTACACAAAAGCTCATCCTCCAACATTGTCAAGGAAATCCATAAATATTTTCATCTCATCTTAATTAGTTTTTTTACATACTACCCAGGTGAAATAAGTACTCGTACAATGTACTAGGTATTCCTCTGCCCATGGTCGAATAGGTCCAACCAAACTTTAGTGTACTAGTGGCTACAGTGATTTTATGAAGAACCTTATGATGGAACATTGTCCCTGTCATTTTCATAAAAATTCATGGATTGAATTTAATCAGTGAAAACTGCTGAGGATATTGGGATAGTTGTAGTAAGGTGGAACTTCACAAGCTCAATTATTTTATATACTAGGTTTCCCATGAGAATAATGCTGGAGGAAAAGTAGACTAAGAGAAGTCATGTAGGATGTGCTTATCCAACATGATTGTGAAAATACTTATCAGGTTCCATATTAATCTCATATAGTAGATTAATGTTGTAAATGGTTGAATCCACAAGCTGTGATAGCTAAGGTCAAATGCTGGAACTTCCTGGTGATTTTGATTGCTAGCTACTGTGTACCTATTGCTTGAATAGCATAACGTAGGTATGAGCCTCAAGTTCTATCATGCATAACTACACAAATGCAGTCCACACTGTGAGTATTTTTTCAACCCTCACACTTAGCCCCTCATAAACATCACCATGTACTGATTCATATATTCACTATTACCTTCCAGTCCAGGAGAGTTGGTAAGTGCACCTGACAAGTCTCTATTTGAGCGAATTTCGTGTATTGACTCCACCCTTGAAAAAAAGAAAAAAAAGTCAGTTAGGAATATAGCACATTAACATTAGTTTCATACTCATCAATATTAACATGACTTGTTAACATTGTGGTCATACACATGAATGTTACTTATGTCATTGATTTCCGTTCATGATAAGGTGGTAATAATTATTGATGAATAAACTATATTCATCAAGTAAATTATGTTACAACTGTATAGGTTACTTATAGAGAAACCCAAGCGAATTGGTAAGGGAATAATATAAGGTACCTCACTAGGTAGGGAATGATATTCAACATGCAAGTAGCTATTGATAAGTACATTCAATTGAAACTTACTTTACTTACCAAGCGAGTAATAACACTTTGTAGCCTGTTTACTTGAGATGTTAAACTACAATTAGTATTTTCGAGGGAACAGATTTGCTTCTTGAAATCAGCATTTTCAGAAGAAAGAATGTCCACTTTTCTTTCAAGTGCATCCATATACTCTTTCTTTTTCCTTCTCGACTCTTGAGCAGAAATCTATAGAAGGATAAATTGCAAAGTTTAAATAAATTGCTATCAGCATCCTACTTCGACCTTAGATGACAACTGTGAATTACTAATCTGAATTTCATCATAAAGTTCTGATACACCCCTGAAGAATATGTAATCTTATCAGTCGTTATACCTACATTGTATCAATGAGAATTATTATAATGTGTTTTGTAGTTAGAATGGTATATCAATGTAAAATGCTTATTTGAGTAAATGCGGTTGAGTGACGAGTACATCCGAAATTGTTTATTATGTTGTCCGTTGAATTGAATTGAATTGATTTGATGGAATCATTACTGATACCACTTTTCTCAACTCGCACAACACACGAAAGTAAAGTAGTTTGGATACATTTGGGATTTATTCAATTCAACAGTGCATGATGTAAATAAACGTCATTGCCTGTCAGAGAAACATAAAAATAGGCTATCTCAAAATCACGGGAAAGTTGACTGTTCAAGATCATAAACTCCATAATCTTAGTTAATTCCTTGCACTGCCCAACTTATCTGTGCACATAAATTTCCTGAAAAGAGATATTGTTCCACAGGTGTACCTTATTCTTGATTTTTCGGCGAATTTTTTTCAGACACTTTTCTTCTGCTTTGGTCAGAGGTAGTCGCACTGGGATAGGATACCCCTCTGCTACCAATGTCCGTTTTTCCTCTTCAGTTAGTAATAACATCCCCGTGGAGCCTTTCTACAAACAATAAGCAAATTTACTCTAGTGAGTAGTTCATCCTAAATGACGATGCTATGATTAGGTATTTGAAAAAGTGTTGGACGGAACCAACTCTATCCTACATGTACTTGTATACCAGAAGGTATGAGTGAACCGGTACCTGTGACATATTAAGTGAAGTTGTGCTTATATATAAGCACAACTTCACTTAATATGTCACAGGTACCTATATATATATAGTCTCCATAACTAACCGATTCAGAGTTGGTGGACAGAGTTAGCCTCAGTAGGAGTCAAGAAAGTGAATGTCAACCCAAGGGTAAGCAGGTTTCCCACTCACTTAAAAACGATTTTCACTATCACTGACGTAGTACCTTGTCCTCTAACTTACTGGCTGAGAACTGATGAGAGAAGTTTGTATCGGCTGTCGAGTAGTCGAGGAGGCAGACACGAAGAGACTTCGAGCTGGTGATGATGAATGAAGGGGTGACATGTTCCCTTCATTATCCGAAGATGCACAAGAAGGAGGAGTTGGGGGCAAGGAGAATCCTGTAACAAAAAATGTTTTTCTTTGGGCGATTCCAATGGTTCATTATCGAAGATAATGAACCAATACTATTGCATGATTCGAAAAGCAAATCCAATATATTGCCTGATTATCAAGACAAAATCAATAACAAAGGAGAATTATCATAACTTGTGCTCCCTTTTTTTAAATTCTCAAGTTATTTGGAGAATAGAGATTTCATAAAAAAGAGATGGAGAAAGAGGGAAAATTGAAGACAGAAACAGTGAACAACAACCTACTGACAGCTGGGGAATCCACGTTGATTGGCAATCATCTGCAGCGCAACAGACTAAAGAATCCGTCCATCCTTCGGTGAATAAGAACCCGGACCACCCTGTCTCACACCCCCTAACCCTAGTCATAGACTGTTCATGAAACGCCTACTGACAACCATCCTCTCATGAATAGCATGGTGGCCTGCATAGACAGAAGCCTTAGCCTCATCAGTAGCAAGCAATAATATGCACAGTTGAATTGAGTAGAGTTTGGAACTATCTCTATTGATGCTCATCCCCATTTCACAACTAAGTCTATGTTTTGAGGCAATCAAGTTGTAATCCGATTGTTCAATGTACCTACCATTCCCGAAGGTAGGTATGTTACTTGAAAATACAAATAAAATGAATTAGGTAATTGCAGTAGGTATAGGATTTGGTATGCAAGGAAATCGAACGTTTTTTATTTGAATAAATACGCAACAAACCCATAACTGTGTAAAATGTAGTTATATTTGAATTTCCAGCCATGCAGGAAATAACTTGCCTACTCAATCTACCCTTTACCACCAAATTTTTCTACTATTTTCAACCATAAAACCCCAAATTTTGTAGATTGCTCAGAAAACGACTTCATTATTGAGATCATTGATCATTAAAATGTTGCTGCCACTACCTTCCAATAACATCTACTAATAGATTCTTCCATGGCTCAAAACAGAAAACCCTATGGACAGAAGGAGAGGGGCGATATGTGGTCAATCACGACCAGTGGACCACCGTGACCTCTAGGAAACAAATAACTATGAAGAAAAATATCGTCTACTTCTCCGTGAACTCTTTACTCCGCGCCTCCAATCCTAAAATCTGAACTTGCTTACACAGATAACCAACTATCCAATGGCTATTGACCCTGCATGCACCCTGTGTTCGAAAATTGATCCAGTATTCAGAAATTCATAAAGATCGACACCAATCACGTATTTTGAACTGGCACGGTTACTACACCAGTAGCACCATAGCCCACAAAAGACATGTTAGTCTTCGTCCAGAGACCCTTCTCACAAAGTTCATTTCAACCATTTTGCTGGCGCGGGGCTGAACTGCAGTCGGCCAAATCAGCATAATATACAGAATATATTACATTCTTCCGATTCCGATGGCATCTTCGGAGGTCATTAGGATTAGAACCAAATGGAAAACAGAAAATCGTGAATTGCTCACAAAATCAACCCTACCTCATCATGATAAGTCATCAATCTCAATGCAGCAATGTATCACATCTTGGTATTTTTTTAAATGATTCGCCATAAGTATGTAGTAGATGAGAAAGAGTTCACAAGTTAACATGAAACTACAACAACAATGACTGGTTATACTGTACCACATACGTGAGCTGGGAATGAGTGGCGGTTCAATTTTAATAATATTAGCTGAGATCATCTGGTGCTTCCTCTTCATGCCCAGGCTTTTATTTACCATCACAGTTGCAGGTTGCTTGACAGAGCTTTTGCACATAGACTGTAACACAAAGATGTTCATTCATTATTTACAAGGACATTCATATCTCAAGCCCACTAGGTACAGTGTTTCCCAGAGCATTACCAACGCCTCGTCCCCTATTATCGACTGGAAATACGTTTTTTCTCCTTTAGAAAGTTAAAATAAAAGTTTATCTTCAAAGGAAATTTACATTTACTATTTTCTTCCAACAATTCAAGACAAATATCTATCAGTGTCAGTTACCTCACTCCAAACAATTGGTATTCTACGTTGGTGCGAAAGTTTCACCAATTTTCACATTCACAGCCTAAACAAAAGTGTTAGTTACATTTTGACGAACTTGGGTGAGAGACATTTTCAGGGACCGACAGTCTGTTTACAGGTAGGAAGCTGCATCTGGGCAGTACATACGATCAATAATACGTACTTTGGAATTCGTGTGTATGAAAGAAGCTTTGACAGATCTAGGCGGTGGTGGTGACGGGGAAGAAGAGCACGATGAAGCTGGAGAACTGGGCTCACTCATTGGTTCAGTCTTGATGACAACAAATGGAATGGGTGAACACACTCGGTCACTACTGGTTTTGGGAGCTACTGCTGGGAGTAGACAATCATCGTCCTCTTCTGAAAATAAGACATACGAAACGTGAGTGAAGATTTACAGGACGCCTATCTCACTTCGGAGATCGGAAAACACTGGATACAAATAGATCCAATAATTGACAAGGAGATACTAAAAAATGAAAGGGTTGTATGCAACCAACAATCACCACTAATTTATGTTTTGCTGTGCAAAAGCTCAACCGATAGTCAATTTGTGAAGTTCCTTGTCGTTGTTATTAGCAAAGTTGTGTTAGTATTAGTAGGTACATTCGGGTTTGAATCTCGGATTGGCCATTTCGAACTTGGTTTCTCAATCCTTTCAGAAGGAGTAAGGAAGTTGAGGCATATTACCTATATCGTTATCAAAATAATCCAAATCAAAGTTCATGACTTCACCAGGGGATGATTTCTGGATTGTCTATAGTCTCCAGTGACTCCAATACCTAAAAAGGTAATTGCAAAGATTCTGGCGAATTTTTGACTCATTTCCAAGCTCCCAATACTAGTAAACGTTGTGGAAGGTGTTTCTTCCTACTGGATCAGATTAGGGATTATGCAGATGGCTCACTCTATCATCCGTCCAAATCAATTTGGATTCTAGGTTAAAGACACTTTAGTCTTGTGAGATTCAAGGTTAAATGCTTTCAGTGCACATTGGTCTCTCTCTTATCCAGCCGCTCATAAACATACCTCACCTGTGAGCATGCAGTGAAAGAGGTGATTTTACCTTACTAGAATCCAAATTGATTTGGACGGATGATAGAGTGAGCCATCTGCATAATCCTTAATCTGATCCTGTAGGAAGAAGTCTTCTCCAGAAGCTCAAGCATTATGGATACGATGGGTTTCTGTGGGACACTTCTGATGGGGTAGCGTCAAGGCATCGTGTACAATGGCAAAAATTTGCAGCTCTACACGTTCTGTGTGGGGTAGTGGAGGGGTAGATGGAGGGTAGTGTCCTTGGAATCACCGGTGATGATCTTATGGTGTACATGCTCAACCCCCATTGATGGATTGATTTAGCGATGGAGCGAGGCCAACTCCTTTATCCCGAACCTGTATGAAACTCAGAATCGGTTAGCCTCAGTGGCCCGCTAGAGAATTCTGTGAATTTTCTTGGAGTCCTTGTCGACAACTAGATGTCATGGAGCAGGAATCTCGACGGTTCACGAGCAAAGCCTTGTGGCGGGCCACGGTGCAGCGATCAATAAGCCCCAGAATCCTCTACACCCTTGCATATTGTCAGTCATGTCAGGGATTCTGTCGTGAACTCCATTGTATCACGGTTCCTGTGCGTTTACGTCTATAGCATCCTAGTTTTTGTCAAGAGGAACATGTAGTCGATTCATTTCTTGCGACGCTTGACTTTCATCGGTAAGAGACACGGCATCGCGTCAACTTAGGGACTCCTCAAATCTGTCTCACCACGTCGCAACGCTTGAAACCTGCTCCGTGGTGTGCACACCTTTTCAATCGTATTCCCGATAAGGTCGTACTTCCAAACTAAGGAAGTAGGACTTTAACAAATAATAGATTTTAGATTCCATACACTATATTGCTCAAACCTTTTTTTTATGACTATAATTTTAGGTTTAGGTATATACTTGTTATTACGACGCTTGTAATAGTTTTCTACAATGGTTTAGTCTCCTGCTCAGATCACCATTCTGTTTAGATCTGTGTTCTATATACAATATCCTATTGAGTCTATTAATTAATTAATAATTTAAAATATAGTTAGACTAGGTGGCGACGGGCGAGTACTATGTTGAAATGTCGAACCTATTATGGGTGGTGTATCAAAAAATATCTACTTAGCGAACCAAATATTTCCGGTTATTAACCAATCCAGACATCAAATATGGTTGTATATTGCTGGTTCATGATTGTAGAAATTACTTTGCAGAAAATCGTAGTTCGGAAATTATACATGTTTGTTGCAACTGAAATTATTATCCTACCTTGGTAGAAAATAAACCATTTGATAGGTAGGTATACACTTTTATTTTGCTATTTCGCCCTATTTCACTTGATGAATGTTTTGGCAATGAAGTATTCATGAAAATCACAACTTGACTCAGGTGAGGATCCGTTTTTGGTTTATTATCTGCGACAATAAACCTTTGTAATCGACCAAGAAAAAAAAATTATCCCCCTCTAAATTTGAGGGTTTACGTTTCAAGATACGAAGATTCAAAAATCGAATAAAAAAAACTCTGCAAATTCTTGACACAACGGTTTATTATCTTCCTTGTGCAGATCACCCTTCTGTCTATACCAGACTGTGTTGCAAATCGGCACCATACCATATTCTCACCGTACTCATACCATACCATACGAATTTCTTTCCTATCATACCATACTGTACTATACCAAATCATACATAAAATAATATACCATACCATACTCATACCATGTCATACAAACCGAGTGAATATTGAAATGTCATCCATTTCTG
Organism: Stenodema calcarata; assembly: GCA_963920205.1. Taxonomy (NCBI): domain Eukaryota; kingdom Metazoa; phylum Arthropoda; class Insecta; order Hemiptera; family Miridae; genus Stenodema; species Stenodema calcarata. The sequence goes on from OY986057.1 coordinate 6,688,154, forward strand.
ACCTATATTTAAAATTTCAAGTATCTAGCTCATCATCAAAATTTAATTTGTTTAAACAAAAAGGTATTATTTAAACAATTTTACAGACAAGAAAACGAGTGAATATTGCATTGTGATCCAGTTCTGAACTATTTTTAAAATTTCAAGTCAACAGCTCATCATCAAAATTTAATTTGTATTATTACAAAAAGGTATTATTTAAACAATTTTACAGATGAGAAACCGAGTGAATATTGCAATGTGGTCTATCCCCGACTCACGGTTAAAATTTCTAGACTGTAGTTTACCGGGAAGATGAAAAACGTAGTTTTATTCTGGGCGTCTGGAGGTTGGGTCACATAACGGCCGTTTTCGACGCGAAAGTTTAGTGTTTTTCCTAAACCTTTGCGCGCTCACTGTGAACGAACGGCTGGTCGCACAAAAATCCAATTGGTCTTAAACGATTGGTAATTTTTCAGGTCATTCAAAAGTGAACTAAAAATTACACGGTTCAGTTGAATATTTTGAGATATGACATCGTCGAAATTTTAAATTTCGTTTTGAACCCCTTCCCCTTGACCTAGGGTTATGAAAAGTTTCGAGGATCATTGTGGGGCTGGTCCAAACCCAGAAACCAAATTTCGTAATTTTAGCTCAACGCTAACTGGGCAAAGTGCCACGGACGGCGTACGGCGGACGGACGGATTTTTTTTATTCGATTTTCTGAATCTACGTATCTTGAAACGTAAACCAACAAATTTTGAGGGGGGGTTAAAAAATTTTTTTCTTTGGGCGATTCCAATGGTTCATTATCGAAGATAATAAACCAAAATCCGTCCGTCCGCCGTCCGCGGCACTTTGGCCAGTTAGCGCTGACCAAAAATTACGAAATTTTTTTTACGCGTTTGAACTAGCCCCACAATGATCCTTGAAACTTTTCATAACATTCGGTTAAGGGGAAGGGGTTCAAAACGAATTTTGAAATGTTGAAAATGTTTCATTAATGTAGTTATATCATAGATCAGGAAAACCCTGTCAAACGATCAACGATTTACATACCAATTATGTAAAATGACGTTGGTATGTACCTACCTTTTTTGAAGGCGAACCAAATGCAAACTTCTGAACTCGTCATATTATAATAGTAGTTCGTGGAAAAAAACACCCAGAAAAACTCTGCAAATGTTTTTTGATGCTGCCAAATGCCCCCTGACACAACGGTTTATTATCTTCTTTGTACAGATCACCCTTCTGTCTAGATTACTGAATGATAGATTAAATAATTAATATAATTATACTAATTTAATAATAATTATTATTAAATATTATTTATTAACTCAATATTTGGAAACCATGTGCTGTTTGAATCAGCCGGGCCAGTTTGAAAATTGACCCGACAGGCTGTCTCTCGATTCAGTCTCATGTTGACGATTTTCGATACACCGTTACAGATATTCGTTCAGGGGGCATTTGGCAGCATCAAAACTGCTTGATACTGCAAGTTTTCCGACTGAAGGTTTTGAAAACACGGCCACTGCTTACTCTATCCTAGAATCTCGGAAACATAAAACTGAATTGGTGACAATTTATCTGAGAACCGATTTTACTCATTTCACAGGCGCAATACCATTTCTGTTGTTTCTGCACAACAATAATTTAGTTGATACCTATTCTGATACCTATACTAACATTATTGATTACAATTCCAATGTCTTCTGCAGAAGCTGAGCGTTGTTTTTCTACCCTTAAAAGAATAAAAACGTTTATTCGATCAACTATGACCCAAGAGAGACTCCGCAGCCCCGCAGACTCAACTATACCCCGCAGCCATCTCCTCGTATGAAGCTATAGCTTCTGGTAATCCCGGGTAGGTACCAGTCAGAACTATTGTGAACACAGAGCTTACATTCTGACTTGCTAGGAGCTGCGGTTGATTAAAATACACCCATTTCTCATAACAAGACTCCTGTTGGAAAACATATACAGGTATTTTGTAGAAAAAGCTGTTAATTTATGTTCCGAATTTGGTGGCCCACCATTTTCAGAGCCCTCGCACCGCTACTGATTTAGGATCCCAAAATGCACAAAGAACAAGACCAAACAGATATTTCACTGGCACCATTAGGGTGGTGGCACCAGTATCATACACGTACCCAGTATCATACACTTTCAACTTCAAATCCAAATAATAAGAGTTCTTGACAACCTAGGTAGGATTTTCTAAGCTCAACACGTAGTAGCACTTCCATAGTCAATCTGGAGAGAAGAAGAAGAAGAAGGGAAGGTTTTTTCGGTCATCTGGAGAAGAAGGTTAGGGCACCTCTCGATGAGCACATTATTCATGGCGTCTGCTTCGAGTTGGGGTTAAGAAAGTGAGTTCTCTTTTATATTATTATTATCATACCAGATGTTTTTTGCCACGTGCCTGGTGGTGATATTCTATGTATTTGGACTGGTACATTTCATTTCCATCATTTGTTTTGCTCAAAACACAGTTTTTAACCCATTTTCAGGGGGTGTATGATACTGGGTATTCAAAACATTCTAGTTCCCCAGTGTCATACACATGTGTATGACACTGGAGAATTCCCAATATTTCAAATTATTGAATTTTCTCGGCTATTTTAGGTGTTAGAGACTCAAAATTCACGGCGTGAACTTATTTTGAAGTCACAAGTAGTAAGACCAGTATCATACAGTGGTGTATGATACTGGGTCCACAGGGTGTATGATATGGGGGCCAGCTGATTTTTTCCCATTATGGCAGTTTTTTTTTTTTTTTTTTTTTTTTCAGAACATCCGAGGTCTCCGACTAAGAGACCAAAATATTCTGAGGATGCCATGAATAGGGCCTTGGCAGAGGTTGCATTAGGTGTCCCTAAATCGACAGCAGCTAAGCGCCACGGCGTGAATAGAGTGACACTTTTGAATAAAGCGAATGGAAAATATCGTGCTGAAAAAAGAATGGGTCCGGATGCAGTCCTTTCAAAAGAAGAAGAGAAAATACTCGTCTTGTGGATTCAGTCTATGGCTAGAGTGGGCTACCCTGTCACTCGATGCAATCTGCTTGACAGTGTTCAGCAAGTCGTAAAGCGTTTGGGAAGACCCAATCCATTCACTGATGGAAGACCAGGAAAAAAATGGTACTGGAGCACATCAAAGATAACCAACATGCGTCGGTACAAAATCAGTCAGTTGTTGTGGTGATGGAACGAAGAAATGATGCTAATGATTCCAGTCCCTCAGAAGCCACCAATTTTAATAAGGCGAAGGAAGTAGATAAACCTATCTTAATAAAACCAAAGATAGGTGAAACATTTTTCATCGCCTGCAGATCTTTGTCAACCCATCAACAAAGGAAAACCTTATTCAAGATTAAGGGGTTACTCACAGAAGAGTTAGCAGTTGTCGTCCCCCTTAATCCATGTAACAGATTAAGAACGTTATTCGTGGAGAAGGAGCAAGAGGAAGACCTTTTAGATCTGTCCACCATTGAAGTTACTTACGTCCCTGCTCCTGTGAACTGTGGACAAACTGGGAGCAAAAAATACTACTTTGCTGCTCCAATGCAAGTCGATTTGTAGTGAGATTTCATTTTGATGTTTTCTATCACATTTTCGTTAACTAGGACCTAAAAATTATGCTTGTGCTATACTTTAATACACGTTTCTATTTCAAGAGTTTATTAATGTTTGAATGTAGGAATTTATTCGAGTTTTGAGAAGAAAAGAGAGAGTTACCTACCTAGTTACGTTTATATTTCCAGAAAGGAATGTATGCAACAAATGATTCCTATTTTGAAGTAGTATGTAGGTATTAAAATGTATTCCAGTGTTGGTACGAAGTATGGTATTGCAGAAGTTCCTTGAGAATGTCCCTAAAACAAGGCTGTTTTAAGAAGTCCCTAAAACAAGGCTGACAACTATAGAAGTTACCTATTTTTGCATTCAAAACATTTAGAATGTTATCAATAAACATTATTTGAAGTTTATGTGCGATTATTTTCAGTATTTAACCCTCAATAACGAAAAATTTCAATTTTTTGATGATTTTATTACAAGTGTATGATACCGGTTCCAAAGGGTGTATTACACCGGTGTCACCCGATTTTAGCCATGTATGACACTGGGGAAAAAAGTTGATCTCGAAAATCATTAATTACAACTAAAGGGAACCGAATATTTAACTTTTCTTGGTTTTACTGCGTTCTTAAGAAGTCAGGCTACCTACATCGGCCGCTAAAATATTTGTAGCATGTAATCCGGCCGAGGTACAGAGCAAAAACTGGAAATTTTTCGTTAACCTGTATGATACTGGTGCCACCACCCTACTGGAACCAGTGGTTCAATAACCAATCGTACATAATAAGTACAATTGGTTATTGTACCACTGGTTCCAGTAATGGTTAGTAATGGTAATAATAATATAATGTATTAATTAATAATATAATTCCAGTAATGATAATATTATGACATAGAGTTTGAAGATCGATTAATCGTTCCGAAATCCACGAAGAACAATACCTATTGCCACAATGCATCGCCACTGACGCCATTCTGGCGTAAAATAGGTGCATTAAAGGGTATACAGAGCGCAACCTACACATTGAAGCCCCTATCTTAAAGTCCAATACATTCCAGTTCTAAGACCTGATTTAATTGTTATTGTTAGTTGTGTATTGTTGTTAGTTGTTACCTTGCTATATTGCGCCAAACCTGTACTGAACGTTCTGATAATCCTATAAAATTTTGAAGCTATTGCCCTAGCGTCTGTAATTGAAGATTCCGAGGGAAACATCTGAAATACCTATCGAATTTCTGTAATCGAAGTACTTTATGTCTAGTACTTAGTACTTTATGTCTAATTTAAATGGCAACAATTATTCGAGTTACCGTCTTTGATGAGACCGGGAGAAGGAGTGGATGAACCGGAGAGCTGACTGCAGTATGAGTGTTCAGACTTGATTGGAGTACTATCACCTCCTAAAACAGCATCAGACATGAGGCGGTCATGTATGATTACCTGAGACCGCGAATGTGATATTCCTCCTCCAGGACTCCAATCATCCTCAATCTTGAACTCGTGCTGAAACAGAATGAAAGCGATTCTGAGTAATGATATAGGTATGGTTTCACAGGTGATGCGAGTTACATTTATCCCCCCAAAAAACTTAGCTCCTTAATGAGGAAAAGGGCGGGCGGGGAAAGTGGATATCATAACTTTTTCCGGCCTCTGAAGAATGATATTTGCGAGGCGGGGTGATTTTTACACGGAGTGTTTTTTGGGGGGATATCACATCTTTTTGTTGTTGAAGTGGGTCATTTTATAAAGAAGGTCTATGCGAAATTTCAAGTCGATTGGTCCTTTTACCCAGGCTGTAGACTCGTCAAAGTTGCCAAAATTAGCCTAAATTTCAGGTTTTTTGTTTCTAAATGTTTTTTGGGTTGAGATAATGGGTTAAACTTTCAAAAGGCACTGGCTGATGTTGAAACGAAGCTCTGTGCAAAATTTCAAGTCAATTCGTGAAGGTGGAAAGGCCTAACTGATTAAGGAGAAGAAGAACAGGTAAGGGTGAAAACCCGGGTTTTTGAAGTTATATAACTCGGCTCCCTTTAAAGATATCGACTTGAATCTTTCAAAAGGCACTTGCTACACTTGAAACGAAGCTCCGTGCAAAATTTCAAGTCAATCGGCGAAGGTGGAGAGGCTGTAGCCTTGACCGACTGAAAAAAGTAGAAAAACATGGTAATTGGTTTTTGAAGTTATATAACCCGGCTCCCTTCAGACGTAGCGACTTGAAACTTTCAGAGCTTTCTCTTATCCACACCAAAAAGATCCAAACCAAATTTCAACTTGATCGGTCAACTAGGAGCCGAGATATGGCCAAAATTAGCCTAAATTACCCTAAATTTTAGTTTTTTGTCCCTAATTTTTTTTTTTTTGGTTGAGATAATGGGTTATTTCGTTCAAATGGCACTGAGACATGCTATAAAGAAGGTATGTAAAAAAATTCAAGTCGATTGGTCCTTTTACCCAGGCTGTAGACTCGTCAAAGTGGACAGAATTTTCCTAAAGTTTCTGGTTTTTTGTTTCTAAAACTTTTTTGGGTTGAGATAATGGGTTAAATTTTATATAAGGCTCTGTATCAAGGTTAAATGAAGCGCTGTGCAAAATTTCAAGTCAATCGGTCAACGTGGAGAGGCTCCAGCCTTGCCTGTCTGAACAAGGAGAAGAAGAAGGAGAAGAAGAAGGAGTAGAACAATCTAAGGCAGTAAAACCGGGTTTTTGAAGTTATGTAGCTCGGCTCCCTTTAGACCTATCGATTTGAAACTTTCAGGGCTTTCTAATATACACTCAAAGAAGACCCACACCAAATTTCAAGTTGATTGGTCAAATAGGAGCCGAGATATGGATACCTCGAAAACGCGTTTCGTGACGTCCGGTAAACATACACTTGGTACCGTTCGTTTTCTCAACTTCTTTGCTTGGCGGGGCGGAACGCTACCGCGTTCCTAGATACATAAGCAGTGAATTCTAATATACTCCCACAAAGTGACTCTAACGGCCTTATTCCAGGAGGTAAGAATTTTGAGTAGAACTGAGGAATAGTAACGTAAATATCAGGAACAAACAACAATCCCAAAATACAGCAAATCTGGTACGAACTAAATCACTCGCGACGAAATCGTGGAAACCCATGTTAAGAAAAACAAGAGTATTTGAAAAAACTTGAAAAAATCGTCTATTTCCACTGAAATATGAGTACACTGTTAGACCGGTTCCGGCGATTAAACCATCGTCCAAGATGTAAGAATGTTGTGAATGGACTGATTCACGATTCTGAATTAAGTGTGTTTGAAAAAGACGAATTGTGTAGTCTGATGTCTGTCTATATGGATCAGAATTATTTTTTGTTTGATGGGAAATACTATACTCAGCCAGGGGTTGCAATGGGATCTCCGTTGTCGCCGTTGCTTGCGGATATTTACATGGATTTTCTTGAGAAACAAATTTTCAAAAAATGTAAATCAGATAACCTCTTTTATTGGTATAGATACGTAGATGACATCATCATTTTGTGGAAGGGGACTGAAAGGCAACTGGACTCATATCATGCTAAAATTAACAAAGTAGATCCATTCATTAACTTTACTTTGGAATTGGGATGTAGTCACCGAAATTTTCTAGATCTTTCCATTTCATTGATTAATGGAAGACATAAGTTCCCCATTTATAGGAAAGATACTTATAGCGACATTACCATTCATAATACTTCAAATCATCCAGTAGTTCACAAACATGCCGCTTTCCATAGTATGATTAACAGGGCTCTGTCTGTACCAATGGATGAGGAAAGTCTGACAAAAGAAAAATTAGTTATCAAAAGCATAGCTGCGAGTAATGGGTACGACGGAGATCTTATTGATTCAATATGGAATAGGGTTCATAGGAAAAAGAGTAGGGAAGGAATTTCAAATTTAGTTAGTTAAAGATTTTAGGGTTAGTAAGGGGGAATCAGCTTTTGCACGTCACTTGAATGAATTAAATCATAGCTTCAGTTTTGATCTTGCAGACAGGCAATTTATCGAATTCCCTCATTTGTGCCAGAAAGGAAGCATGTTGGATGTACTTGAAAAGTTCGAAATTATTAAGAGTGATAGGTTAGGCAAAATTCGCCTAACCTATCACTCTTAATAATTTGAATGATGTAATTCCTTCAAGTTTTTCTCCATTGTTGCGTCCATTTTTATAATTTTCTATAATAGCTTGACTCCTATTGAACCCCCCCCCCCCCCCCAGGTGTTGTTTACTTGGTGGCAACTAATCCCAATAGTCCTTTTCAATAATAATCCCCTAGTAACACAATAATAATCCGTCCCAATGGGCAATTCCATTGTGTCCGAAAATTTACAATAGGACAGTATTTTTCGGTCAAGGGATGTGTGAAGATTACGAAAATAGCATGAGTTGATCAGTTTTTTCGTTAAGTTTGGTAGGAAATGCAATCAAACTAGTACTTGTTCGTACTACGCGCGCTCAAACCTTGACGTCATCGGACACCTCAAACGAGGATGGATAGTTAGTTTTAGTATCCACGATGTTTCAAGAAAAATGATCCATTCGCGTCACTCCAGCATTCTCTATTCTGCATTATCGCTTGATTATCGCCGTTTGCCATAACAAATTGATTTTCATCTCTTTTAAATGGCATCCAGCTCTAGTGTGAAAAAGCCGAGGCAAAATACTATCGAAGACGGATTTGAACCTGGTAACACAACCTTCGCTGGTAGGCGCTCTGGTAACAAGGATTGAACCTTCCGCACGCCACAGGAATCCGTGGATGCTTTATGCAGGGATTGCTTCATAATCTAGTATCCATAATGGTGAAGTTTTTGACGTCACACCCCGGTCACTAGCCCGACTGTTTTTCAAACTACCAATTTTCTTTTATTTTCCTAAATTTTTGTGAACAATTTCTTGGCAAATGGACCCGATTTTCGCTAACATTAGACAAGGTACTTTGGAAAAAAAATAAAAAAAATTGACTGGAATTGCCCATTGATCCTTTCACTACCCCCTCCCCCCACCCCTCCACCTCAGGAGCCATTAGCCAACCTCCTTTCACTTTGATCAACCAATCCTGTTCGACCTTTCACTTTTGGGGTCCCTATATAAGCTCACCTCTCTGTAATGTACCTTCAGTATTGTTTTGTTACTGACGATGGTTTAATCGCCGAAACCAGTCTAACAGTGTACTCATATTTCAGTGGAAATAGACGATTTTTTCAAATAATCTTGTTTTTCTTAACAAATCTGGTATTTAATAGAAATATTTTGAGATTAATAAGTTCAGAATGATGATTTGGAACCTCACAATCAATTGGGAGAAAAACAACAACTTAGGTAGGTATAGACCACGTTTAGAAGGAATGTTAGGATAGGTGAAGTGGTAGCGGAAGCGGGGTTCCCGGCTAAGAGAATACAACGGGATGAAGATGGATGTGGCGGTGGAATGAAGGGGAGGGAAACAGAGTGAGAGCATTCAGACAGGGCCAAAGACCCCAAGGAGCTCAACGACCGGTCCCGGTCATCAGCATCCTCCTTCGCGAGCGCGGGCCAATGAGAAGGCCAGACCGGCCGGCAAATACAAGGAGTAGGATGGAAGGGTTACAGGCATCTACTCGGTCATGGCCACTCGCCGTCACAGGGGCCCAAGGAGCAAGGACACGGTCCCGCATATTAACTTAGAATGAGGAGGACCATTATCATCTACTTGAAGGCAGGAGAGCTGAACGGGTTGTCTTATGACGTCACAACTGGATGGAGAGTATACTGCTCGGGTGAAGCTTTGAGCAACTTGAAGGGATTGTTGACTGACTTAGATATTCAGAGCATAGATGATTTATCAGTTTATTGCTATTGAAACCATAGGGCACTACACAAATTCAACTTCTACACAAGTACAAAAACAAGCTGAGGCCTGTAACTCTCTCCTAGGGAGATTGATTGATTGATTGATTGTAATACATACTTTATTTATCCACCAGGGAAAGGTTAGGGCCTAGTGGCCCTCTCTTCCACCTTCCCTGGATCCAATAATTACAAATACAGTAAAATATCCTCTTAAAATCGTTTGAAATATAAATAAGAAATAAACAAACATAAATTCAGTATTCTTCTAAAAACTTCTTCTCTAAACTAAACTAAGAAACTTTAAACTTAGAAATAAACAAACATAAATTCAGTATTCTTCTAAAAACTTCTTCTTTAAACTAAACCTAAACGTTTCAGTTCGCTGCTCTAGTTTGAAATAGTCATTGAGTTCATTGAAAATCTTCGTACCCTGTACAACAAAACTTCTTTCAAAAATTACTGTCCTGTGTGGCGGGATTTAAAAATATTCTCCCTGTTCCTCGTGTTTAGACTATGAACACTAGACATAGAAGTAAACGCCTCAAAAAGATACGCGGTTCGTTTGAATTTTAGAATTTTGAATACCATGGCAGCAATCTGCAATTTTCTCAGCTCCCTGATCTTGAGTATGCCAAATTTTTTATAAATAGGCGTCACATGCTCGTCCAACCTCGAGCGCCACGAAGCGAATCGCGATATTTTGAGCTTTCTGGAGCCTAGAAATTTCTTCAGAATTCATATCAGAAAGAGCGCAAGCCGCATACTCAAACGTTGGAAACACCAGAGCCTGAACGAGCCGCAACCGAGTATGAACTGGGAAATCTGATGCTATCCTACTTAACTGGTAGATCGATTTATGTACTGAATTACACATGGCCGTGACCTGACTATCCCAAGAGAGTGTACTCGTCATTAAAATGCCTAAGTTCTTCGCTTCAGTGGCATATTCTAAGGGTACACCATCATAATGGAGCTTAGGCACAGAACTAATATTTATTTTGTTAAGTATTTTTGTATACCCCAGTATCATGCCTTTTGGTTAGCTTGGTTGCCTACCATGGTTAGCTTCATAGTTTGCGAACAAAATATGAAATCAAATATGCACATAGCTCTGCTATTCGTTCAGTCACAGGCTGAACAGGAAAATGTTCGTTAAATCGAGAGCTTTGAACAAGTGGTGAACGATTTCTGTACGACCAAAAATGGTGAAGAAAAATTTCCGTAGCATTATAAAATCGGAAATAGATTAGCGGAACGAACGGACGGACGCTCGATTTTGCGCTAGAAATGTGAAGACTAAAACAAGTTCCAGGAATAACTTGTTGGGTAACGTTTGAAACACAGAAAGTATGTAAATGATTGTTACTGTATGAACGACCACGTATAATAACGAAATAATTCCGTATAATAAACGGTGATGGGAGGGATCCGGAGAAGAAAAAATTCTGGAGCGATAATATTCGCAGATGCAATGACGGCGGATTTGCCTTGCTGGCAATTATTAATCAGCTCCAATTAATTCGCAAGACACATAAAATCGTAACAATTTTTTTGCTCCCTCAGCTAGATTCCGAGTTTGTCAGTGGCTCATGCAGGCACGAGCGGTTCTAAAGCTACGCTGTTCCAATTCAATTACTTTCCTATTTCGGTTTATTATTTTCAACAATATCCTTTCGAGTCCCGTAGCTATACAAAATAGCTCGAATAATGAGCTGAAATATTGTTTAAATAGGTGACCTGATGTTCATATCCGAGTGATGGGAGGGGGAAGTCTTGGCCAAAAACTGAAAAACTTAAGGAAATGTGGCTTTTGCACGCCCTATCATAATACGAGTACCTATCGCATTCTCTGCTGCTTGCTTGGTGTAATCAAACAGTAAGCCCAATCGGTTGAAATCATGGTCTTGCTCCCGTTCAACTTTATTTCAAATTTATTTATCAATAAATTTTTGAGGGAGAGCGTTCATAAAATAAAATTACGTGAACTGTTCAAAATTTCCCCCGTTTTCGGGGATCTGATTCGCCAGAACCATCGTGACGGTCGACTCCATTCGCAGACGAGCGACCCTCTGCATCCGCGAGAACGGAGGACATTTTGAACAGTTCATGTAATTTTATTTTATTTCCCTCAAAAATAAATAAATTTCCTAAGTAAGGCCGTTGACTTGACACTTTCTACACCCTGAAATGGAGATATTGCGACTGAAAACTCATTTAATTCGTTGCTAGGGAGGTCTGGGTATGTCACCATTCGATTCAGCGTGAAAATGTGCCTTAAATATGCCTGAAAATACACGTTTTTTCGCATAGAAACTCCATTTTCTCAAAAACGTTCCCCCTATAAAATAAAAACTAATTATACCGTTGTAAAACTGGGATTCTGGGCAAGTTTTTCATAAGGCGTGCCCGCCGAATGACCTCCGTAATAACAAAGCGAACACAAAAGAAAAATCGGTTATTTAGAGAAAATCTTCACAGTTTGGACTTTGGCCATTTTTTCATAAATGGGTACTGTCTTAAAAATCGGATTGCATATCAGGGAGATAGCAAATTTAACGCTCTTTCCTACGGTATTCTCAACTTTTATTTTAAACATTAATTTAAGGGAGGTTGGTTGGTCCGTTTTACAGAGACAAGGTCGAGAAGACGAAAAAAATGTTAAAGTTAAAAAAGTCGGATTTTTAGTTGAGTAAGAAAAAAACTCTAGGAGGCATTTTTTGTTGCAAAATTGATTCTCTGAGTTTGTTACGTAGTTACACTAGACACCCTGTATATCGAATAATATACTATAATCTTGCAACGAAACTTTTTTTCTTTTTCTTTTTTTTTTATAATCTTGGGAAAGATGCCTGATTTTAGGAACATCCTGTTCTCAATGAGAACCGCGTGCCAATGCTCTATGGGGGTTCGTGAGACGGGTTAGCACGAGATGCGCTTCGACCTATCGTACTTGGTGAGAGGGTCTTGAAACGGGCCTTTCTCTATTGGCTGCGAAATATCTGTGTCGCGATGAGCACTTGTGTATCACGTTCAGGCAGAAAGGCTCCTTGGAATTCGTGATCTTTAATATCCTTACATCCATGACTGCAATAAGGGCTAAATGAGCCCAATCGTTACTTTGGTTATGCTTCACTAGCTTAATGTGACTTGCTAGTCACAACCTGCTGATCTGCAACAAGAGCTCAAGTTTGATTATATGACGCAGAGACATTTTACAATACAAAAGACTGTTGTCACACAATTTTTAACTAGATTTGTCTTTTGCAATAAGTATAAAGCTATTCCTGTAGATGACCAATAACAATAACAATTATTGTAACTCTTTACCCACCGGGGCAACACGACTGCAATCTCACAACAGGGGCGGTTCTAGGGGATCAGATGAAGTGAGGATCAAGTCAGGGACATGAGGATAGGCAAGAAAAATGTGGAGGGGAGGGTGCCGTGTTAGGTGGAAATTACATAAGCAGTTCTTAGCAAGCTTTTTACACGTCGCAAATGTGCACAATAACTATGTCATTATCTAGATGGAAAGTTGTAGTGCAATGCTGAACTTAAAATAATATCAAGAAAGTTACAATAAATTGACTCGCGACATGATAAGCCAGTATCCAGGACTTGCGAACGAGGAGGTGATTGCAATCAAGTCCCTCACTGTGCCCCAATCACCCGACCGTGCAGACAGGTTTGACAAAGAAAGGGGGCACGGGTATACTAATGTTCGTTTTTGAGGGAATTGTATAAGTACACTCTGGTTTACTTATTCAACTTAATCGGGAAATCCATTTTACAATAACAAACCACCGATTTACGGTCTAATCGATTTTCGAATACCTACATCAGGATTTTGAAATAGCATAAGCATGGAAGTAATACGCATAAGGATAAGAAGTATCCTTCATCCAACGACGATTTGCCTTTAATCATGTCTTTGTCATCTGTCTTCTACTTTCATACTTGATACTTTTATCGGTTCTATTTATACTTCCAATTTATAATCACATTTCTCCCGTACAGCAAAAAACATCTGATCATGCATATGTCTGTTAAGGCGCGTATCCACTATGTTCGCGAACCAATGGCGCTCCGCGCTCATGAACCAATGACGCTACCACGCTCCGAGCGTGCAACAGTTCGCGAACCGACGCTGTCGGCTGTCGGTTTTTCTGCGAACACAAAGGGGAGCGCACTACGTTCGTGGACTCCAATCGGACCAGTGTCTGTGTTGCTGCGACACTTGCCACTAGGGACGTTCGATACCGATCAATACCAGCAATGTATCGAATATTTCCTTTCGATACCAAGTATTTTCGGTATCGATTCTCAAGATTTAAGTATGAGTACTTTGGTCCGTATCGAAAGAAATACTCAACTGCCGAATTGAGAAATTTCCATTAAAAGACCAAAAATGCAATAAAAAACAAACAATTTCAACAAAATCGGTGAGAACCTATTCTAGGAACGATTTTTCCTGGTGTCATTCATGTCTGAACCTTGAGGCCTAGACAGTAACGAGAGGGTGTTGCAGTTTGTTAAGTGTTTAAAAATTATTACATAGGTACTATATGTAACTAGATATACTACATTATATGTACCTGGTATATACTAGATGATAATTGTTTTAACTAGATGAATTAACTAGATAATTTTTTTAACTAGATGAAATTTTTTTTAAAATACAAATAGGTATTGTTTAAACAATTTTACAATCAAGAAACCGAGTGATCTGAACAAAGAAAATTGTTGGATTGTTGGAGAAGCAACCTTGTTCGCAACGCCGTCTCCATATCTCGGAGAGCGTGGAGCGCCATTGGTTTGCGAACATAGTGGATACGCGCTTTTAGCTTTCGGAGCCCCTCAGCTGATCCTGGGCCTATTCTGCTGATAGCGTAAGTCCTAAGGAGGCTACGTGCCAAATTTCAAGCCTCTAACACCACGGGAATCGCGCCGGAAAACGACACATTTTTTTGTATAACTCCCATTTTAGAATGACTCCCACCCATAAGACATGCCCGATACTGAAATCAGCTTCAGGTCACGTGACCATACCAGCGGCTAGCCGTGGGAAGGGGGATAGAATGATGATCGGTTCTCATAGCAACTAGGTTTTGCTTTATTGTTATTTATTTTATTTGGTTTATTTCAATCTTCCCATGATAGACTCAATCTGAAGTATCTATCGATCCAACAGAAATGTTCTGCCAAACGAACTTCATGGCAATAAATTTGCGAAAATAAACCAACATCACTCATCGTTAAATCTAAATTACAAAGTTATTTGCTACACCGAATTCCAAATTTAAATGTTCACAATCGATATACACATTCGAGTTTATTTTTGTTGTTGTATAATTGCTTGAAGTTCTGGGAAAGTTTCCATGTTAATAATTATAATTATTAAATTATAATTATAAATTATAATTATAATTATGAATTAAGTTGATGGTTTCAATCGTTCAAAAAAAAAAAAAAAAAAACAATCGTTAGTATGATCTATGTATAGAATATATAATTATCTATTCTATACATAGATCATACTAACGATTTGTTTTGAACGATTGAAACCATCAACTTAATTTTCTCTATCCGTCTGTTTGTTGGCATTGAATTAAAACACATACCTATCTGGCTGTTCGAAACCGGCGGAGGAGGTAACACCTTTCCGGGTTTATTGGTGTATATAATCCTCATGTTTCCATTGATAAATTAATCTCAGATTAATATAACGGAAAATTGAATGTCTATTTGTGGTGTTATCTTCAAAATGCATGGCATTGATGACCGGAGTGACACATGGGGGACAGAACCAAAGCCTGGGGGGCAGAGCTTCCATGGAGATGGGAGGTGAAAGTCCCCTGGTGCAGCGGAACTACTGGTCGGGGACTGATCAATTCATGAATGGTTGATACTGTGTTTTTTTTTAAATTTATTTATTTGGGATTGGTATTACCATACAGCCATAGGTACATAGTTATTGCAAATCAGAAATAAAATTTCTGATACAATATTGCTTTACATGATTTTGGTATATAAAGTACATTTTTATTGTCATTTAAAGTTATTTTAGTATTAACTTAATTTTTTAAACTGTAATTGCTTAATTGATAATGTATATTGATTATATTGATTTAATTGAAAACAGTGTAATTGATAATGTTTATGGTCAAATTTTAATGTTACTGTTGCACAAAAATCTGAAGAGTAGGTCGTAGCTGCTCAAGTCGTTTGCTTGCAGTATGGTTTGGAGGTTAAATGGTCAGGGTATGTTGTTTGATAAGTTGTCGATTAGGACTCCTCTCTCCCTGCGAAACTTCGAGCAGTCCAAAAAGATGTGGGATAAGGTCTCCGGCTCCTGGCACTCATCACACATCCCATCGTCATTTCTTCCAATTCTATGGACCAGCATTCTGACTATTGTCAAAGAATGCTTTGCTCTTATTGCTGCAGTTCAAGTACCATGGTTTCAAGAACACCCTTGGAAACATTAATCTGTAGTTTTTGCCAGCTGGATATCTGTTGAAGGATTGTTGCCTGTATCGCCTTAGCTTCTCTCTGAATTTAGTGTTCAAGTCCTTTGGGGAGTATACTGGTGTGAATACGTCGATAGTCTCTTTAGCATAGGTGTCTACCCTCTCATTTCCGGGTATTCCAGAGTGGCTCTTCGCCCAGATCAGCCTGACCTGCCACCCCGGAGTCCGCAATGTCTCATAGGTTTTAAGGATTTCTCCCTCCAGAATGGTTAGGTTTGAGCCAGGGTTTACATTTCGGATCTTTGAGAGTGCACTCAATGAGTCAGATAAGAAAATAACTCGTATCTCGCCATACACAATTATCTGACCATTGTTAATGGGCTAAAATGTCAGTAATGACGAATTATATTATTTGATCTTTTCGTTAAATTCACATAATATAAAATTGTTCTTGGTGGAATTGTTCATGTTATGGTTGTCATTGTGTTTAGTGTAGCTTATATAGATTAGTGAAAATTGTAGAAACTGGCCTCACACCGTTCGGGATCACGAAATAGCTTTGTCTGCTACGGCACGTACAAATGTGATCAACTCCTGTATGAAAATGCTGAGGGTTATTAGCTGTCTGCGAATCCAGCGATTTCATGTGGTGGGCTATTGAAAAATAATTTTTTTACGCCCTTACCTAATGACCGGCCACAAAGCGACTTTCGACTCCTAATGACGTACTGATCGGCTTGCCGTAATTAGGAATTTTCGGAGAGCAAGGAGTGAAGGGGACCAATTAAGACAAATACAGAGGAGAAAGCGACTGAATGAGAACTTCGTAGACAAGCATGTGATGATAATTGACTCAAGTTAGACAATTTAATAAATATTTCCATCATACATATCATATGCGTATCGCAAGTATGGTGAAAATATTATTAGATCAAATGGAGCATGTAATGCGCGAATAAGTATTTTTGCATATTTCAAACAACTGAATTCTGTTCCACTCTCAGCAACTCAGCTTACCGACGAATGAGGCTTTACGGGAAAACGGGCCTACCTAACATTGATATTCACGGGTTCGTTGCAGAAGTGCCCAATAACGGGTTCCTTGATTAGCCGTAGGAAATAACTCATTTTAATGAGCTTCCGCCCAACCCTAGGTGTAAGTGGTATTTGTGAAACCTTACGAGTGACGTTTATTATCTTCATGTCCGTTCCCGTCTCAATGAGCTTTATCCCACGTCCTGTCGCCGCTATCTGCCTTCCTGGTCCCCCTCCCACACAACTCAACCCAAACCGCTTCGTGCTCTGTCGTTCCCCTCTGAATCTGATAAGAAATTGGCCTCACTCCGCACAGTCTCATACTCGTAAATTGTACCGGAGCCGGCGACCAGAAAGGTGTTTCCTTTGAAAAAATCTTTTGGACCTGGAATACTGATCAAACCGTAGAAAATTGTGGAGGGTTGATGGTCTCTATCCAATCTTCAAAACTGGTCACTATCACAACTTCAAGGCGAACCACTGATGAGTCAAATTTCATTCCGCCAACTTGAACCCACTGGAAAGAACGCTGCGAATTTCCCCACAGTGGTTGATTATTTGACCTAAAAAAGTTTGTGTTTATTTGAGAAAGTGAGCAGATGGAAGGTGACGAGAGAGAATGAGGTATCGCAATTCTGACTTCACCGTCGTGTTCAGCGTTAAAAAATGTATAAAGCGAGGGGTTTTGTTTAAATGTCAATAGATTAATTTCATAATTTGGGGAAAAAAAATAAAGCGAGGTGTTACTCGGCGAAAAATGGAGTCAAAATTTGTTACGTATCCAATACACTTCTGGTATTCAAAACATGTTTGAATTTCCCCTTCCACCCCAAATATTACTATGCATAAAACTACTCCTGTTTTAATTTCTTATGGTATCAAGTTGGGAAAGCATTGGCCGAAAATGAATTTTCAGAAAGTTTTAGGTGGAGGGGTATAAGATGCCAAAAACGATAAAATAGTGAAACATGTCTTAATCTACCAACCCAATAAATTAATTTGGAATTATTGGGTATTCTACTTTGTTTTCAAGTATTATCAATTAATTCGCATTTATAACCTTGAGAATGCTCATTCTTCCACATTCACTACAGGTATGATAGGAGGAACCGAATAGCCTCATACTTAAATACCTATAATTACCCCATATGTTTAAGATTGTCCATATAATAATGAGATGTTCCAAACAATACATTTTACATAAAACCAGTTATTTATTAGCGAATTCGCTCTTATAGCCATGCTGCATGATCGGATTTTTTTTTAACGGATTATAACTAATTATAATTCATTTACATAAATTATGAATAAAATAATCATATACCTACCTTAATGATGAGTTATTTATTTTATATAACTCCTTGGATTTTACTTGGACCTACCTACGTCGGGTATAATACATTTACAAGTATGCCAAGAAGTGCCAACAAATATTATGAATCGAATAATGATGAATTATTCATAACTCATTTATACATTTTATATATCATTCAGATTTTTTTTTTTAACCTCCGTCGCCAATAATTTATAATGATAAGGAACTTACCAACAAATGTTCGAAATTACCATCATTCCGTAGACACAAAAAGTATCTCAGAACAAGAAACTCGATACCTATCACAAAATGGGCATGAGGACCCAGCGTTTGATTCATGCTCGTTTTGACTTCCATTTTGCACCTATTACTATGACTTACGGCTATGAAGAGTTTCAAGGGTCATCTTCGGCCTGATCCAAGCCCACCTGCTGGATTTTAAAGTTCACTCATCTATTTTTAATTATCAGAGTGCCGAGCATGGCGAACGAACGAATTTTTTGTAGGTAATTCGATTGACGGGTTCTACGTATCTTAAAACGAAAACCTATCAGAATTTCAAGGTTCGATCCAATGGATAGTTGTTGAAAATGATGAACTGAATTGGCCAAATCCTTCAACATTCTCCTAATTCAGGAACTTGGGAATTTGAAATTTGAATCTGAGTTTGAGTTCTTGCCATATCCAGATGAACCAACGATGTGAAAAATGATGGTATATTGGAAATAATAGTGCTAACATGAATGGGATAAATTTGAAGAACTCCGCCAAGTTTGGTGTTATTTGAGTCGAAATTAAAATTATTATTTGATGATAATAATTTTTGTTATTTTTTGAATATGAAAAACTATTTAGAATTTAAATTAAATCACAATTTGAATGACTATTCCCACCAATAAAACCATAGGTAGCTAGAAATGAAACACAAGTGATGAACGTGATGCTCGTCAAATTTGTTTGACTTCTCGCATTCGTTCCCTTGGTAGTACGTAGTCAAAACACGTCGGCCGAGGTTCTAGGATGTAATCATCCTGTATCATTCGGTTGTTTTGGTGATTCTACTGGATTATTACATTTAATGCGCATTTACAGAAGAAAAATAATGTCTACCAAGGTTTAGCACATACCTTGAATCCATGTAATTGTTACGTATAATTTTTATTGGTTCAGCTTTTTTGTTTCTATACAGTGTAAAATAAAATGAATTGGAAGAATAGAATTGGAATCATGTGTGTTTCAAGGGTTTCACTTGAGTACATGCGCCAGGGAAATTATCTTTGGAATGTCGCTTCATCCTAATTAAAGCATAATATAAGCATATATTATGCTTATACAAAACAAACCCAAGTAACCCACCCAAATTCCGTCCAAGTTTGATAAATAAAACTTGAATTATGCGTGTTATAAGAATGGCATATGTG
Source organism: Stenodema calcarata (assembly GCA_963920205.1). Lineage (NCBI taxonomy): Eukaryota > Metazoa > Arthropoda > Insecta > Hemiptera > Miridae > Stenodema > Stenodema calcarata. The sequence goes on from OY986057.1 coordinate 6,707,788, forward strand.
CACATGCGCAGCCCAATATTAAGCTCTGTCGACGACCCAAGCTGCAACCACCCATTCCATTTCAGGTCAGTAGGTAACTACAACCATTCTTTTGAATAGTTGTAGTTTGAATAGCGTTGTAGAGATTGGATATCACATGGACAGGCACGAGCGTATTGTTGCGGAAATGAGTTTATAAAAAATGTTTACCGTATTATTTTTTTAATATTCAATCATATAAGCATAAAGCAAGCTTAATGTATTATTTTAAGCCGAAGGGTGTGAGGAAGCGGTGTGACCAATCTTGGCAATGCGAACCTTCCAAAGATGGCCCGAACCGGTCGTACGCTGATGGATGGAGAAACCTTTTTGGAATCACTACCGTTTGCGCGGATACCCCAAATTTTTAAATGAAATTACTCTCATTAACAATTTTATTTCAATTTTTAACGAAAATATTCTGGTCGTCTTTCGGTTTTGCACTTACCAAATTGAATACTAAGAATTTATTTTACCTGATTAATCATTTAATATTTATTATTGAACATCTGATGTTGAATATTCATATCCAACATATCAGATGTATGTAAATATCGGTCTCGAACCAACTAGCGAAAATTGGGTGGCGAAATTGAATATGATGCAGATTGTTGCACGATCATCGAAGACGGAATGGATGTTAGTAAAGGTTTTATCAGACAGAATAGTCTTTAAGTTTTTCATAACCTCTTCAGCGAGTATGTAGAGCACATTGTCCAAATCTATGACAAGAAGTTCAGCATTTTTCTCATTGCCTGTTTCATTCAATATCATATTACTTCCAACCCAGTTATACAAGGTTGCCTAAATTGTACCCAAAACAATGCTTTAGTATACAAATTAGAAGAACAATGAGCATTCAAAAAGCATGAGGCTACATTATTGCATATTATTGTTTCCAAATGGCTCGGCATGATGATACGGTGACTATCCGCCCGAAAAAATCCAAGGAGGGATTGGAAAGAGTACGGTAGGTGTTGTAGTCATAACGAGGAGACAGGCAAATAATTCAGCGTTGTATCATGAGTAAAAGCGTTACCTGGCGAATCAGGCGTCTTCAGGGTGTGACTCGCCGTCACCATGATGACATCATTTTTCAATTCGCTTTAAATGAGTAAGTAAATCATTAAAAAATCTGGGGCCCAGATACGAGCACTGTCTTGTAAAAAAATCAAAATATTGAAACGGAACAGGTACTATTACAATGTTTCAATATTTTGATTTTTTTACAAGACAGTGCTCGTATCTGGGCCCCAGATTTTTTAATGATTTACTTACTCATTTAAAGCGAATTGAAAAATGTAGTAAATTCAAATCGTGTTTGAATGACCACTTAAAACAGCAGTTTCTTATTTACAACAGTGTTATTGTCCTATTGAGCTATTTTCTTTAATATCATTAAGTTTGGCCGCTTTATTTTATTTTCTGTTATAAAAGACAAAAATGTATGTTTATTTTCTTCCGTTATTAATAATTACCACAGAGTTTAACTATATTATTATTGTGTAATTGTTAGCAACTCCTGATCTCCGGACAATTTTTTAAATGATGGAGATCAGTACACTGCCAAAGACTTTAATTTATTTTACTGATGTATTCATTTTATTTTTTTTATTTAAACTTAAAATTTAAAAATTTTTTATTTTATTTCTTTATTTTATTTTTTATTTAAACGGCTTTATAAAAAAAAAATCCTACCGCTAGTCGATAACAGTTATCGACTAGCAGTAGGATTTTTTTTTAGTTTTAGTTACTAACAGGTTCGATGGGGATCAGGTTGAGATGATGATTCGTAATCAAATTATGACAATATTTTTATATGGTATAATAAATAATTACCTATACATTCCCCAGAATGCACCGTTACACAAAACTCGAGATTATTAATGTTACGTTTTGGAGTAAAATAGAAAACCCAAGCTATCCACCTAGTTCTCACATAAGAATAAATACATTTTCAAATTCATAGCTAGATAACAGGGGTAACAGAAAATAGTAAAATTGATTTTGGGATCGGTGACAGTTTTAAAATATGACATTTAAGAGCTTTTGGCATCGAGAGAGAAAAGAGATACTATCGTAGTTCAGAAGCCCAAAAGAAAACCCCATCGGTATTCGGCTAGATGCAGATGTAGAAATGGAGTGGAATGGATTTCATTGATGAACCATCGTTATTTTATTGTAGGACCAAGATGGTGTAATTGGAAGGCTACTCTCACAATACCGTTCCATACGCTTGTGCAACCAGATTGCGCAGGAGCCATCTCTTCGCCTAAATAACGACTAAACGGAATACTTCTCGCTGACTCAGCTCTCGACCAAACAGAAAAACCTCGACAGAAGTTTCTCCTTGTCCAAAGAAAACCATAACACTGTTACTCAACCCCAAAAACATCGGGTCGTATCAACAGATTGTTCGTGTTGTGCTGAACTAACCATTGTTATCCTCAATTGTTATTTAGGTCAGTCGTATTTGCGTAGACAGTATTTCTTCATGAAAAGAGGAGCCTTTAGGTTCTTGTCGGTCACTATCAACATTTCTAGTAACGTTTTGGATAAATGGTTTTAACTACTATTTGAACATGACAACACCGAGGGATAGAGAAAGAGGAGGTGCTCTCAGACCATCCGAAGCGTTGTACTACCAACCGTTGAGGGCTCAAAGGAGAACCGAGAAAAAATCGTCATCACGAACATCAATCAAACGGTGGAACTTCCGGTCAATTTTCATGTTCGTGAATAGATGATTCAAACAACACTTTACTACTTTACTTCTCGTGCCTACGGAATGTAGGTAATTTCAAATATTTTTGGTGGGTTCTTCTTGTCATAATTAATTACTGCCTATGTAGGTAGGAACAATAAAAACAACGGTTTATTATCTTCCTTGTGCAGATCACCCTTCTGTCTATACCAGACTGTGTTGCAAATCGGCACCATACCATATTCTCACCGTACTCATACCATACCATACAAATTTCTTTCCTATCATACCATATTGTACTATACCAAATCATACATACAATAATATACCATACCATATTCATACCATGTCATACAAACCGAGTGAATATTGAAATGTCATCCATTTCTGACCTATATTTAAAATTTCAAGTATCTAGCTCATCATCAAAATTTAATTTGTATTATTACAAAAAGGTATTATTTAAACAATTTTACAGATGAGAAACCGAGTGAATATTGCAATGTGGTCTATCCCCCATAATTATTATTATTAAAAAAAATTCAAAAATATATGGTGTATTATCATTAACAGAAGTGGTTGATGAGTTCCTCAATTCTACGTAAAATTGATATGTTTTAATAAATTGATTCACTAGTCGAAGGGATTCATGGTGATAGTTGAATTGCAAAGTAACAATAGCCAAGGATAATAAGAAGATCCCACGCAAAGGAGCACATAAAACGTGTCACCCGCAGTTTTTACGATAGGGGTAAAAATGATGTCTTGGAATACTATCGATAGTTTGAATGGAATCACTATGTATACCTACTTCTCGTCGACCTCCAGTAAGAAGCACCTGTTTAAACATTTGCACGAAACTGACAACCTGAGATGTAATTTTCTTTGTGTACAACGTTCTATTGTATTTTTGTCACCAGCTACCTCTAAACTCTTCTCGAGCTTCAAAACATTTGAAATACTAACATATGATCTACTACACGTGGAGTCAATATGGTAACGAAGTTGTCAATGCATGGTGAACTGAATAGAGAGAATAGGTTCCGAATCATCACCCTGTCACTTAATGAATTAATTTTCTCAGTTTCGGCACCGCTTTGAAAGAACTAAGGAGACCTTTAGCGTGACACTTATTCACAACGTGTGGAAAGTGCTGCCAATTATTTATTGTTGAAAAGGTATCGAACCTCGAACATCTGACGTGTATTTAAAAAAAATGTTTAACTAAACAGGTGGTTACTTACTTCATCACAATTTTTTTCAGAAAAAATAATAAAGTTTAATATTTAATAATGTTTGAAGTGTTTTTTTTTATATATATCAAGTTTAATAATGTTTAATTTCGTCTCGAAAGCGACAGTGCATTTATTGTACGTTACAAGGCAACAAAGGCCAAAATACTTTGAAGATTGAACATGGGTGCCAACAAATCATTTTGAGCCGACATCTCTACTTGAAATTCGCATATACCTACTATCCAAAAGAGCCATGATAGCTTTCATATCGAAGAAAGTTATTAAAGCTTGTCAACAATACTGATCCACTACGAGTGTATGAATCAAAGTAGTACAGAAGCCACTATTTCCATGTATTCTGGTAATTATGGATTTTGACTAAAATGCCTAATATGAAAAACAACTGCCATCATTGCAGTGCCATGGTGAGGTCACAGCTTTCTTCTAACCAACAATGCTGAAAACTTCATTGAAACTGGCCGTTAGGGGTCAAGCTATTACTGGGATTTCCCATTCGTGCATTTGCTGAGGCAAATATATGGCTCCAACCCCAATTGAATTCATACAGGACCATCTGACACCTAGGAAATCATCTTCAACACTAAAATCGGTCGAGAAAAACTGGAGTTTTTGTTAAGGATTTCATAGTAGAGCATGCTCACATTTGTATATCACTTCAAAGATACCCACCTAGTGAATAACTCTGCATAGCATGCAGTAACACAGTCAAACCGAAACGTTCTGAGCTTACTAGATGAGTTGATGGGATAAGTCCGTCTGTGGAAAGTTTTCGTTACTCACGGCACCACCCCGAACGTAATAAAACTCACTTCAAACTGTTCAGTCGCGTTCCAATAGTTGTCGACGTCGTGAACATCCCAACTAGGAGCGGTTGAATAAGAAACCGGTTGAGGAGGATTAGGCTAGGACACTCATTTGCATTCTTGTGCTTCCAAGTTTTTCTGTGGGAGGACTTCAAAACACCCGAAAGACAAGTCATTTTTTTTTTCTTTTCTGTAGTTGGTGTCGAGAACGGATTCTTCTCGGTTCCTTGAGAACAGGTCATCAACCGCGGGCGTGCGTCGGTCTGCCCCTCAACTCTCACGATTCGCCAGAGCGTGAAACGGGAGGAAGTTATCGCCGCCATTCACAGAAAAAACTATTCTTCTTAAGTTAGGAAGTATGACATATCAAATGAAACTACAAAAGCACTATCTATAGTAGAAATACTACTACACTATAGTAGAAATAGGGTTTGTGGGGAATTTTATATCGAACAACAGAACAAAAACTCATCCTGTGATGTATTGGTCATCGATACTAATACACTGGAGACCGAAAAAACCGGCGCAGTTGAAAATTGTTGTCGAAGAGTCAAGTTTAAATCGATAACAGTTGGGTTTGAGTCAATAGTAAGGTCAGTAACAAGGTTAAGAGAGATTACGTGCAGAGGTCCATCCCTGTTTTTCCTTAACTATCCAGTTTTTTCCTGTAATGCTCTCTTGAATTCACGATAGAAGCCTACAGAAGCCTGCTGATGTTAATCTTCACTCCAGAGTCCGTGCTTTAGGTCCTCTACTCACCCCAGCACACCGAACGGCTCGTCTTCAATTTGCTAGAGAGCACGCTGCTCGGACTGAGCTGCTTGGGTTTGCAGCAGGATCCGTCGCCCTTGGACGCCCTGATGCCGGCCTTCTGGTGTAGCTACCAGTTTCACGGTTTCCTGTAGGCTTCTATCGTGAATTCATGAGAGCATTACAGGAAAAAACTGGATAGTTAAGGAAAAACAGGGATGGACCTCGGCAAGTAATCTCTGTTAACCTTGTTATTGACCTTACTATTGACTCTAACCCAACTGTTATCGATTTAAACTTGACTCTTCGACAAAAATTCAACTGCGCCGGTTTTTTTGGTCTCCAGTGTAGATGGCTGGCGCAGGTAATGATGAGTTAATGGCTCTATAGCTGGGAGACATTTAGCAATTTCTTGAGAGGAATGAGGATTTAATCTGAGATAAATTCACTTTCTCAAGCAATTACTTGCTAGGGCCCAAAGAACGCACTGTTAGTATTGGCCTGGTGTTGCTAGGGCCCCAGGAGATGCCTGTTCCTATTCAGGTTTCTTCTAGAGGTAGTAAAATGCAATAACCGTCGGAAGGAGGGGGGGGGGGAGAACATGCCTCATACCGGTTGTTTCTTTTGGTGCTACTCGGAAGATCCCTCGGTCCCGATCATCCAGCCGTTATACTACACTCTCGGGTTGGCGGTGATAGCTGAAGCCGCGCTAGCATCAGCATAATTATATACCATTACTCAGATAAATCAAGGGGGATATTCACACAGCAGAAAGATACTGGGGAAACAGTGAGTTTGTCTGGAAGTGAAAATCTTGTCTTTACATTGAATACGTTTTTTTCTTCTTTTAAATGATTTATTGCGCCAATTAACTACTTCTTCTTATACTATTTCTTTGAAATATATGTGAATTGGTAGTAATACAACTTAGATATTTAACTAATTCGCTGATAGTTTTGAAAGTTAAGAGTGCAATTCCGTGCACTTGAACCGATCACTGATTTCACTGAACGGACTTAATCGCGAGAACATCTTCACTCACTTCCACAGGTCATGAGGCTTCTTTCTCTTGAAACGTCTGAGTAGGTCGTCAACTTCGAGCATCTGGACAGCTTCATTATTGACGTGAACGCTTGTGATGGGCTATGGCATGAGCCTTGATGTCTTCATTGACAGTCGGTATGCGAAGTTCTTTGTGTAGCCGGACATTTCTGGTGTATCGGTAGGTGTCCACACAACATCTCAGCACATTGTTTTGGAAACGTCCAAACATGCTTGAGGACTTGATTGTACCTACAGGGTTAATTTGTTCTGGATCGACATTTTCGAGCGTCACCCCATTAACCAGTACATTTTCCGGAACTCAAGCACCATAATATGGTATTAAGCACCATAAGATATTATCTTCTTTTTTCTTCTTGACATGCGTTCCAGCGCAAATTGGCATCCAGGGTCATGCCCAGATACTTAGCTTCATTGGAGTGCGGTGTAGTCTTACCGTTGAGATGAAGTGGGAAATAGTCGAGCTTATGTTTGGTAAAGTCGACATGAACTGATTTCGCTTCGTTCATCTTGATCCTCCATTTTGATGTCCAGTCTCGGAGTTTCTTAATTGATCTTCTCGGCTTAGGTATCGTTACATGATGTGTTTCACAAACTGCAAGGACAGCCGTGTCATCTGCAAACGTTGCTATTGCATTTTCCTCGGGTTCTGGCGAATCGCTGGTGGACAAGACAGACAGGAGTGGGCCAAGTACACTTCCTTGGGGAATACCAGCATGTATTCGGTGCACTTCTGAGTAGGCATTTTCATGCTTTCTCCTGAAGAATCGATCTGATAGATAGGATTGTAATAATTCAGCATATTTTACTGGCAACATTCTTCGGAGCTTTTGGTTTAGTCCAACTTGCCAAACATTGTCAAATGCTACATTGAATAAGTGACAAATAAAAACCACCACGGGGCGGGAATAGGTCTTTAGTCCTCTAGAGAACCTTCCTCAAAACTTAAGGTAGACAAGCGTTCAGGTCCTCTACAGAACTTGGAGTAGTTGTTTTGGTGTCCACGAGGGAGATTCATTGCGTTGTTCTTTCATATTTTTGAGATTTCCGGCAAGTATTGGACACGGGTGATTTTACAATGAAAAAGCTAAATCTGGAGTAAGTTGAAAGTACGAGTAAGAGCTACTCTGAAAATAATTTATAAAGGACTCCTAACTCCCTGCCTCCAAGATTCGGCCTCAGATGACCAAATTGCTTCCAAACTTTTTTTACAACCTCAAGACCAGATTCTTAAAGGAGTTGACGGTTATTCGGGGTTAAGGTACATTTTTCAATTCCCGGAATGTCTTTTGCCTTTGAGTTATATTCGAACTCCCAAGTGAACGCTCTCAAGTGTTCTGAGACCTCATAAGAAAGTAACTTGTCCCGCCAACCCGTGAGTCACGCTCCTTTCTTTCTCCGATTTTCTACGGCCGATTTCATCACCAACACAATGGACTCAAAGTGCAGTACTATCATAACATTTAGTTTTTGATCGAAAATCAAATTATCAGCATGAAATTCAACAAGAAGAAAAAAGAGTATAGTTGTATATTTATCAACTAGATTTTGTTGTAGAAGATTTATTTATGACGGTTCGGTTTGAGATTAGACCCTATTCATGTGAAAATATTCCAATTTTCCCGAGAGAAACTGATGGAATGCACTAAAATAGTGACACTACTTCGACAAATTAGCACGATAAACTGAGCATCAAAAAATTTCTTAAAAAAGCCTCAAAGTACATAGTGTTATTAGTTAGTGTACAGTTAGTTTCCGTCCAGACAATTGGATCAAGTCAAATGAATGGGGCTCAATACGAACTAGTCATCTTACAACTCAATATCATAAATAATATATGAATATGATCTGAGGAGATGGGCTGATCATCAGGCAGATTTATACACACATGGATTGTGACACACTCAAGATTTCAATGTACATACATTTTCATTGTGGCGAGGTATTAATATCGAGATAGGTTACATTTAATTTTGATTGAATTACATTTCATTGCTGATTCAGCTTAAGTCTCGGATCACCGATTGTTGAGAAATCGGTTGGTGTTCCTCCTCTCCTCAGTCTTCTATTCAGCAGTCAGGAAAAACTATGAAACTTATGATTTTGTGTGTCACTGAAAAAGTGTTCAATCGAACAATAGTTGATTTGAGGGGAACAGCGAAAGACATGGAGGCGCGCACGTGACATACATAAGGGCTTAACGACCCCCGCTAGTGGAACAGTGTGTAATCAGTTTATCAGTGTGCACCGCTCTCCATACTGCGGGCTGTTGTGACAGCGGCCTTTCCAAATCTTCTGTTTTTCTTGAGCTTTTCAGGGAATAGACAACAGCACTCGCGAAACGAGCCTTTGGACGGGGAATCGAACGAGAACGGTAGGGAAGTTGGGTTTCGGGGTGTCCTAGGAGTCAGACAACGGTTTTCGGCCGAAAGGAGAAAGCAGATCGACCTTTCGCGAATAATAGGTAAGAATACGAACGATTTGACTTCATGTACTCCCGGTTCCTAACCAGAAAAGTATTTGAACATTGTGCAAGATATGCTTTATTTTGCCGTCATGATCAGTGATTAGGTACCATCAGCCCTGGACTCCAAGGACATGTTTGGGTATTGGGGGAGTTCAGTTTAGTTTAGTTTGGGTTGTTGAACCGTTCTGGGAAGCTGTGTGGGTTCAAGTGTCCTGGAAAATGACCAGGATTCCTCATGAATGCTATTATCCATCACCTACTAACATTTCTCCTTGAACCTCTGCCTGCGTACGGCGCAAAGTGGTAAGACTCCCGACATTGATCAAAATTCGAAGTTCCTTTTACACCCAATCACCCCCCCCCCCCCCCCCACAGACACACACACACTCTCTCTAAACCTAAAAATGAAAAAGAGACTTAGCTACATCACACTCGATGTCATCTAGAATGACTCTATAGCACTTAAAAGATCCTTTTGGGGATACATAATACGTATTATATTACAATTTTCGGTGTCTTTTGGCAGTCTCATGTTCTGAAACGGATTTTGGCATACACATTTTTCAGAAATTCGAGTTTAAAAAATTTTGGACCGAGAACAATTATTAAATAGCTTCCTTTTCTTTGAAAATTCGATAAAAAGCCACTACACCATGATGTTTTTTTCAGAGGAAAACAAAAGGTTTTTTGAACTAGGTACACCCTGATAACCATTGGTCGGTATCTATTTTAGTTCTCAACATTAAAATATCTAGTACTCACGGTGACGAGCCCTTGAGTTCATTAGAGTCTATATAACAGGTGGGAATACACCAGGGGCGTAGTTGTACTCGTAGTCTTCTAACTTTCCCGAACGATCAAAGGTACCTACAGTAGTAGTCAAATATGCTTTTTTCGTTTATCCATCGTGTTTTACCACATCATTTCCGATAGTAATAAAAAATACCAATGTGTATCGGCAAACTGGTTTCACGAGAGGCTTCTACAGGTATTCGGTGAGAGGAATTCGTTTCGATAATATGCGAATGCAAGGGTTCCTCCCGCGCATCATGTTTGAACAAGTGGCTCGTCTTCGTCACAATCCAACCTGACAGGGATAGATACCCTAGGTAAATAATTATATTCCTCGTTAAGTTAATACAGGTACCTAATTATATTCTTCCTTACTAGTTTCAGTTTGTTTTCTGTTGTAGTTTGTTCAGTAGTTAATACATAGTCAAAACACAAAGTACAGAAAAGTTTCGACCACAAGGAAAACTGCATCACCTATCTGCATGAGATCAATAGAATTATAGAATTTTCTTTTAAAACAATTCTAGACTGTTGGAGAAAATAAGACTTCAGATTCGTGTTCTACAGCTTCATAAATGTACCTGTACGAAATTCCAACAATATTTTACCTCATTACTCAAATTATTTTGTTTAGTACCTACCTACTCACACGGTATTATATACAGAACAGTTATCTAGACAGAAGAGATAAGAAGATGATCAAGGGAGAATCGCAAAGTTGTATACACTTGTATAATATGATTATGTGGCTGTAAATGATTTGATATGAAGTAAGTACTTCTTATAGAATGTACACCTTATCCAATACTAATAGGTCCTTTCAAACACCTTGAAAAACGAACTTAAACGAATTTCAGGCTGTATAAAATCGAAATAACGGTCTTGTTTATTGTTTATCTGAATTATATTGTGCATCCCCGGTAATGCGTCTCTTATCAGAATGTTAATGTGATATTGTAACCGTTCACATTCCGTTAAGAAAATAAAATACGGGCAAAATGTGACTAGTCGTTTATGAGATATCGGTTTTGAGGGGTACCTCAGATATAGCATACAATTCCAATTGGAATACAATTGATACAGAACCATCATGTTCTCTTCTCTCACTAATGCAGGTAGTATTTTAGTGGCAAATCCGCAAAAACCGGGACCAACACTTCAAAAACAATATATTCATACCGTGTACACGTTTTACATTGATTTACAGACATATGAACAAATTACAATGGGAATCCCTGAAAGCATAATTCAAGAGAATATTCGTTTCAGTGCCATGAAATCATCACAAAGCTTGCGAGACCTTGGTGGAGTCATAAAAAGTGCCGAGTGAAAACTGGAAAATGCAGAGTTAGAATGAGAATATGCACCTCATAAGGATACTTGATAGTGTACCTACATTAAATGACCCCGCAACACATTGTGGAAACTGATTTTAAATCAGATGATAAAATTGGGTAGTAAAATTTATTTATCATCATGAAGGAAAATTTGTGAGATATAAATTCTCAGCGTATCTGTTAGGTATCTGGTAAATAACCCTTCAAATTCACTCTAGAATTTACTGGTAGTATCTTTAAAAATTTGAAATTTAATCGAGATTTTCACCTACAAACAGGATGAACTTACTCAATATATTATCATTCATAGTATCTACTCATCGGTTGGTTCACACACACTGTTTCCCGATTGAGATTAACACAGCTTCAATAGTACCAACGAATAAGCAAGTTTGATGTATTTTATAATATACGTAATATTAGAAATTATGAACTGCAAAATGTGGACGAATGGACTGTGATATAAGAAGAAAGCCAAGAGTGGCACAAGTTTGGAAAAATAATGAATTACCTAAATATTGTAGAATGAAATCTGGGGAATACCTCCAGACCCCCGGATTATTGCAGTTTAGATCAAGGATGAAAGCAAGGAAACATGGAAAAGGTTTTCGAATAGGTAGATAGTAACAGAGGACACATAGTAGTAGAAGAACAATACTCATTAAGACGCGTAAGTCTACTCACACTTGACACTCACAAGTGAACAACCCCACACCCGAACACGAGAGAAACCCAAGGAGGAACGTTGAAGGACTAACGCGGAGGAGGACGCTCTTCCAAACCGAATCACGTCCGTAAAAACATGTTCCATGTTAAAAATGATAGAACATCACACAAAAAACGGGAGAACATGAAAATAAAGGCAAAAGATTGCGGTATAGGCAATCGAAGCCAAGGGGTGATTTTGATGACAAATCATATTAATATAAAAATTTGGAATTTTAAATTCCAAAGTTTGGTGGACGAAGGACTATAGGAAATATTTGAATGGTTTCATGAGGCCTATGAAATAAACTCAAAGCTCAGCGTGTCCGAGTAAATATTTTGTGAAAAAGTTTGGTAGTAGGTATATATGAGTACCTACTCGAATATGAAATCGAGTCTTATATTGGTAAGCCATTTAGGGAGAAAAATTTTCTATATTTAATACAGAAGAAGAGAATAGGAGTCGTGGGCATTCAATTAGGTTAACGGCACCTTCCAGGAAATGAAAGCAATGTTCAAAAAATCGTTCTTACTTGTTTGTTACGAAAGTAATAAATGGGTATTGACGGTTATTGGTTGTAAAACACAAAATTCGCTCACCATCAAATATGGCTGGTTGCTAGAACGACCGTATGTCACCAAGTCAAAATATTTCAATATGGATTACGTCTTCCACGCAGCAATACGTAAGCGAGAGGTTACAAGTGCGGTAAATGTGATTATAGGGCTTACCGGTTCAATATCTGCATCCCATATTTCTCGTAGATCACTAGCTGCGATATCGTACAGCGATTTGTCGACGATGAAATGGTGATCCATACTATAGTTGCGCCGTGAAAGCAAACAGATAACAGTGATAAATATGTCACTTTAACAGTGAATGTGAGTTGACGGATGAGAGCCGGTATTCACAACTTCAATCGGTAACCATGACGATGAGAGAGACAAGAGGGACGGTTAGGTTCACCCAGAAGGGATACTCGCACTTACACACGTGTAGAACTGTGTTATCAACAACACACCCGCCCGGTTATCCAAGTAGGACTGGACACAGGGAATAGGAGTGGAATCAACAGGCGCTCCCGGCTGTGTCTGTGGTCGCGACGCCCCCCACTCCGTAGTCATGACCCCTCTAACCACTACCACCTGTACCTGTTGATATCCTCTCTCCCTCATCGCTCACCAAGGTACATATATATTGTATCATATAATGCGGACTAGGAACCAACGAATAAATATTTTACATAGTATTAACAAAGGTACCTATTTCTTACCATTCCACTTCTGGGGTGATAGACGGGAAGCTGCAGAGGGCCGAATGGGAAAAATCTCCTTCAAGGTAATATCTATTGATAAGTAATGCCACGCTTATTCTGCTCCCAGCATTTTGGTTCGTTATCTCCAATAATAACCGTTGGAATCGACCAAGGAAAACATTTTTTAACCCCCAATCAAAATTTGCCGGTTTTATGTTTCAAGATACGTAGATTCAGAAAATCGAATAAAAAAATCCCTCTGTCGGTCTCGTGCACTGTCCGCGCCCTTGCCCAGTTGGCGTTGTCTTGAAGCTATAAAATACGAGTTACGGATTCGGACCAGCCGAAAGACGATCCTTGAATCTTTTCATAACCCTAGATCTGTGGAGTGATCAGTATCTTCAGTGACCTAAAGTCACTGAAATGGCCATATGTCCCTCATTTTTCAGTCAAAATTCAAATGTGATTATACCAGACGTTGAAAAATGAGCCCGAATAGTAAAGTCTCAAAAATCTCGGATATGTACAGTTTTTTCAAACGTTTGAAATCCTAACTGAATCTGCCGGTTAATTCCCAACGTAACCCCAAAAGTTCAGCTTTCCAACGGTATGATCAAAACATTGTTTACTGTGGACTCATGATGTAAAATCCTCATGATGTAAAATCCTTTCAGTACAAATCGACAAGTAAAATTTTTCGCCAAAATCGACGGAACCCCGAGGCCGGACGCACCTTCACGCGACGTGGCGATAACTAGGCACCTGGTAGACACCACCACATCGGACCTCCCTTGAGTCTGATTTAGTTTTAATCAAAAAGCCTCCGGTTAAACCCCGTGGCCGGACGCAAAAACATGGGGCGTGGCGGCAATCGGGCACCTGAGAGATGTAACATTGGTACCCATGGTTATAATCTATGAAAGTTAGTAATTTAGTAATTTACCTAATTCATACTTAAATACATTATTCAAAATGAATATCACTATTTACAAATACAAATAAAACACTAGGTAATACAGTTAACTTAATTTACCGTATTTATGTTCAACTACATTATTCATGCTAATACTACTTGCTAATACTAATACTAATAAAAGGCTAATACTATTTACTAAATTTATCTAATACATATTAATACATTATTCACACAAACACGATTCACTATCACTAAGACAAACAAAATACTGATACGCTTCACTTCATTCACCATATTTCAATTTAATAACATCACTCATACTAATACAAATACTACCTATTCACAAAAACCGAAAAAAAAATCAGTTTTCTTAATTCATCTTACATAAATTGAATTATATTAATTAGATTAATACTAATAACAATACTATACTTATTTACTAGGTATCCTATATTGTACTATAACACCATCCTACATTTCTTTATTTACACTACGTTAAATACCAACATATAAATTACATTATATACATTAAATTACAGTACATTACATACAATTATTTACATTGCTAATACTATATTATCAAATACAACCATAATTCAAACAAACAATTACTAATAACAAAAAAAGGGAAAACACATATACATACACATTTATACTGCATTGTATACCAACTTACACAATACATTATAATTACAAAAAAATGTAATATTCATAATATTCTTTAATATTCATATTAAATTAAAAATCACTGTAATATATTATATCATACACTATACTACATACATTATATACAATTATATTACAACTAATGATAATTCTAAAATTAAAATTACATAACCAATACCTACACATTATCATAAATTACATTATATACCTACACATTACATAAAATCATATTACAACTAGACATAATCCTAAAATTAACTTAACCGCACAGACAGTCAACTTAGATAGCAACGATCATCCTACAATTGATTTACACAAGAAGAAAAAAATTTTTTTTTTTCATATAATCCCAACTATAAAACTATATAACAACATACAAAACTATGTACCTATATATAAGAGACGCTCTATGACCCCGCACCTCTCCCAACAATAACAACCTTCCGCCTGCCAGTCAGTTTCCGAGATTTCTAAATTCGTCTCGAATCTTTCAGTCACAAAGGTTCACTAACAATCTATACCTATATATAATAAAATCGTGTCTGTCTGTTTGTTTGTTTGTCTCATCATCAATTGAGAACGGCTGAACGTAGAAAGGTTTATGAAAAAGCCGCGTTTAAATCTGTTCATCCGTTGAAACGCTATGAATGAAATACTACTAAAAACTCTGCAAATTCTTGACACAACGGTTCATTATCTTCTTTGTACAGATCACCCTTCTGTCTAGATCACTAGGTCTAAATGTCTAGATCCTAAATGTTAGATTAATTATTATTATCAATTATCACTAATTATTAACAATTTTATCAAGTACCTACTGAAAATTATTATAATTTATTGTTAGGTATTAATAATTCGTATTTATTATTAATAATAATTATTATTAATTATGATTAATTAATACGATATAATTTTGGGGTTTTTAATACTACGTCGGTAATAATTTTTCTATAAAAGAAGTACCTACCAACAAACATTCAAAATTACCTTCATTTCCGTAGCACGAAACGCACCTCACAACATCAAACTCGACATCACTTAAGCCATATGATGTTCCAAAGAGCTTGTTAGTATGAAACTGGACCTGTATTTCAACAGTTTGATTCATGATCGTGTTGTGACGCACAATCTTTGAGCCGTCATTGTGAACGAACGGCTGGTCCTACAAAGCTGCGGATGGTCTTAAAAAATTCTTAGGAATAAACTCTATCTAAATATGAAATAAAAAACATACCGTTTGATGGGAATTTTTCGAGATATGGAATTTTCAACGTCTTATTGTGGAAGAGGCTTTGACCTGGAAAATGCATATTGAAGCAATAAGCAAAAAATTGAGACGAGTTAATTATGTTTTATACCATGCTGGAAGGGTTTTTAAGCGAGACAAACTACGTTTATTGTACATGGCCTTGGTGCAGTCTACTATTCAGTATGGTATCGTTTCGTGGGGGGGAACTTACCCAACTCACTTGGAGAAATTAAATGTGATACAAAGAAGTATTATTAAGACGATAATGAGGAAGGAACGTCGGTACTCTAGTCTTAACTTATTGAATGAGTTTAAAGTTTTCACCCCGAGACAGTTATTTTTGAAATCCCTTCTACTAGTATACCACAGAAACCCTACCATAGTTCAACAAAGCCAACATCATGATTATCAGACCAGATTTGTATTGATGGGAAATGTTGTTGCGCCGAGGCCTGCTCTTGTGCTCACAACAAGAAGTCCAAACTATATAATTTATATGGTCCTTAGAGTTGTGGATTCTCCCCTAAAATCCCCACTATTATGTACGCGTAAGGCATATAAAAAGAAAATATATGAATGGTTAGTGAGGCTGGGTAGGGAGGGGGCGGAGAATATAGTTAGGAGCATTTATGTTTAGGATGGTAAAATTCCAGATGGTAATTTGTGTCGACGCAATGTTATTGTTGACGTATGTTTATTTCAATTGACGTATGTAATGTTAAGTTTAGAATTAGTTGATGTAAGTAAAGTATGATTTATGTATAGATGCAGTTGATCTATGTAAAGTCAAGTTCGAAATTGTTTGGCGCTACTCTTGTAGGGCGATACAGGCTCTTAGCCTTCTGCCCTGCAATAAAGTTGTAAAAATTATACATGTAAAACAATTGTGTGTGGTTTATACAACTGTAAATAAATAAATAAATAAATAAATAAAAATAAAATACGTCATACGCTCGTGCGTCATAGGCTCTGACGTACTTGTTGGCCACCTGCCAGCCGTCTTACGTCATACGCTCGTGCGTCATAGGCTCTGACGCACTAGTTAGCCTCCTGCCAGCCGTCTTACGTCATACGCTCGTGCGTCATAGGCTCTGACGCACTAGTTGGCCTCCGGCCAGCCGTCTTACGTCATACGCTCGTGCGTCATAGGCTCTGACGTACTTGTTGGCCTCCTGCCAGCCGTCTTACGTCATACGCTCGTGCGTCATAGGCTCTGACGCACTAGTTGGTCCCCTGCCAGCCGTCTTACGTCATACGCTCGTGCGTCATAGGCTCTGACGTACTTGTTGGCCACCTGCCAGCCGTCTTACGTCATACGCTCGTGCGTCATAGGCTCTGACGCACTAGTTAGCCTCCTGCCAGCCAACTTACGTCATACGCTCGTGCGTCATAGGCTCTGACATAATGGCCCGCCGGTCGCTTGTGTTCTGACGTGATCTGAGGGAAAGGGTGAATCAAGGGGACACATTTTTCCCGTTTCAGTTTATGTGCCAAAGCAAAGACATGAAAATGTCAAAAAAATAGGTATGTAAACAGGTACCTAAGCCCAACTGTAATGTCAATTTTCTGACAATGAGTTTTCGACTATAGTTTTCATACCTTTTTACTTAAGTACTTATTGCAATTTGAGACTGATAATGAGCTGTTTGCAAATAAAAAGTCTGATAGCTACTTTATTACATCTTATTAATCTATTTTCAAGTTCCGATTCACAGTTGAATGTATTTTATTTAGATGTCGTAAAATTCGAAAACGATGGAATGACGAAACCTGTCGACTACGGACTCAAGTGATACTGTCGACTTCTAACACATGTAGGTCGACTACTAGTACAAAACCATGTCGACTACTGAAGAAAATGTTGATCACTGGTATCGACTACTACCTAGAGCATTGGGATTTTTTACAAAACTTGTTTTTCCCTTTTCAAACCATGTTGAATAATATTTCCCGCTGCCAGGTCTTTTAGGGAAGGATCTTGGGTACACAATGAACAGGTTTGCAATGAGAAAAAACTCTGCAAATTCTTGACACAACGGTTTATTATCTTCCTTGTGCAGATCACCCTTCTGTCTATACCAGACTGTATTGCAAATCGGCACCATACCATATTCTCACCGTACTCATACCATACCATACGAATTTCTTTCCTATCATACCATACTGTATTATACCAAATCATACATACAATAATATACCATACTCATACCATGTCATACAAACCGAGTGAATATTGAAATGTCATCCATTTCTGACCTATATTTACAATTTCAAGTATCTAGCTCATCATCAAAATTTAATTTGTTTAAACAAATAGGTATTATTTAAAAAATTTTACAGACAAGAAACCGAGTGAATATTGCATTGTTATCCAGTTCTGACCTTTTTGTGAAATTTCAAGTCAATAGCTCATCATCAAAATTTAATTTGTATTATTACAAAAAGGTATTATTTAAACAATTTTACAGATGAGAAACCGAGTGAATATTGCAATGTGGTCTATCCCCGACTCACGGTTAAAATTTCTAGACTGTAGTTTACCGGGAAGATGAAAAAAGGTAGCTTTATTCTGGGCGTCTGGGGGTTGGGTCACATAACGGCCGTTTTCGACGCGAAAGTTTAGTGTTTTTCCTAAACCTTTGCGCGGTCACTGTGAACGAACGGCTGGTCGCACAAAAATCCAATTGGTCTTAAAAGATTCGTAATTTTTCAGGTCATTCAAAAGTGAACTAAAAATTACACCGTTTCATGAGAATTTTTAGAGATATATCTCATTATATATATACATATATGACATTGTCAAAATTTCAAAGTTCGTTTTGAACCCCTTCCCCTTGACCTAGGGTTATGAAAAGTTTCGAGGATCATTGTGGGGCTGGTCCAAACACAGAAACCAAATTTTGTAATTTTAGCTCAACGCTAACTGGGCAAAGTGGCACGGACGGCGGACGGCGTACGGGGGACGGCGTACGGCGTACGGCGTACGGGTGACGGACGGATTTTTTTTAATTCGATTTTCTGAATCTACGTATCTTGAAACGTAAACCAACAAATTTTGAGGGGGGGTTAAAAAAATTTTTTCTTTGGGCGATTCCAATGGTTCATTATCGAAGATAATAAACCAAAAACCGAGTGAATATTGAAATGTCATCCATCTCTGGCCTATATTTGAAATTTCAAGTATCTAGCTCATCATCAAAATGTAATTTGTTTAAACAAATAGGTATTATTTAAACAATTTTACAGACAAGAAACCGAGTGAATATTGCATTGTGATCCAGTTCTGACCTATTTTTAAAATTTCAAGTCAATAGTTCAGCATCAAAATTTAATTTGTATTATTACAAAAAGGCATTATTTAAACAATTTTACAGATGAGAAACCGAGTGAATATTGCAATGTGGTCTATCCCCGACTGACGGTTAAAATTTCTAGACTGTAGTTTACCTGGAAGATAAAAAAACTCTGCAAATTCTTGACACAACGGTTCATTATCTTCTTTGTACAGATCACCCTTTTGTCTAGAACATTAGGTCTAAATGTCTAGATCCTAAATGTTAGATTAATTATTATTATCAATTATCACGAATTATTAACAATTTTATCAAGTACCTAGTGAAAATTATTAGGTATATTTATTGTTAGGTATTAATAATTCGTATTTATTATTATTAATAATTATTATAATATATGATTAATTAATACGATATAATTCTGAGGTTTTTAATACTACGTCGGTAATAATTTTTCTATAAAAGAAGTACCTACCAACAAACATTCGAAATTACCGTCATTTCCGTGGCACGAAACGCACCTCAGAACAACAAACTCGACATCACTTAAGCCATATGATGTTCCAAAGGGCTCGTTAGCATGAAAATGGACCTGTATTTCAACAGTTTGATTCACGATCATGTTGTGAGGCACAATGTTTGAGCCGTCATTGTGAACGAACGGCTGGTCGTAGAAAGCTGCGGATGGTCTTAAAAAATTCTACGGAACAAACTCTATCCAAATATGAAATAAAAACTCTGCAAATTCTTGACACAACGGTTTATTATCTTCCTTGTGCAGATCACCCTTCTGTCTATACCAGACTGTATTGCAAATCGGCACCATACCATATTCTCACCGTACTCATACCATACCATACGAATTTCTTTCCTATCATACCATACTGTATTATACCAAATCATACATACAATAATATACCATACCATATTAATACCATGTCATACAAACCGAGTGAATATTGAAATGTCATCCATTTCTGACCTAGGTATATTTAAAATTTCAAGTATCTAGCTCATCATCAAAATTTAATTTGTTTAAACAAATAGGTATTATTTAAACAATTTTACAGACAAGAAACCGAGTGAATCCAGTTCTGTGATCCAGTTCTGACCTATTTTTAAAATTTCAAGTCAATAGCTCATCATCAAAATTTAATTTGTATTATTACAAAAAGGTATTATTTAAACAATTTTACAGATGAGAAACCGAGTAAATATTGCAATGTGGTCTATCCCCGACTCACGGTTAAAATTTCTAGGCTGTAGTTTACCGGGAAGATGAAAAAAGGTAGTTTTATTCTGGGCGTCTGGAGGTTGACCCACGTAGCGGCCATTTTCGACGCGAAAGTTTAGTGTTTTTCCTAAACCTTTGCGCGCTCACTGTGAACGAACGGCTGGTCGCACAAAACTCCAATTGGTCTTAAAAGATTCATAATTTTTCAGGTCATTCAAAAGTGAACTGAAAATTACACGATTCAGTTAAATATGTTGAGATATGACATTGTCGAAATTTTAAATTTCGTTTTGAACCCCTTCCCCTTGACCTAGGGTTATGAAAAGTTTCGAGGATCATTGTGGGGCTGGTCCAAACCCAGAAACCAAATTTCGTAATTTTAGCTCAACGCTAACTGGGCAAAGTGGCGCGGACGGCGGACGGCGTACGGGGGACGGCGTACGGCGTACGGTGTACGGCGGACGGACGGATTTTTTTTTTTATTCGATTTTCTGAATCTACGTGTCTTGAAACGTAAACCAACAAATTTTGAGGGGGGGTTAAAAAATTTTTTTCTTTGGGCGATTCCAATGGTTCATTATCGAAGATAATAAACCAAAAGGCAGTTTTATTCTGGGCGGCTACCCGGGACCCACCTGACGGCCGTTTTCGACGCAAAGTTTAGTGTTTTTCCTAAACCTTTGCGCGCTCACTGTGAACGAACGGCTGGTTGCACGAAAATCCAATTGGTCTTAAAAGATTCGTAATTTTTCAGGTCATTCAAAAATTAACTAAAAATTACACCGTTTCATGAGAATTTTTAGAGATATGACATTGTCGAAATTTCAAAGTTCGTTTTGAACCCCTTCCCCTTGACCTAGGGTTATGAAAAGTTTCGAGGATCATTGTGGGGCTGGTCCAAACCCAGAAACCAAATTTCGTAATTTTAGCTCAACGCTAACTGGGCAAAGTGCCACGGACGGCGGACGGCGTACGGGGGACGGCGTACGGCGTACGGGTGACGGACGGATTTTTTTTATTCGATTTTCTGAATCTACGTATCTTGAAACGTAAACCAACAAATTTTGAGGGGGGGTTAAAAAAATTTTTTCTTTGGGCGATTCCAATGGTTCATTATTGAAGATAATAAACCAAAATCCGCGTTTGAATTTGTAAATCCGTTGAAATGGGCCTGTCCTAAAGGGGGTGTCTGTTCTACTGTTGCGAAGCGCGGGTACACAGCTAGTTATTATCTAAATTCACACATTGAAATACAACACTGTGTCACGCTCTTGAAAATCGTGATATATCGGGATATATCCTGCCGAGAAGTTAGCGGCCATTGGGCTACGTCAGTAAAGTGAATACTAAGCCCGGTTGTCACTACTGTTATGAGGATAGTATAGGCAATCCAGATGCAGGCGATTGGTCTTACTGCAGTGACGGACAAACGCCAGATGACTCGTAAAAACTCTGCAAATTCTTGACACAATGGTTCATTATCATCTTTTTACAGATCAACCTTCTGTCTAGATCACTAGGCCTAAATGTCTAGATCCTAAAGGTTGGATTAATTGTTATTATGAATTATCACTAATTATTATTAATTTTATCCAGTAGGTACCTATTGAAAATTATTATAATTTATTGTTAGGTGAACGATAGTCTCGGGATTATTCACAAAACAATTTGCATCGGTAAATCGGTAGTTTTATTGGAAAATACAACTGAAAAATATAGGAAGTTTGGGAGCACGAAGTTATACTGGTAAAGCGATTAGACTGACTGAGAAACAGGTGTTCGGGTGGGGAGACAAGATGGCGGTCACATCACGACCTTAATATTCATTAGTATCCATAAGGTAATTTATCTGTTGCCCTTTCTCTCAGCATGCTACCCCAACTGGCATTTATAATTCGGTAAATAATATTCGGAAATTATTGTGTGTCGGGGAAATCGTGTAATTGTCTTTATTCGGTAAATATTGGCAAGTGAAGGTACGTGTTATGGAGTCGGTGTGTAGGAATTTCGGTATGGAGGAAGTTGTGTGGAGTGAGCTGAAGAAACTGGAAAGACGCTAGTAGCGGGAATAATGGGAACTAGGGCTGAGGTCTCCAGAGGTGAGCTCTGGGGCCGAACATTAGGTATTAATAATTTGTATTTATTATCAATAATAACTATTATTAATTAATACGATATAATTCTGGGGTTTTTAATACTACGTCGGTAATAATTTTTCTATAAAAGAAGTACCTACCAACAAACATTCAAAATTACGAGTACCTTCATTTTCGTAGCACAAAACGTACCTCCGAACAAAAAACTCGACATCACTAAAATGTGATGTGATGTGATGGTCTTAAAAATTTCTTAGGAATAAACTGTATCTAAATATGAAATAAAAAGCATATCGTTCTATATGCATTTTTCGAGTTTTGGAATTTTCAAAATTTCAAAATTCGTTTTGAACCCCTTCCCCTTGACCTAGGGTTATGAAAAGTTTCGAGGATCATTGTGGGGTTGGTCCGAACCCGCAACAAAAATTTCGTAATTTTAACTCAACGCTAACTGGGCAAAGTGCCGCGGACGGCGTACGGCGGACGGACGGATTTTTTTTTATTCGATTTTCTGAATCTACGTATCTTGAAACGTAAACAAACAAATTTTGAGGGGGGGGGGGGGGAATCTTTTTTCTTTGGGCGATTCCAATGGTTTATTATCGAAGATAATACATAAACCAAAGCGTTTCTTCAGAACGGATTGTCATATCGATTTGGGGATGGTTTTATTCAATTCAGGAAGGAAAAATACATTAGAAAATACTACTTTCCCAGAAAAAAATGCACCGTTTGTATACGTATAATATACCCATATATTATATGCGAATATTCAGAAAATTCAATTTATAAACCAAGAATAAAGTAAACAGGCACCTGTTATTAATTAGGAGTGCCTTAGCCCTATCAGTTCAAAATAATTTTCATATTAAGTTTAAAGAAAAATTCTTCATCTGAACACAATTTATTTTAGTTTTATTCAACCGCACGCTTCATGAGAAAATTGTACGAGAAAAATACGTTCCATTTTTTCATTTTTGACATTTTATGTCTATAACATATTTTATGTTTATAACATATTTTATGTCTATAACATATTTTATGTCTATAACATATATATATGTCTATGACATTTTATGTCTATAACATAATATATATATAACATATATATATTTTATGGCACATAACTCAAAAAGTGTGACATTGTGACGGGGACGGTGTGACGAAGAAAGCGTTATGAAAAATTTATAATGATTTTCACGTACAACCGATTCGTTGCTACGGAACTTCAACTTCGCCAGTTATCATCGTACAAAAATCGTTCACCACTCGTTGGATAGCTTTCGATTTACCTAACCATATTACGTTAACCACTGCGGAGTGCGTGGCCGACAAGCGGCGGTATGAGCGTGATTGTTTAAATAACTGTTTACACACAGGTACGATTTCTACAACAATGAAGTACGAGGTACGTGGTGTGGGTGTGGGAGGGGGCGCAAAGACATAAAATGTCCCTCGTGGTTGCGTACTCGTACGAAAGCTGTACTCACTTTATGGTTGCTTTGAATCAAGAATCCAATGGCTATGACTGGCATTGTAACGTGAAGATATTTGAACCCCCCAAAAAACACTCCGTGTAAAAATCACCCCGCCTCGCAAATATCATTCTTCAGAGGCCGGAAAAAGTTATGATATCCACTTTCCCCGCCCGCCCTTTTCCTCATTAAGGAGCTAAGTATAATGAAAAGCTTAACCACTTCACAAGCACCGTACCCCTTTCGAAATCTCCCCTTGGCGCTATTGCGAGACGTTTTTATTACTTCCACAAGCAACTAATACTTGATGGTGGTTAACGTTTTATACAAGTATTAGTTGCTTGATGGTGGTTAACGTTTTATACAAGTATTAGTTGCTTGATGGTGGTTAACGTTTTATACAAGTATTAGTTGCTTGTGGAAGTAATAAAATCGTCTCACAATAGCGCCAAGGGGAGATTTCTATTGGAATTGGCATCGTTTGCAAGTCCAAACCCATTAACAATATGACCACCAAGTCATATGTTGGTATTAGTATGTTATAAAATAAAAAGAGTCTGTGTTGGAGATTCAAACTTATCGTTCACTCATATTATTATATCAGGTTATTAAGCCCAGAGCGAAAAAAAAAAAAAAAAGGCTGGAAATACACCATTTGAGTAATCATGAGTGCAAGTGTGGGGAAAATAGATCCGCTAGGTAAGAACAATTACGATACCTGGGTCATGCACATGGAAGCACTACTCACGAAATCAGGAGGATGGAACTACGTAAATGGAAAGATTGCGAGACCGACAGACGATGCTGGATCAACTGCATGGGATGAAAAGGATGCGATGGCGAGGTCTGATCTAATTCTTTCTATTAGTCCTTCGGAACTGAAAATAGTGAAAGGTTTACGAACTTCTAATGAAATATGGAAGAAACTTCGAGAAGTATATGCATCAAAATGTCCTGCGCGTAAGGCAACTTTACTTAAGAGGCTAGTGCTACAAAGAATGAAATTCGGAGATGACTGAATTTTTTCGACACAGTAGATAAATTGTTGGATCTAGAAATTACAATTAATGATGATCTATTATCAATTATGCCAAAAATTTGGTCATAAAGCTTCTGTATGTTTCTCAAAGGGACAACAAGCAGGAACAGCCGAAGATAGTCCTTCAGAGTGTACGAATCTCACGATGATGTGCCAAGCGAATATGACTACAGAAAATCTAGGATTCTGTTTGGACAGTGGATGTAGCAGCCACATGTGTAATGATGTGAATAAGTTTGTCAAACTTGAAGAAGTAAGTAATGTTAAATTAAAGCTAGCAAACACTTCCACTACAGATGTTCTAGGAAAAGGTACAGTCAAGTTTAGAGCACGTAATGGTAACAAGACAGAGTCGATAGAGTTGAAAGACACACTGTTTGTACCAGATCTGAGGATAGGACTATTGAGCATTTCAAAAATGACGGACCATGGATTGAAGGTGGTATTCACTCGTGATAAGGCAACTGTATATAACCAAAATGATGAAAAGAAGTTGGTTGCGAAGAGAGTGAACAATTTGTATTATGTGAAAGAAGTTGAAGAAGTAACAAATATAATAGATGAGGACACGAGAAATGGTAGGAAATTGAGCAAGTTGGAACTTTGGCATAGTAGATTTGGACATTTGAATGAAACAGACTTGAAGAAAATGGTCAAAAGAAAAAGAGTCCGAGGTGTCTATCTTAATCCAAATGAGAAGCTACCAACATGTGAGACATGTATTCTAGGGAAAATGTCACAAACACCATTCCCGAAAAAGTCCGAGAAAAAGGTGAAACCATTAGAGATTATACACTCCGATGTTTGGGGACCTGTGAGAACAATTTCGAATGGAGGTTCGAGATACTTTGTAACATTCATAGATGAGGCAACTAGATGGTGTGTACTTGTACTGTTGAAAGCGAAGAGCGATGTACTGCAGGCATTCAAGAAGTACAAACAATTTGCAGAGAACCAAAAAGGTGTGAAAATCAAATTTTTACAATCCGACAATGGAGGTGAATACGACTCAAAAGAATTTAAAGAGTACTTGGAGAGTTGTGGGATAGGAAGAAGACTGACCGTCCCAGGAACACCACAACAGAATGGCTTATCTGAAAGGATGAACCGAACGCTATTAGATATAGTTCGTTGTATGTTGGCCGAATCAAAACTACCACATAGTTTTTGGGCAGAAGCAGTTATGACTGCTGTGCATCTGAAGAATAGAAGCCCGTGTAGTGGGATTAATGGACAAATACCATACAAACTTTGGTATGGGAAACCTCCGAACGTACCATTCTTAAGAACTTTTGGATCAAAAGCTTTCATGCTGGATAAAACGAAAATCAAAAGTAAGTTGTGTCCGCGTTCGAGGGAGTGTGTATTTGTCGGATACTCTGACACGTCAAAAGCGTATAGAGTCTGGGACGTGGAAAATAGGAAAATCTATGTGACTCGAGATATAAAATTCGTAGATGAAAATCATCTGAGAATTGTAAACTCTGATGGATTTGAAAAGCTGAGAAAGCTGGAAATCGACGAAAGATCAGAAATGAGGTCGAAACAAACAGATGAAATGGAGGAACAAGTTGAAATCGAAGTGCAAATAAGCCGTCACAACAATCAAATGAGTGAAACTGAAACAACTGTTGAACAACATGAAAACGAGAATATTAGTCCTGAAGGAGAAGTGAGAGAAGGAAGAACAGAAGTCGAAATGGTCCGAGGCCGTGGTAGGCCAAAACTCATGAAAACGACAGAAGGGCCAGGGAGAAGGAAGAAAGTGTATAACATGATTCCGAAAATAAATAACGAGACTGAAAATTCTAATAATGATAACTTTGGACAAGAAGAAAACTTACAAAACACAAGTAGAACGGATGAGGATGCAGAAACTGAGATGTGTGAGACAGCATGTGCCGTCGAAGTGAACCCGACTGAAGCGTTTGCTGGTCCAGATTCACATGAATGGTTTGCAGCCGTTCGTAAAGAATTTTCTTCACTACTGCGAAACAAAACGTGGTCACTCCAAGAAAAACCACAAAATCAAAAACCGGTAGGATGTAGGTTAATACTTTGTAACAAATACACGGCAAGTGGTGAATTGGAAAGACGGAAAGCTCGTTTAGTAGCAAAAGGCTTTACTCAAGAGCCAAATATCGACTATCACGAGACGTACTCCCCTGTTATGCGCCTGAGCTCACTAAGAACCGTGATGGCTCTAGCTGTCAAACATGGTATGGTCGTGGAGCAAATGGACGTGGAGACAGCTTATTTGAACGGTGAACTGGAAGAGAAGATCTTCATGGAGCCACCAAAACATTTTGAACAAATTCTGATGGACATTATCGAAAATGAAAACGATAACGACATCATGAAAGACGCGTGGGAGATGCTGCGAGAATATAAGGAAGGAAAGAAATATTGCAAATTACATAAATCATGATACGGGTTGAAACAATCAGGTAGACAATGGTACCTGAAGTTAGATGAAAGATTGAAAATGATTGGCATGACACCTTCTGATTCGGATCCTTGCGTATACACATGGGGCAAGGGTGAAGAAGCAGTAATTTTGGCAGTGTATGTTGATGACATCGTTATAGCATCGAAAAATCAAGATAAATTGAAAAGTTTAAAACAAAATATGATGAAGGAATTCAGGATGAAAGATTTAGGACAAATTCATTATTGTTTGGGTTTAGAATTTGACTATGATTTCGAAAAAGGGAAACTGAAAATTAGCCAAAGAAAGTACATAAATGAAATTTTGAAAACGTTTAAAATGGAGACAGCGAATCCTATATTGACCCCTCTGGATGTGAATGTTAAGTTTGAACCAACAGACGAGAGACCGAATGAGATGGACAAATATCCTTTCAGAAGTTTGATTGGATCACTGATGTATTTGGCCATTGGTACTCGACCTGACATAAATTATGCAGTTGTCTACCTAAGCCAGTTCAATCATTGTTACTCAGAAATTCACTGGAAAGCAGCCAAACGCATACTGCGGTATTTAAAGGGGACCACGAATAGGGAGCTGATATACACGAAACGGAAAGACGAACTGACAGGATACTCGGATGCTGACTGGGGAAATTGTAGAATAGATCGCCACTCATTCAGCGGATATGTGTTCACTTTGTCCGGAGCAGCAATTTCTTGGACATCGAAGAAACAGCGAACTGTAGCTCTGTCGAGCGTTGAAGCGGAGCTGATGTGTCTGTCCGAAGGCGTGAAGGAGGCTAAGTACTTAGAAAGGTTTCTTTGCGAACTGGGATTTCCTGTGTGCCTACCTATAACCTTATATAACGACAGCCAGGGGGCGCAGGAACACTTGAAGAATCCGGTATACAGACCGAGGACAAAACACATTGATATCAGGAACCATTTTTTGAAGCAAAATATCCTAGAGGGTTTGATCAGTCTAAACTATTTGTCAACAGAGAAGATGATTGCCGATTTCCTGACGAAACCACTACCGAAAAACAAATTGGATTTGTGTTTGAGTGGAGCTGGAGTTATACCAGACGGAGTTTGAACTTGAGGGGGCGTATTGGAATTGGCATCGTTTGCAAGTCCAAACCCATTAACAATATGACCACCAAGTCATATGTTGGTATTAGTATGTTATAAAATAAAAAGAGTCTGTGTTGGAGATTCAAACTTATCGTTCACTCATATTATTATATCAATTTCGAAAGGGGTACGGTGCTTGTGAAGTGGTTAAGCTTTTCATTATACTTAGCTCCTTAATGAGGAAAAGGGCGGGCGGGGAAAGTGGATATCATAACTTTTTCCGGCCTCTGAAGAATGATATTTGCGAGGCGGGGTGATTTTTACACGGAGTGTTTTTTGGGGGGATATCACATCTTTTTGTTGTTGAAGTGGGTCATTTTATAAAGAAGGTCTATGCAAAATTTCAAGTCGATTGGTCCGGTTACCCAGGCTGTAGACTCGTCAAAGTTGCCAAAATTAGCATAAATTTCATTTTTTTGTTTCTAAAAGTTTTTGGGTTGAGATAATGGGTTAAACCTTTCAAAAGGCACTGTCTGATGTTGAAACGAAGCTCTGTGCAAAATTTCAAGTCAATCCGTGAAGGTGGAAATGCCTAACTGATTAAGGAGAAGAAGAACAGGTAAGGGTGAAAAACCGGGTTTTTGAAGTGATATAACTGTGCTCCCTTTAAAGATATCGACTTGAATCTTTCAAAAGGCACTTGCTACACTTGAATCGAAGCTTCGTGCAAAATTTCAAGTCAATCGGCGAAGGTGGAGAGGCTGTAGCCTTGACCGACTGAAAAAAGTAGAAAAACATGGTAATTGGTTTTTGAAGTTATATAACTCGGCTCCCTTTAGACCTAGCGACTTGAAACTGTCAGGGCTTTCTATTATCCGCACCAAAAAGATCCATACCAAATTTCAAGTTGATCGGTCTACTAGGAGCCGAGATATGGCCATAATTAGCCTAAATTACCCTAAATTTCAGTTTTTTTGTCCCTACTTTTTTTTTTTTGGGTTGAGATAATTGCTTATTTCGTTCAAATGACACTGAGCCATGCTATAAAGAAGGTATGTAAAAAAAGTCGATTGGTCCTTTTACCCAGGCTGTAGACTCGTCAAAGTGGACAGCATTTTCCTAAGGTTTCTGTTTTTTTGTTTCTAAAAATTTTTTGGGTTGAGATAATGGGTTAAATCTTATATAGGGCTCTGTCTCAAGGTTAAATGAAGCTCTGTGCAAAATTGCAAGTCAATCGGTGAACGTGGAGAGGCTCCAGCCTTGCCTGTCTGAACAAGGAGAAGAAGAAGAAGAAGGAGAAGGAGAAGGAGAAAAACAATCTAAGGCCGAAAAACCGGGTTTTTGTAGCTCGGCTCCCTTTAGACGTATCGATTTGAAACTTTCAGGGCTTTCTAATATACACTCAAAGAAGACCCACACTAATTTTCAAGTTGATCGGTCAAATAGGAGCCGAGATATGGATACCTCGAAAACGCGTTTCGTGACGTCCGGTAAACATACACTCGGCACCGTTTGTTTTCTCAACTTCTTTGCTTGGCGGGGCGGAACGCTACCGCGTTCCTAGATATCCCGCTGCGGCTGAAATACGCGGTATCGGAGGTTCCATGTAGAAGATGGAACGCGGTTCCATGCAGAAGATGGAACGCACTTCGCGGCAAATTATTTTATTTGCCATTAAATTTAAAATGTCTGCAAATTTTGTAATTATTTTTCTCATTTCGGAAGAGACGAAACAATCCGTTAATTAAATTAATATCCCAGTCTTCCTCGTGCAAGTTTTGCCGACTACTATTCCGTTGGTGATCAAGGAATCACTGTCGTTTTCTTGGAATAGCCATCATTTTTCTCATCATTCATTCTCGTCACGTCTCGTCACGTTGAGTTTTAAATATAAAATATATTCAAATTGCAAAAGTATTGTTGGATTTGGGACTTCTAATAATTGTCGTCACTTCGTATAAGTCCATCGCTGCTGGAGAAGTCGTCGCAGAACGCCGATTGATACGCATACACCTATCGTACCGGTATGTTCCAAATTCGATTTCGAACTTTCTTCCTCATGTGGTACTTCCGAGCAAGATATTAAGGAACTTTCCGTTTCTCTTGCTCAGTTTTAGGTTGGAGCCGAAATCAACGATTGAATTGCTGAAGTGCCGCCGTCGTGAAGTCCGCAACATCTTTCCAAGGAAATAAATCTTTCCTTGAGTGAAATAAATCACTTGACAGAACAAATGATAAGTAAAATAAAAAACTACAAAGTTTTCCGAAAATTGAGAGAAGATGACCCTTCCCACGGAGGAGTGGCGATTTTGACACATCATTCAATAAAGTGTGAGACGATATCCATACCGGTTATAGATCCAATAGAAGCCATTGCTATCAAGGTTAAAAATTCCGAACCAGAGTTCACAGTCATTTCAACATACTTTCCACCAAATAGAAGAATGACGACCATCACGGCTCGTCAAATACACTGGCTAATCAACCACATAACAACTAATTTCGAACATTGCGTATTAGCTGGAGACATGAACGCCCATTCCCCCATGTGGGGCAACACAATGGAAACACCGAGAGGAAAAATGTTACGTGAGGAAATAGAATCAACCAATTTAGTCATTATGAATGATGGGGAACCAACATACCTACCACGGCCTTACCAAAGGGCTTCAACTTTGGATTTAACCATATTGACGCCACTTATAGCTAGAAAGCTGGATTGGAAAGTTACCGAAGAAACCTTAGGAAGCGACCATTATATTATTAAATACTCAATGAATACGCTCATAACAATAAAGCAAGCATGCAGAAGGCTATTCAAGACTTTAAACGATGAAACTTACCAGAACGTAATAAAGAATGAACTAAGGGGAAAAGAGGAGGTAACCCTGCAAGAAATTTTAAGTATAATAGATGCAGCAGGGGAAAAGGCTGTCAAACGATCTAAGGAATATTCAACTGGTATCTTCTACCCGAAACCCTGGTGGAACGATGAAATCAAGGCGCAGTATGAGGAAGCGATTCGTATTCGAAGAATACATCGGAACAACCCAACCCCCAACAACGCGGAAAACCTGAAAAAAGTTACAGCTGAAATTAAAAAATTGATATGGATAGCCACAAAAGACTCGTGGAACAAGTTCAAATCTGAAATTAATCCACGAGATTTGAAAGGGAGTTGGAGGAAGCTTAAAATATTGCAAGGTAGAAGAGTGGCCAACGAAGAATCGATAGTTACCTCCACTGCAGACGTAGCTAGAAAATACCTACGAACGGTTTGCGAGCCACCCACAAAAAATGCTCTTGCAAATCTAAACATTTCACAAATGGAGCTCCTAGAAGATGGAAATTGCTGCAACAGGCCTTTTACTGCAAACGAGATGGATGCAGTTCTATACAATAAAGTAGGTACAGCTCCTGGGCTGGATGAAATTAATTATACAATGCTGAAAGCTCTTCCACCAGAGGCTTCAATGAAACTCCTTCAAGCTCTGAATGAACTGTGGTGGAAATCCGAATATTATCACGATTGGAGACTAATTGAAATCATTCCCATCCGTAAACCTAATAAAAACCCAATAGAACTAAACGCGCACCGACCTATCGCACTCTTCGCCTGCCCCGCCAAAACGATAAACTCCATGGTGAAATCCCGATTGCAGTGGTACTTGGAAACTAATAAACTCCTGCCAATCAACTGTTATGGATTCCGAAGAGGACGTTCAGCGTTGACTGCGGTTGCCACCTTCACTGATGCTGTACGAAAAGCCTTCAAAAATAAACAATATGTCGTTGCCGCATTTTTAGACATCGAAACTGCCTACATAAGTGTCAACCCAACACTGCTCTTACAATTACTCCGAGACCTGCATGTCCCATTGAAAATATACAAATGGTTAGAATCGTACCTCACAACAAAAACCTACATCGTCAAAACAAAGGAGGGACCGGTTGCACATGAAACCAGTTGGGGTCTAGCACAGGGTTGCGTCCTCAGCCCCACTCTCTTCAATGTATATACCACCATCATACACCATCTCGACGTACCAGGATGTAAGATTATCCAATTCGCGGACGATTTCCTCATCTTCGCAGTCGGCAATGAACTCTCTACCACCGTACAAAATCTCCAGAATGGGCTAAATATTCTTCACAGAACATTCCTTGATTTGAACTTCAAACTTAATCCCCAAAAATGTGTAGTAGTTCCGTTCACCAAGCGACGCTTCCACGAAAGAGAAATTCAATTAAATATGAACAGCAGTCCAATCACAGTAGCTAGGTGCCATAAATTTCTTGGGGTCTATCTGGACTCTAGATTCACCTTTCATAAGCATGCGGACGAGATAAAGATTAAAGCACTGAAGGCTGTTAATATAGTAAGAAGCGTATCTGGATCCCGACACGGAGGGCACCCTACAAACTTGTTGATGATTTATAAAGCTACCGTTCGCTCACTGTTAGATTATGGGGGACAGATAATAGATACGACAAGAAAACAACCATGTTCCCTCAATAAGCTGGATGTTGTCCAAAACGCGGGGGTGAGAGCTGCAATTGGCGCCTTCAAAAGCACCCCAATCAATGCCCTGTTAGCGGAAGCGGCGGAACCTCCTCTCTCCTGCCGTCGTAGAATGTTAGTAAGACGAGATATTATGAAAATCCTGACAGATTCAACACATCCACTTTATATATCAACAAAAATGTGGTATGAACTTGGGGAACACTTGGCTCCAAACTTTAATCACCATCAAGTGTCAAAGGTTAGGGAAATGCTGAACGACGCAACTCTATATCTGTCGCAAAAACCGCTAACTTTTTCATTGAGGGTGCCCACTCCGATGTTGGACTTGCACATCCATCCCGATCTACCGGGAATTGAATATTCGAAAAAAGACCTGCCAACATCTCAACTCTCCCAGATATCAAGAGAAATGATAAGAAAGAAGTACGGTACACATTATAAAATGTTCACCGATGCCTCCAAGGGAGCCAACGGAGTAGGAGTGGGAGTGTATGACCCGCAAACCAGGACCTTACACTCAAAAAAATTAGTGGAAGCATTCCAAATTTGTAGCGCCGAGATGTATGCTGTACTGATGGGGATAAACATAGGAATTGAGGGGGATTCTTCCCAGGTAGTGATCCTAACGGATTCAAAAGCGACCTGCCACGCACTCAGAAACCTACACCGTGGGATAAGCACGAATTACATTATGTACCAGATTGCTGCCATCATCCTGAACCACTCCAACAAAAACATAACCGTGCAGTGGGTACCAGGACACTCTGATATACAGGGCAATGACATGGCCGACGCTGCGGCCAAGTATGGAACACAACTCCAAGACGTTGACTCGGAAGTACCCGTGCCCTTACCAGACGCCCTGCTATTGACAAAAAAGGCCGAACTGTTAGAGTGGCAAAATGTATATAACCAAGTTTCGTTGGACAAGGGTTACCACCATTTTAGGATTCAGCCGGACATCCAGCCCAAACCATGGTTTCACAGGAGTGTATTGAAGCGACAGGACGTTGCACAAATAGTGAGAATAAGAACCAACCATGGTAAGATCAATCGGAGTTT
The DNA here is from genome assembly GCA_963920205.1 of Stenodema calcarata. NCBI lineage: Eukaryota > Metazoa > Arthropoda > Insecta > Hemiptera > Miridae > Stenodema > Stenodema calcarata. The sequence continues at coordinate 6,741,997 of OY986057.1, forward strand.
ACACCTTGTAGGGGTGAGCGATTCGCCGAACTGCGATCACTGTGATATTGAGGAGGATGTGGTCCACAAGATCGTCGACTGCCCCTTCTATGACCGAGAAAGAAGAGAAGCGGGAAGTGTACTAGACGGACAAGATTTCTATACACTAGTCAGAAATGCAGGAATAAGAACATTAAAAGAAATCGTGAAATTTATGAAAAGTGCGGGAATTAATTTATGAATTAAGAAGAAAAGTTTCACTTTAAAATAGTAAATCATATCTATTTAATTATAATTATATAAGTATATTTTTATACACCTGATCAACATTTATATGTATGTATAAAATGGCATTAATCTTTGTATTGTATGATATTATCAAAATTGTGCTGGCAATATGTGTGAATAAACGCAAGGTAAAAAAAAAAAAAAAAAAAAAAAAAAAATCTAAGAAGAAGAATTCAAATAAACACCTCGATTCGATATGAAGTTTATTTTGTCTCCTTAATTCACCTCATCCACGGGCCTCTCAGATAATAATATTATGCGACGTCATATTATGACGTCGCAACACAAGCGACCAACTACGTCAAAAGATATGACGTCAAACAGGTGCCGCCAAGAACACCTCACAGGATATGACGTACGTGGACCGGCAGGGGGTGGATGACGTCAGACAAGTGGCTGGTAAGAACACCTCACTGGATATGACATACGTGGACCGGCAGGGGGTGGATGACGTCAGACAAGTGGCCGGCAAGATCAACACACAGGATATGACGTACGTGGACCGGCAGGGGGTGGATGACGTCAGACAAGTGGCCGGCAAGAACACCTCACAGGATATGATGTACGTGAGCGGCAGGGGGTGGATGACGTCAGACAAGTGGCCGGAAAGAACACCTCACAGGATATGATGACGTACGTGGACCGGCAGGGGGTGGATGACGTCAGACAAGTGGCCGGCAAGAACACCTCACTGGATATGACGTACTTGGACCGGCAGGGGGTGGATGACGTCAGACAAGTGGCCGGCAAGAACACCTCACAGGATATGACGTAGGTACGTGGACCGGCAGGGGGTGGATGACGCCAGACAAGTGGCCGGCAAGAACACCTCACTGGATATGACGTACTTGGACCGGCAGGGGGTGGATGACGTCAGACAAGTGGCCGGCAAGAACACCTCACAGGATATGACGTAGGTACGTGGACCGTCAGGAATGGATGTCGTACGTGGACCGGCAGGAATGGATGACGTACGTGGACCGGCAGGAATGGATGTCGTCAGAGGGGTCAAGGGGAGCCAAATATTTGCGAAGTGATTTCCTCATGATATTAATGTAGTTACACATGCTGAAAAAATTTCAGATTTAATCTTAGGTAACTAGTAACCTTATCCATAATATGTGATTTTGGTTTATTATCTTCGAGAATGAACCATTGGAATCGACCAAAGGCAAAGAAATTTTAACCCCCTCTCTAAATTGGTTGGTTTACGTTTCAAGATACGTAGAGTCAGAAAATGGAATAAAAACTCTGCAAATTCTTGACACAACAGTTTATTATCTTCTTTTTACAGATCACACTTCTATCTAGATTTCTGAACGCTAGATTAATTATCATTTTGAATTATCATTAATGATTATTATCACTTAGTGTAAATTATTAATATTTATGGTTGGTTATTAATAATTTTTATGCTTCATTATTAATAATAATTATTAAATATTATTTAGTAACTCGATATTTGAAATATTCACTCTCATGTTGACGATTTTCGATCGGCTCCAACTTTGAGCCCTCATTGTGAACGAACGGCTGGTCGTACGAAGCTGTGAATGGATCATTCAATAATCTAGACAGAAGGGTGATCTGCACAAAGAAGATGATAAACCGGTGTGTCAAGAATTTACAGAGTTTTTAACCTTATACGCCTGTGATTTTGGTTTATTTTCTTCGATAATGAACCATTGGAATCGCCCAAGAAAAAAAAACCCCTCCCTCCCCTCAAAATTTGAGAGTTTACGTTTTAAGATACGTAGATTCGGGCGGAGAGGAAATAATGGAGGCTGCATTTTGGAACAATACATAAATTCAAAAATCAACAAGTTTGTCGAATTATAATGTAGTTGTATTAATATATTGTAGTTATGGTATTGCGTTGTGTGTGTGTGTGTGTGGTGACTAACTACAAATGATGACTGAATGAATCTGACTCCAAAAGATTTATTGTTAAATGAACTCACGAATTGGAAAAGGTTTTTGGAAACGAACTATCGGTAGAACACTTGTGAAGAAATTTTGTTGCGACTCTCTGAATTTTTGAAATTGAACTCTCAACATATTTTTGGTAACGTATGATCGAAATAAAAATGTTGTCACCAAAAATAAACTGTAGTGTCGCTACAGACACTCCCCTTCCTCCGGGGACGAGAAACGCACTCGTCGTACACTGCGTGGCTTGGGATAACGGATTCCTCGATCCGGTCGACGTAAATATGGGCAAATCTTTCGCCTGGAACGAGAAACTCGCCTGAGGGGCTAACTGTGTGGCGTTGTACCTTGGCAAGCTGGCAGTTGGTACATGAGCGGGTCCATACTTGACAATCACGCGTTATTGATGGCCAAATGAACCTCGCCTTCAACATTTTCTGTGTAGCCCGGTTTCCTGGATGGGACAAGCTGTGAACAATGTCAAAAGCGGTTTGACGAAAGTTGGCAGTGATGTAAGGGCGCAGTCGTCCTGTAGAAGTGTCGCAGTAGATGGGAATGTCAGAATCATGCATACATACTTTAACGAAATTAAATGAGTTGGATTGTTGTAGTGTCTTGAGTTCGTCATCACATTCCTGCTCTTCAGCCACCTTAGCCCAGTCAATTTGAGCAACGGACGAGACAGCTGATATTCGGGAAAGCGCGTCCGCTACTACATTGTCCTTTCCAGAAACAAAACGAATGTCAGTTGAAAATTGACCAATGTAATCAAGATAGCGAACTTGTCTAGGACTTGCTTTTTCCAGGTTTTGTCGGAATGCGAAGGTGATAGGCTTGTGGTCGGTAAATATAGTGAAAACCCGGCCTTCCAATAAATGTTTGAAATGTTTGATGGCCTCATAAATTGCAAGGAGCTCTCGATCGTAGGCGCTATATTTAGTCTGCGCTGGATTCAGTTTTTTGGAGAAAAAACTCAGGGGTTGCCAATACCCACTAACTAATTGTTCAACCACCGCCCCTATCGAGGTACCAGAAGCATCCACCGATAGAGAAATAGTGGCATCGTGAACGGGGTGAGCGAGGAGTGTAGCCTCTGCAAGACTTTCCTTACACCTGGTAAATGCGAGTTCCAGTTCAGGAGTCCAGTGAATGGGAGTTTTGTCGCGCTTTGTACATCCGTCATGAAGTGAGTGAAGTATCGCCTGGCTGTCAGCTGCATGTGGAATGAAACGGCGGTAAAAATTGAGTTTTCCTAAGAAGCGTCGCAATTCGGCAATGGTAGTCGGCTTTGGGTAGTCACGAACGGCTATGACCTTCTCTGGGAGAGGTTTTGTACCCTGAGGCGTGACCAGATGGCCAAGAAATTTAACCTCAGGTATTCCGAAATTGCTTTTGCTGACATTGATGACGACTCCGAATTGGTGAAACCTTTCAAAGAGTTGGTTGAGGCGTTTGAGGTGTTCCTCCTCGTTTGTGGATGCGACCAAAACGTCGTCAATGTAGGGAAAACAGAAATCTAGGTCACGAGTGACTGTATGGATGAAACGTTGGAAACTCTGTGCGGCATTCCTAAGACCAAAAGTCATTACTGGAAATTCAAACAAGCCAAATGACGTAATAATTGCAGTCTTGGGGATATCAGCCGGTTCCATTGGAATTTGGTGGTAAGCCTTGACCAAATCGACTGTACTAAAAATGGTTTTTCCAGCGAGTGTGTGGGCAAAGTCGTGGATGTTTGGGAGAGGATACCGATCGGGAATGGTGCAAGCGTTCAAGGCGCGATAGTCTCCGCATGGCCGCCAGGTACCGTCTTTCTTAGGAACCATGTGCAGAGGGCTGGACCATGGGCTGTTGGAAGGTCGGCAAATCCCTTGTTCAAGCATGTAAGAGAATTCGGCCCGTGCTATGGCCTCTTTCTCCGGAGATAACTTCCGAGCTCGTGCACGAATTGGGGGTCCTTCAGTTAGGATGTGATGAGTGACAGAATGTTTAGCAGCGACTTTTCCAATGGAATTTGGGTTTGTCAAATCGGGTTAGCGAGAAAGCAGTGCAAAATACGGAGAGTCGTTAGCTGGCCCTACTGTAGAAATTCCAATGCATGAAACGTCTTGTAGAATACCAGAGAAATGGAGAGAAGTGCAATTGTCTACTAATCTCCGATTTTTGTTGTCTACCAACAAACCGAAATGATGTAAAAAATCTGCCCCAATAATCGCTTTGTCGACTGCAGCAATTGTAAAAGGCCAACGGAAAGAACGACGTAAACCTAATCCAATTGTAAAATTTGACGTCCATATGTGTCGATGGTAGTCCCGTTGGCAGCATAAAGTTGGAACTCCCCAGGTTTTGGTGTAAGTGTTACGCAATTAGTAGGAGGGATAACTGAAATATCCGCACCACTGTCAACCAAAAATTGATACCCGGAAGCCCTATCTGCTACAAACAGGCGACGTTGTGTGAGGGTCGAAGCGTCCGTCGCCTCTAGCGACGACCCTGGGAGTTTTTCCGGAGAATCAGCGAAACGCTGTGAAGCTGCGGGAGTGGTTTTAGCTGAAAAAGTACAAGGTGTGATGCAGTTATACGCCCTATTCTTGTAATGGTGGTGGTATTTGCATACTCCCTCGTAGTGTGTTGGCTCTTCAATCTTTCTGTGGTTGCGTGACCGACTCCGAGGTCGAGATGTTTGGTTTTCTAGCGCGTCCAGGCGAGTGGACAAATTTTTGATCTCGTTTAAAATGTGGTCGAGCGTCTCGCTATCTGATTTGTTTGTACTGTTTCTCCGACTAGTGCTAGGTTGGGGATGTGTTACAGTACGGATAGTATGAGGTGAAACGGAAAGGACCTCGTTAATTTTATCGGCCATAGTAGCGATAAGATTAAGATCGTTGGTGTTAGTAGTGAGAAGAATCGCCTGAATCTGCGTGGGTAGGCGCAGTAGCCAGAGAGACTTAAGAAATTCGTCACTTACTTTTCCATATGACAAATCTCTCATCTCGCGTAATAGCTGCGAAGGGCGTCGGTCCCCGAGCTCGAGGTCGCTGAGGAGCTTCCGAAGTTGTTTCTCCTCCGAGTCGGAATAGTGGTCTTCGAGTCGTCGTCTGAGGGTGGCATAAAGGTCCTGTGTTGGTGGTTGCAAGATGATGTCGCTAACGCACGCCAACACGTCGCTCTCGACAGCTCCAACTAACGTGTGGTACTTTGTGACGTCGCTGGTGATGCCCGAATTGAAAAATTGGGAGTCGAGTTGTTGGAACCAAAGTCTGGGGTTAGCCTTCCAAAAAGGCGGTACCCTTATGGCTACTCGACTGACTTGGAGTGACGGAACTGTCGGAGGCTGAGATTCGGACGAGGTTCGGGATTCCATATCCGTGGTTCAGATGATCACGTCGGGGTCACCAGTTTGTAGTTATGGTATTGCGTTGTGTGTGTGAATGTGTGGGGACTAACTACAAATGATGACTGAATGAATCTGACTCCAAAAGATTTATTGTTAAATGAACTCACGAATTGGAAAAGGTTTTTGGAAACGAACTATCGGAAGAACACTTGTGAAGAAATTTTGTTGCGACTCTCTGAATTTTTGAAATTGAACTCTCAACATATTTTTGGTAACGTATGATCGAAATAAAAATTTTGTCACCAAAAATAAACTGTAGTGTCGCTACAATATCTACTATACTATCTATAACGTAAATATAAACTATATATTATATATAGTTTATATTTACGTTGTATAATAGACCCCTTACTCCACGAACTCGATAATTATTGTAAGCCACACATGAAATTCACATTAGAAACTGAAGAAAACAATAATTGTTTTGACTGGTCTATAATGAGTGCTGAATCATCTACTTACATACTTCTTTAGCCATTTGATTTTGTCCCCAAATTCAGGAATAATTGTAAATTTCATCTAAAACTAGGTCGGCAATGATAGGTGAGTTGTTAACCTTAACAACTCTTCCACATTTCTGTTTTGTAGGATGCATGATTAGGATCTTGATCCAAGATCGAAACGTCGCAATAAACAAATGATAATAAGGACTAGTGTTGGTCAATCCTCACCCACAAACTACTATATTATTAGGTATATATATTATATTATTATATATTAAATGATCATTTGAAGTTGCGAGGTGGGTGCTTGATACAAAATATATTATGTATCAAGTTCACACCTAGCAACTTCAAATGATCATGCCCTTCTCATATTAACGTTTCTCAGGAAATGTTAACGTTTCAACAACCACTTCAACGTCAAATGACTAATACACATTGATGTTTCGGTATAGAAATATAGAGGATATCGAGACTGCCATAGATTCCATCGTAATGGTGTACATAGGAAGTCCGCTATAAATCAGCCTCTAACCAACATGAAAAATTAAACGCGTTCACTAGTGTTTAGTGGGAAATGTTAGCAAGACATTATTTGTGTGGGCTGACATTACAAGACATTACTTCAGGCATGCCCCTGCTATCCCGCTTCTCGCTAGACAGTTACACATTGTTGACCCTGGTCTAGCTTACATTTCTGTCCCGGTTCCTTAGAGAAAGTCACACTTCGGCCCACTTATTGATCATGCTAGATAGGTAGTGTCTTTTAACGTTTTTGTTCCTTCATATCTGTCAGATAGATTATTCTCTGTCAATGAAGCATGAAAACGAACGAAGAGAAAAGTATGGGAGGCTAAATTTAATATCAAATGCCACTAAGGTTGATTTTTTTGGTAGTTGAATTTCTTGTACCTAATATTTTCTATTCTTAAAAGTAAATTACATCCTCGAGGCAATTTATGATCAAAGTACCGTACATGTACCGTACATATATTTATGAGTACATGCTACTTTAGTTCTTCTTTGTTCCTCGCTATTTTAAACACAATGTTAGAGATATTATTTTCAGATACTCACTTGGCGTTCTGTAGAAATTTCAGAGAAGGAAGGGTGCTGAGTATCAGGCATTGTTTACCTGCGTATATTGCAATGAAACTTATTCAGGATTATAATCCGGACTATCCCTGAAAATTCCATGAAAATCGGGAAAACCGTTTTCATCTAAACATTTTCATATCCTTCCAACGGCATCTTGACCTCCTCTGCATCTGGAAAATTTTACCGATAATGTTTTTGGCTCGGCCCCACAAAAGCTCCAAAGCCTCAGTTCACATTTCAAACTTCATTCACGAAAATTTCAATCTTTTGATCGATGAGCGGTTGGGAAATAAGTACCTGTTTTTGTAATGCTATAAAGAAGGTTTGTGCAAAATTTCAAGGCGATTGGTCTTGTTACCCAGGCTACATTCGCTAGATTCGCCGAAGTAGAAAATTAAGTACAAGTTGAGGGCGAAAAACAGGGCGTCTGAAGGTATATAACTCGGCCCGACTTGAAACTTGAAGACTTATCGACGTGAAACTTTCAGGGTTTTCTATTATCTAAACCAACAAGATCCACACAAATCTCAAGTTTACCCGTAAAATAAGAGCCAAGATATGGATACCTGAAAAACGCGTTTCGTGACGTCCGGGAAACAAGCACTCGGTACCGTTCGTTCTTCTCAACTTGTTTAATTGACGGATAAAGATAAATAAAACTCTAGATAAAACTAGATACATAAAACTCGAAATCATAAAACCATGTGTTTCCTGCATCAGCTTCTCCCCAGAATGAATATTGGCCTATAGTTCCACTGTTTGATTGAAGCTGATGTTGACGCTTTTATTGCGTTGTTTGTTTGAGCCTTCATTACGACCAGACGGTTGGTCACCTTACGATCCTCTTGGTAATGAAATTACTGTAATTCCTATTTACTTGGGGTTGTGAAATGTTTCAACGATCATCCTCGGATTTAAGGTACACTTGGCGCACTTGGTACACTTGGCGCATTTTCGCCCCATTATAGAGACCAGAAGTGGGGAATCGTTTGGGTCATCTCATTGAAGTCATTTAAAGAAAATCAAATGTTGAATCAATACAAAGAAATGCTAATTATTATACCTATCCTGGGAATAACTAGAATTATTTGACAATTTCTAGTCGTAATAAATCATGACACTAAATAGAAGATAAAAACGAGAATTCAGTACTGTTCAAAGCGGAGAGTCGTAGAGATTTGCATCAATTTTCGGGACTTGCCAACCACACATAAAGAAAAACATAGAAATGAAAGAAAATTAAATAAAAAATTAAAAACAATTGTGAATAACAGGTTATAATAATATGGAGGGAGGGAGGGCGAGAGAGAATGACGTTCATTAAGTTTCACTTGGGTACTGAGAAACTGCTACTGGAGATCGCCCGTCACTATCACAACGAAGTTATTTGGAACTGAATCTATAGGGAAATTCAAAAGCGACACAGGTTCGTGAACGCACAAGTAGGTATACAATCATTGAAATACTTGTATTTTTTGCCTTACAATTTTGCAGTGCAGAGATTGATACGAACTGGATACATCCATCTAATGAGTCAACAATTGGTTAGATGCACATCAACATGATGCCCGTCACACGAATACTTCAGAATCAAAACCATTCGTTAAAACTCTGGGGAAAGAGAACTCGGATTTAACTGCTAAATCCGCTCCGTAACTTCTTGGTCGGAACAAGTAGTCCATTTGCTGCTATAGGGAATGTTGGATGTTTTCATGAGTGGTGAGATGGAAGCTGGTACTAAGGGCGACTTGTTGTATATAAGCGTACTCAGAGGGCTTGATGCGGCACAGCCGCCCTTGCATTGGATATCGGCTATGCCGGCATCTTGCCATCTCACTACAACTTTTTCTCACTACAACTTTTTGTCTTGACATCCAAGTATTCCAGGTTTTCCATGTAAATGAGAGCGGAGTCCATCCTGGTTGAAGAGACCTAAAACAGGAACAAAACCTTTTAGTATCACGAAGTCGTAAATGACCGTATATATCATACATGCGAAGAGTACTTGGGAGCTGGCTCACTCATGGTATCACAAGAATTACTTATAAATTAAGGGCTGGTATATTAAAATTTGCTTTCAGGGTAAAGATACTTCTGGTATGCCTTTGATAAAATACACTGTGAAATCAAGGTGAATCTATACTAGTAAAATCGTAGTTATGAGATCGTAGCTATCAAGAGCAAAAATAAGGCTATAGCAAGAATAAATAAAGGGAGAACAAATGATGATTGAGAGAACGAGAAAGAGGAATGAAACCCCTGGCAATAATTGCTATACCTACATACTTGGTGTTGAGAGGAGAGGTATGAGGCATTCCTTGTGGTTTTGTCGTTGCAACTGATGTACTTGGACTATTAAAAGAAGAAGAATTTGGGTAAAAAGTTCTAGTCATGTAAAGAATTATAATTATCGAAGTAATGTACGTACGTATTCAACTAATCTTCAGTTTTCTTCACCCCCTCCCCCCTCACCATAAAGGGACGAAAATCGTGGGAGAGAGATGACATCTCTCTCTCTGTTGTTCATGGTTGGGTTGTTCATGATTCTACAAATAATGTCCCTTAGCGTTTAGAGTTCATGTTTTCAAGCTTATTTGATTTAAAACTAAATAAATTACTTTCTTTCCAAATAGCATTTATTAGTTCGAAGAACTAAATTGATAGTCCCAAAATGTAAGATCTGCGGCGGACTGTCAATTTGTGTAGTAAAGGAGGGGTGTTTACTCGTATATCATTCCGAGTTTCCAATGCTAGGGTCCTCTGGACCCAAGGTGTAGTTTTAGGATAAAATATAACGCTACGAACTTTATTTCGAAGATGCACTAATCAATTCATTCTGCATACAACCATTGATTTAGTATTATTTGGTTTTTAGAGAGAAAAATATGACTAAACCGAAAAATAAGAATATCACTCGTTCAATGTAACATAATATGTTACAATAATAATAATAATAATAATAATAATATAATGTAACAATGTGTAACAATAATGTAACATATTATGTTACATTGAACGACTGATATTCATCTTTTTCGGTAATAATAACTATAGTTATTATTACTTTTTGCTATCCCACTATTAACAAACTACCAGTAACCACAGTGGTGAGAGACCGAAATGTAAACCTTGTACCTACCTAATGTAGCGTCACATAATATGTAGTCATATTATTATGTTAAATAATATGTAGTCATATTATTATGTTACATAGTATGTTGTCATATTATTATGTCATAATATATTATATTTTGTTACAGAAACATATAATATATCTCAGGATATTCCCCAGAATTCCCCATAATCGTGGTATCGCTGATTGCACAATTTCAGACTATTTCAAAAATTTGTGTTTATACCAAGTTCCCTAAAAAGTAAATTTCGAAAATTCGGACGATACCTGTCAGGAAATGTTATGACATATGATGTTCATCACAAAGAATGAAAACTGAGAATTACGTAAAGGAAGTTTTGAGTAGTCCAATCTTACAGTAGCGTCTTTCATGGACATCCTTGAAGGGCTTCACAACGAGTTAGATCTAAAGCTTTTTTTTTAAGCTTTCAGAGTTTTTGAAGCTTTCTTTATTCAAGAAAAGTAGAAGAGTCTATGCGGCACTTCGTTTGTTATAAGATTTCTTGGTGCGATTGAGTTTGTAGCAAGGAAATTGTTGGTGTTCGATATAGCGACGGTTGAAGTCCTGCTAGTTGTTGAATTAGAGGAGCCATCAAGCCATTGTGGCGAGGTTTGGCCACATTGCGTGTAAATTACGGCACAGAAAGTTCGACAGAAATGTTTTCACACAAAATATATAATTAATAATATGTAGAAGAGGGATTGCTGAGTCTGTCTTGTGACCCCTTGGATAATGTTCCCGGACAAGGTAAGCTCAAGAACTGAGAGAAGGTTCCGTCTGACTAATTTTACAGTCGACAAGTTGAATATCTTTCAATAATGAGACCTCATTGCTATCGACTTCACATGAGTAGTCCCAGCCAACAGTTCCTTACTCTGGACAAACATCAGTCGATATAGTTTGATATGCATTGATGAATAATTTATGTCGTCTTTACTGGCTTTGGACCTCAGTCTGGACTGTTAGTTGGCGTTGGTCGTCTTAATTTTGATACAAAAAACTCTGCAAATTCTTGACACAACGGTTTATTATCTTCCTTGTGCAGAACACCTTCTGTCAATACCAGACTGTGTTGCAAATCCGTACCATACCATATTCTCACCGTACTCATACCATACCATATGAATTTCTTTCCATACCGTACTGTACTATACCAAATCATTATTATTTAAACAATTTTACAGACAAGAAACCGAGTGAATATTGCATTGTGATCCAGTTCTGACCTATTCTCGAAATTTCAAGTCAATAGCTCATCATCAAAATTTAATTTGTATTATTACAAAAAGGTATTATTTAAACAATTTTACAGATGAGAAACCGAGTGAATATTGCAATGTCGTCAATCCCCGACTCACGGTTAGAATTTCCAGTCTCTAGTTCACCGGGAAGATGGAAAAAAGGTAGTTTTATGTTGTGCGGCTGGGGCGTTGACCGACCTAACGGCCGTTTTAGTTTAGTGTTTCTCCTAAACCTTTGCGCGCTCACTGTGAACGAACGACTGGTCGTACAAAAACCCTATTGGTCTTAAAAAAATCGTGATTTTTCAGGTCATTCATAAATGAACTAAAACTTACACCGTATCGTCACCTTTTTTCGAGATATGACATTGTCAAAATTTTAAAGTTCGTTTTGAACCCCTTCCCATTGAGCTAGGGTTATGAAAAGTTTCAAGGATCATTGTGGGGCTGGTTCGAACCCGAAAACCAAATTTCGCTCAATTTCGAATGTTTGTTGGTAGGTACTTCTTTTATAGAAAAATTATTGCCGACGTAGTATTAAAAACCCTAGAATTATATCGGTACATTTTATTTGTACCTAATTAATTTATCATTTCTATAATTCAGATTCTGCACAAAGGAACCCAGTCGATTCCCACAGCCGGATATTGTATTAATTAATCACAACTAATAATAATTATTATTAATAATAAATACAAATTATTAATACCTAACAATAAATTATAATAATTTTCACTAGGTATTGGATAAAATTAATAATAATTAGTGATAATTCATAATAATAATAAATCTAACATTTAGGATCTAGACATTTAGACCTAGTGATCTAGACAGAAGGATGATCTGTACAAAGAAGATGATGAACCGTTGTGTCAAGAATTTGCAGAGTTTTTTTAAATTCGATTTTCTGAATCTACGTATCTTGAAACGTAAACCAACAAATTTTGAGGGGGCTTAAAAAATTGTTTTCTTTGGGCGATTCCAATGGTTCATTATCGAAGATAATACAACAAAAAATGCAAAAAACTGATGAACAAAAATATTGATATCAACTGGATGACACCATGATTTATCCCTACACTCCAAACGTAATGGTAGCCACACAAATACTTGTTCAAAATCCAAATAAAAGATGAGCATTTACCGCCATGTTGTTGATGTTCCAATTGAACTTGCCTTAAACATTCACTCCTTATCTTATCGCTTAATATTCTCAAATAGTTTAAATTCTTGTGAATGTAAAAAGCAAAAACAATAATAGTCTTGCATCCTGAATTAATTGACGAGTTTTCGAAACAACAAACCTACTCTATCTACCTAATTTTCAGTTTACCATACCGTTAAATATCAAAGTATAGCAATTATTTCCACTTTAAACGTATTTTTTGTTATCGCAGGATAAAGCAGGAAGATGGTCGTCGGAACAGACCACTGCACATGAGTCTCGCGCCAACAAGGTCCTACCTCCAAATCATACCATGGTCCCAACACGAAATATATTTTCCCCATTGATCGAAATTATTCCTTCTGTTCCACGGTTGTTATCATAAATGCTACAGCACCATCAACAGTAGGTACTTTTAGGAACCGTTACAGTTATTGCGTAGGATTGTAATGGGGTTGGGTACGATATCTATGGTCTTCTAGATAACGGATCACAATAGCTTTTTCGCGCTTTACGGAAAAGACAAGTTGCAAACTGGGACTGCCATTAGAATCAATCCGCCCTGTGGTTAAGACCACTGGTTCATCGCCCATGAACATGCCCGCATGCACTGTCTAGACACGTAACTGGACACGAAACGTAACTGGATGTACTAGTGACAATGCACCTTCATGCGGTATCGCTGAAGGGGTTACCACTCGTTGAACTATTACTCTTCAAAACTTGTGAAGTTGATGTACTCTTAGGAGCAGAACTTTTGCCTTTGACTGCCATTGGTGCGGTAGGTACTTACTATAGTCACTCTTTAAACTACATTGGGCTATGCAGTAGGTAATGGGTACTGCTTTACTACTATACCTACAAAATACACTATAAAGAAAATTAACTAATACACATTCAACGTTCTGAATCATTTCAGGTAATAAAACTTCGTATGCACCGCTGATATCAAACGTATGATTCAGTAAATCTTGGTAGAACGCGCCCCAGTCAATTACTCAAGATTTAGGTGATTATCTTGATTGAAGGTAATACAAGTGGGCCATACTTGCCAATCGAGTTGTGTCCACCTTTGGCAGGCCGTAATACGCTTGCTTCTGCTGTAGCACTACAAGATGTCTACTTTCATTTTCAGAACAATTTTCCGACAGGTTGGCAGATGATTGATTTTTCGAGCTCTTGTAGGACCTCGCTTAGCCATACTGTCTATTGACCATACATCGTTCTACCTACTTCTTTCATACTCCAGTTTCATTGTACAAAACATATTTGGAATTATGAACCCCTTCCAGGAGTACTGTGACCTCATACAGTTATTACCAGGGTAAATAATTGAAAATTGACTCTCACGGAAGGTTGGAACGAATTCATTCAATCGGTCTTACTCTTTGACCGACGATATGTCATGGTAGTTGCCAAACTTGTGATCGCGCAGTGGAAGAACGATTCTGATTGATACGAAACTTTTACTTGAAGTTGTTGATCGATGGTATGACATATGAAAATGTCGCAAATTTAAATCCACCCATAGCAATGCCATCTTCCGACTCACAAAATTACGTTGTAGAAAATGAGAATAAAGCATTTTCAAAGTGTTTTTTATGTTGACCGCTGTCACTTGTGTTGTTTGGTGAAGCCTTTCGTTTGAGAGATATCAGTATATGAAAACACTGTTGGTTCCTTCCTCGTGATACTTCAGTAGTAGAATGGCTGCATTCCTGAGGCACACGGTGCTGTGAATAACAAAAAGAACATGTCGCTGCGTTCGAATTAGTCATTCACAACTGGGAGCTCTGGTAGAAAACTTGTCTTTGCAACTCACGATACCCTCCTTGATATCGACACCCGAATCCCACCTAGGTATTATTAGACTCTCAGTCTGTTTTAACGAGGTACTGAGTAACGATGAATGGGGAAACCTATTTAATTAAATTTTTTGTAGATTAAATGATACAAATAAAACTGCGCAGGTACCATGAAACTTGCACACTTTATGTGAGGACTCAATTCCTTTAAAGAGTGTAAGTCTGCGATTCAATTGCTCGACGTCCGAAGTCTGCACGCCGCTCCTCCCTGAAACCCTCAAGAATCCTGGTATCATTGCACTTCAATTGTGCCACATCCAATGAGCTCAACGGGTTGGGAAGACCGTATCTTGCCCTCAGAGCACCATAGTGCTCCTCCCAAAATAGCTCTTCACTCCAATATTACCAATGATAACTGACAATATAGATTTTCTTCGAAGAGTGGAAAAAGGAAAGTATGGCAACTCGAGGTCCTAAAAGGGGTCCAAAAGGGCTGCAATTTTGGGAGGTGTTTGAGATGGTTCTTCTCTACCACCTCCCGAAATATCAGCTCTTATCGAGCCCTTGAAGGACCTCGATTTGCCATAGTGTACTTTTTCTTCTACTTCTTTCATACTCCAGTTTCATTACATAAAAGACATTTTCAATTATGAACCCCTTCCAGGAGTACTGTGACTCTTTAACTATAACTAGTAACTATAACTATATCTATATTAACTATAACTATTAACTATAACTATAACCATATTAACTATAACTATAAGTCAAGTATCGGTAAGATAGCTCGGTTAGTTTTTTTAGGATTGTGCTTCATACAGATTTAATTCTTTTCAATGTTTATTTGGATGTTTTGAATGTGGAGAAATACTCAATTTAGATCACATCCATATGCATGGTAGAGCCATTTAGGGTCAGTCTATTCTGTAATGGTTCGATAAGTTGCTCCTTCCCGTGTTTTTGGTTCCACCACATTGGAGATAGCTAGTTCTGTGAAAGCAGACCAGGATATAAAAAAAGAAAAAAAAGTTGCCCCTGTAACCCGGGGAAGTGAGGCAATTACGCCCCACCCAGAGGGTTATCCCGGTCTGCTTTCACAGACCTAGCTATCTCCAATATGGTGGAATCAAAAACACGGGAAGAAGCAACTTAGCAAACCATTACAATTCTAGCTAGCACATGATTATGAAAACTCTCTGCTAACTGGAAAATGCGTTTATCATTGTCAACTTGACATGGTTAACATAGGTACCGATAATGCATCGGTACTGGAAAATGGAATGGCGAGTTCACTTTCAAGATATATTGATCAACTAGCTGTCGGGCCCGTCGCTGACGGGCAGAACTCGGGATGTGTCCATCTACCTCTGTTACCTGCCCCGGACGGGCAGAACTCGGGATGGATACGATTCTAACATTCATGGCGTGACATCCAAACCCCCACCCCTCTGCATCGGATCCGGGAGTGAACCCTCCTATGTCCTTCCCCGATAACGGAAACATCTCAATACCGGAAATCGGTTCGATCCATTGAGACGTTTTTGGGAATATTAATTTTTTGACATTTTCATATCTTTCCGTTACGAAAATTGTCCCAAATGAGTTTCTGCCGATTTCCGCGTACAACCGAGTCGTTGCTAGGGGAATAGTACTTCGTCATTTGTCATCAGTCAAAAACCGTTCACCATTCGTTGGAAACCTCTCGATTTATAGAACTAGAATACATTCCTCTCACTCGGTTGTCGCCCTTCGAAAAACTGAGATATGCGCATGACTTGATACGAAGTTTGTTTGCACACAACATTATGGTCGTTAGGTGTCCCAAATGAGCGGTGTGTAAAATTTTTATTTTATTTTTGTATAATATACCTCGTATAAACACAGAAAACAAAAATAAAATAAAAATTTTACACACCGCTCATTTGGGACACCTAACGACCATAATGTTGTGTGCAAACAAACTTCGTATCAAGTCATGCGCATAGACATGAAAATGTGTTCGATTGACAAACGGCGACATTTTCCTGGGGGGGTTAATGACATGAAAATGTCTCAATGTGTTGCAGACTCGTATGCAAGCGTTTTTTTTACGTCAGCTTCCCTATATACCCCCGAAATGGCGTACTCATTCTCATCCCACCCTATTATTGAGGCTTTTCGATATGTTTTATTCGTTATTATTTCGTTAAATACTAAAAATAATATTCATCTGTCTCACCGGAAGGAAGAATTTAAGATTTTTGTAATGAGCTGGGGCCGCCAGTGGTGGATTTATCGACTATTATTTGTATCGATTTTTTTGAGTATGTCGTTGGGGAGTCATCTGGTATGACTTGTTTTCTTGGCTCTTAGTTACCAGTTTTGTGTTGGATACATGCGATTTTGATCGGCAATTCAGTTTTCAATTAAAAATCAAGTAATTGAGTGTCGAATTTTATTTTGAATAACCCTACATTTTGTGGCGACCGTGACAGGACATTGTTTGTGATCGAAAGTGAGCCTTTACGAAAACGCGAGCTCTCTTATTGATAAAGAGCGTTGTGTGTCTTTATTTAGAGGAGAACTTTTACTTTCTTCAAATCAACTGAAAAGGTCTGATGTAACAAGTACGCGGAACTGTGACTAGCAGGTCTGAGAACGGATCATTTCATGTACCTATGTATCTCTATCAAGGATCACAATAAAGGACCAGTATATCTCCAACTACTCTTGATTAATAATTGCTCCCGACTAAATTTAATGTTACATAAATCCCCACCCCTATCCATCGGATCCGGAAGTGAACCCCCCTATGTCCTTCCACGATAACGGAAACTTCTCAATACGGGAGGTGGGTTCGATCCATTGAGCCGTTTTTGGGAATTTTAATTTTTTTTTATTTCGGCTTCCCCATAAACCCCCACCCCTCTGCATCGGATCCGGAAGTGAACCCTCCTATGTCCTTCCCCGATCACGGAAACTTCTCAATACGGGAACGATCCATTGAGCCGTTTTTGCGTCATGGAAGGACAGACAAACAGACAGACAGAAATGTATGTATACACCAAATTCAAAATCGGCATGTTTCGACTCCATTTCACGCGACACGAATAACTGTAGTGAAATTTGTCGAAAATACCCAAGGAACACGAAAATCGTCTCTAAATTTAGTTATATAGATAAACAGACAGGCAGAATTACGACGTTAATAATTGCATGCCAAAGGCCGAACATAGTCTCCTTTTCTTAACTTCGAATTTTCGGTTCGTATTGAAACTGAGGGCTTCGTCTCGTCGTACTCAAGATGCCAAAACCGTCTTAGGGCACAAACGCACCTTAATTATGCAAATTCCAGTTACAGGTTTCATGTTAACAATAACTATCGGTCCGCCTTCATTACCACTTTTTTCCCAGTCCCCTGAGTCACCACAACAACATTGTTAGTTCTCTGGTTGGAAACATCTCCATCCACTTGTATCGGCCTTCACCAAGCTTACCTCCACTAACTTTACTCAAGCGGTTTCATTGTAGTGGCATAATCATCAAATGAATAATTTGTTTCAATACCTACCAGAGGGGTTCGTTACGATATAGAGGAGTGTGCCCGGGTGACCGGTGAATATTAGAATAAAATAAGTTGTTGCAGTGTTGGCTAAATGTATATATAGGCTTCAGGCATTTGTTCTCCAATACAAATTATTCGAAGTGATCGTAACATTTCAACATCGTAACAATTCAACATAGTAACATTTCACTTCAAGATCGTAACATTTTTTATATGAATGCATAATATTATTGTATTTTTGTTAATGTATGTGTCAATCCAGGCGATATCTAACCATGGCTACATGATGATAGTTGCTACATTTTGTCAACTGTTGATCTAAACCAGAGTTTTTAAGTATGAAAAATCGAAGAAACTCTGTATGGTAAATTTATATGTTGATTCCACAGACTTTTTGGCTGCGCTCATATTTGCTGTATCGATTTCTGTGTAATTTCGATCTGTGTAATTTTTAGTTCACTTTTGAATGACCTGAAAAATTACGAATCTTTTAAGACCAATTGAATTTTTGTACGACCAGCTGTTCGTTCACAGTGAGCGCGCAAAGGTTTAGGAGAACTAAACTTCGGTTTAAAACGGCCGTTAGGTGGGTCAAACCCCAGCCGCCCTACATAAAACTAGCTTTTTTCCATCCAGCTATTGACTTGAAATTTTGAAAAAAGGTCAGAACTGGATCACAATGCAATATTCACTCGGTTTATTGTCTGTAAAATTGTTTAAATAATACCTATTTGTTTAAACAATTTAAATTTTGATGATGAGCTAGACACTGGAAATTTTAAATATAGGTCAGAACTGGATGACATTTCAATATTCACTCGGTTTGTATGACACGGTATGAGTATGGTATAGTATATTATTGTATGTATGATTTGGTATAGTACAGTATGGTATGATAGGAACGAAATTCGTATGGTATGGTATGAGTACGGTGAGAATATGCTATGGTCCCGTTTTTAAACACAGTCTGGTATAGACAGAAGGGTGATCTGCACAAGGAAGATAATAAACCGTTGTGTCAAGAATTTGCAGAGTTTTTTTTATTCGATTTTCTGAATCTACGTATCTTGAAACGTAAACCACCAAATTTTGAGGGGGGGTTAAAAAAAATTTTTCTTTGGGCGATTCCAATGGTTCATTATCGAAGATAATAAACCAAAAGTTGCTTACTGGGCATAATGACTGATACAATAGCAAAACATTCGTCACTAGACGGTCCTTTGACATCAACTTTAAAACTGTCAGTTTCCACCAACAACTACCTGTGTTTACCTGCGTATTTCATATAGAAATAATGTCCATACACATTTACACGAGCAATCTTGTTTAAAATTCAGCAATAAACCTCCACAACCAAAGAATTGTTGTTATTGAACCTCCCAGTTAATTCGATGTTTTACTTTCCACCACAATGGGAATTCCTTCCAATAAGATTTGGGACCCCTACTCAAAGATTATGTCCAGGGTCTTGTAGAAAATTGTCGGAGCTGGCAGATATGAGTATCTTGGCTCGCTACAAATCTGAATCAACCATAGTACCTATTCTAAAACCTTGAACTCACAGCCTCTTTCCAAGTGGAATGTTGTTATATGAATACTTGGAAAATTCGAGGACTTACTTCTTGACTAGGAATTCAATTACTATTTCAATTCATTACGTGGCTTATCATAAAGCAGAATACATTTGGTTAATGTAAACATGTAAACATTCTTTCTGGTTTTAAATGCTATCGATTTGGATTCAAACGTTTTTGAAATAAATTTGATTGATAATATCAAAATTTTAAAGGGTGATTCAATTGATAAAATGTAATGAATGAATAAACTTTCAAATCACGCGCAATCTTTCCATTAGTTTTATGGATATTGAACGCAATGATGAGCAACCGGAATTTTCCATCTTAACTGAATTATAAATTCTCAGTGTCTATTTCATTCTTTATTTTGAAAAAAAAAAAAAAAAAAAAAAACCAGAATGAGGTCTTATAATGTTGATTAATATTCATCGCTACATTTCACGAACTGTGCTAAGATATCGATCGATGTTATCAAAGTACATTGGTTCATCATCTTCGATAATGAACCATTGGAATCGCCCAAAGAAAAATTTTTTTTAACCCCCCCTCAAAATTTCTTGGTTTACGTTTCAAGATACGTAGATTCAGAAAATCGAATAAAACAAATCTGAAAATTCATGACACAACGGTTTATTATTTTCTCTGAGCGGATCACCCTAATCCAATTAACGAACTGTTAGATGAAACTCTAGCTCATCATCCAAATTAAATTTATAATACCATACGAATTTCTTTCATATCATACCATGCTGTACTATACCAAATCATACATACAATAATATACCATGTCATACAAACCGACTGAATATTGCATTGTCATCCAGTTCTGACCCATTTTTAAAATTTCAAGTCAATAGCTTATTATTACAAAAAGGTATTATTTTGTGGGAATGATTAATAGCACTACTAACTACTTTTAAAGTAGGTATAGATAAGTAGGCACCGGCACTCCTATTTTTACTACGGACTTTATTACAGTCAATACAAGGCAACTTTGAAAAGGAAGAGAGAAGAGTTAGCGGGAGACAAAAGATCGAATCGGGGAGAAAGAAATCGGAAAAGCAAAAGAACTAATTAGTCATAAGCTGGTAGTCATTGACAACGTGTATCAGTGGTAATCATCAATTCTGGTGTTATTTTCTGGTGATGTAGAGGTGAGGTTAGTTGTCACCACAGTACTCCCCTCCCAGTCAGTATGACGGTTACGTGAGGTACCGAGCTGGAAAGCGTACACAGCGGCCAAGGCGGGTGGTTGACGTTTGCACTGGTTGGTTCGGAGGTTTGCACAGCTGAGGAGGTGGTGAAGCTGTAGCCGTCCTAGTTGGGACAGAACTGGCTTCAGAAGGGGAGGCAGTAGGCTGGCTGGTTGCAGGTCTTTCAGCTGGAACGGGAGAGTCAGTCTGGAGGAGAAAAGCAGGCTTAAGCCTATCAATGGAGATAGCCCGTTCTCCTTGTGGCATGATAACCTTGTAGACTTTGTCTGTTCGTGAGGCTACACGGTATGGGCCATTGTAGATTGGCTGCAAGGGTTTGCGTACCGCATCTTGGCGGACAAACACATGGGAGCATGTTCTTAGATCTTGATGAACAAAGGCAGACTTGGTGGAATTGTGTCGAAAATCAACTGGGCGGATGTTGCGGACGTGTTCTTTGAGTTTGTGTAAGAGTGAGGGAACATCGCACGCAAGGGTTGAGTCTTCAAGGAAGTCTGAAGGGAGAGTGACAGGTTCACCGTATATCAGTTCAGCCGGAGTGGTGTGATAGTCAGGAATCACATACGACCTTAGGCCTAGCATGACGGTTGGGAGTTTGGCAACCCAATCTCCATCCATTTGAGAACGCAGTGAGGCCTTGAGAACGCGATGCCATCGCTCAATTGCACCATTGGCAGCTGGGTGGTATGCTGTTGTTTTAATGTGGTCAATTCCAAGGAGCTTTGATAGTTCAGCAAAAAGTTGGCAATCAAATTGCTTACCACGGTCTGTTGTTAGGAAACGAGGTACTCCAAATCTTGATACCCATGTGGACAGTAGTGCAGACGCCACAGTTTCAGCCGTAATATCAGGAAGTGGCGTTGCCTCAGGCCAACGTGAAAATCTGTCAATAATGGTTAGCAGATATCGGTTGCCCTGTGATGGTGGTAGAGGTCCAACAATGTCCACATTTATATGGGAAAATCGTCTGTCTACTTGAGGATAGGTTCCAATAGTGCTAGATGTATGCCGCCAGGTTTTCACACGCTGACAAGGGATGCATGACTTTACCCATAAGGCAACATCACGCTTTAATGAAGGCCAGCAGAAACGGTCTTGAACACTATTGACTGTGGCAGCAACACCCGAGTGAGCCATCCCATGAATAGAGTCGAACACCTTACGCCGCAACTGTGTGGGTATGAATGGTCGAAGTTTACCAGTGGAGTTGTCACAGAACAGCTCCAGGTTGTCAGCTAGGGTGATTGCCTGAAACTGATATGAAGAGTTGGTAGAATGGCGCAAGTGTTGGAGTTCTAGACAGGAGGATTGTGCATTGGCAACCTCCTGTAATGAAATGGCACTAGGCATAGACATGCTTGAGATGGTTGGAATGCGAGAGCATGCATCTGCCGGAATATTAGCCTTTCCAGGCACATACCGAATGTCGGTTGTAAATTGTGCAAGGAAATCTAGGTGTCGTAACTGCCGCGGTGATGCCTTGTCAAGTCTCTGGTTGAATGCATATGTCAAGGGCTTATGGTCTGTATAAATTGTGAATGGCCTACCCTCAAGCATAAATTTAAAATGTTTCACTGCTTGGTAAGCTGCTAGTAGTTCCCTATCATAGGTACTGTATTTGCGTTGGGCATCAGAAAGGCGCTTGGAGTAAAATCCAAGGGGCTCAAGGACAGAATCCCGAATTTGCTGGAGTGAGGCACCCACTGCAAAATCAGAAGCATCGACAGAGAGGATGATTGGCAGGTCAGTTGAGGGATGAGCAAGAAGTGTGGCGTTTGACAGTTCATGCTTGAGGAGATTGAACGATTCCTTGGCGTCCTCAGTCCAATCCACGTTCCGTTTGTCACGTTTTTTCACTGGCCCTGCGCATAGATTATACAGAGGTTGTTGAGACGTTGCAGCATGTGGGAGAGAGCGACGATAAAAATTAACCATCCCAAGAAATCTCCTTAAATCTTCAATCGTTTTTGGAAGTGGGTAATCTTTAATAGTTTTAACTTTGTTAGGTAAGGGCAGGATTCCAGAACTTGTTACTTGGTAGCCGAGGAAGGAAACCTCAGGCACACCAAATTCACATTTAGCCAAATTAATGCAAATACCATGGCTGTCTAAGCATTGAAAAAGTTGACGCAGATGACATTCATGTTCTTTTTGGGATGAAGAGGCCACAAGAATGTCATCGATGTAGCTATAGACGAACGGCAGATGGCGTAAAACGGCATGTAAGTATCGTTGGAATGATTGAGCTGCGTTCATGAGGCCAAATGGTAGGAGCAAAAATTCAAAAAGTCCAAATGGAGTTGTGACAGCGGTCTTGGGGACATCTTCAGGAGCAACGGGGATGTGATGGAACGCTCGAATTAAATCGATTTTTGAAAAAATTGAGGTACCACTGAGCTGCGAGTTGAAGTCATGGAGATGTGGTATAGGGTACTTGTCAGGGATTGTGCGAGCATTAAGGGCTCTATAATCTCCACAGGGTCTCCAGGATCCATCTTTCTTTGGAACAAGATGCAATGGATTGGACCAACAACTTTTGCTTGGTTGGCATATGCCCATATCTAGCATAAGCTGAAACTCAGCTTTGGCCTGAGTTAGTTTGTCCGGAGTGAGGCGTCTTGGTTTTGCGGTTACAGGAGGTCCAGGAGTGGTTGCAATTGTATGAAAGTACTCCACCCCCGGGTTACGAAAAGTAGGCCTCTCTTTGAAAAGATTGGGAAACTCACGTAGTAGGCTAGCGTAAGAAAGACTAGGGTTGACTAGGTGAACAGCCGCAGGAATGTTTGTTGTAGGTGCTGAACCAGGTTGGGAGAGGTTGGTGTTGGAATCAATCAACCGCTTGTTCTTGATGTCTATTAGCAACCCAAAATTACAAAGGAAATCGGCACCTAGAATTGGACACTGAACATTGGCTATGATAAATGGCCAGCGGAATTGGCGGCGTAGTCCTAAATCCAAAGTAATGAGACGTTCACCGTAGGTAACTATGGCGGATCCATTGGCAGCAAAAAGTGCCCTCTTGGAAGGAATTTTTGATTTAAATTGTGAAGCGGGTAGGACAGAGACGTCAGCACCTGAGTCAATAAGGTACTTCATGTTTGACAGGCGATCATAGACAAACAAGCGACGGGAGGTAGCACCTACACTGTCTTGTGTCGCGTCAAGGCAGTGTGACACTAGTTTTCCGATTTCTGTGAGAACTTGCAAAAAGCCTCACATTTTCGGGCTTTATCGCCAAAGAGACGGTGGTAGTAGCAAAAATCAGGGTCCTTGAACAGAAAAGTACGAGAGTTTGACTTAGAGCGTTTACGGTTTGAAGAATGTGACCTCCTACGATCTGATTTCAGCTCGCGAATAGCCGCAGTAAGTTCTGAAATCTGGGCTTCGAGTCTTGATACCCTATCATGATTGGTGGAAGTATCCACGAGAGGAGACGATGTAGGTACGACAGAATGAATATTGTACTGTTGAGGTGAGTACTCACGTATTTTATCGGCCATCAATGCTAGGTGGTCGAGGGAGTCATTGCTTGATGCTAAAATAGAACGCACGTGAACGGGCAGATGTTGAATGAACATGGTGCGAAGGAACTCATCCTTGACGTTCTCACCAGCTAAACTCCGCATTTCGCGTAGAAGTTGCGTGGGTTTTTTGTCCCCTAGCTCTAATTCTGTTAAGAGTCGTGTGGTCCGACGTTGGTCTGTCTCTTGAAATTCTCTGATAAGACGGTCTTTAAGGTCTGTGTATGGCGAGTCTGATCTAGGTTTGTTCAAAAAATCCGAAATCATCTCAGCGATATCAGCGTCTAAGGTAGAGAGAATGAAATCGAACTTAGTGTCTTCTTTTCGAATGCGTGAGGTGCGAAAAATCGCCTCGACTTGCATAAACCAAACTGCAATGTTTTTGCGCCAAACTGGTGGTAGCTTTTTGATTGACAGGCGAGCAACTTCGTTCTCGTCACTGTCCTCAGCTGAACCCATGTCGGCTGTCGGTCTTCGTGGGATAGCACCTTCGAAAGGCATTACGGTAAATGAAAAGATAAAGTGATACCTGTGGGTTGATTGCTGCGTTGGTTGCCTTTGGTTGCAGTTCTGAAAAGTCCGACCGGGGTCACCAATGTGGGAATGATTAATAGCACTACTAACTACTTTTAAAGTAGGTATAGATAAGTAGGCACCGGCACTCCTATTTTTACTACGGACTTTATTACAGTCAATACAAGGCAACTTTGAAAAGGAAGAGAGAAGAGTTAGCGGGAGACAAAAGATCGAATCGGGGAGAAAGAAATCGGAAAAGCAAAAGAACTAATTAGTCATAAGCTGGTAGTCATTGACAACGTGTATCAGTGGTAATCATCAATTCTGGTGTTATTTTCTGGTGATGTAGAGGTGAGGTTAGTTGTCACCACAATTTAAACAATTTTACAGATGAGAAACCGAATGAATATTGCAATGTGGTCAATCCCCGACTCACGGTGAAAATTTCCAGTCTGTAGTTTACCGGGAAGATGAAAACAAAGTAGTTGCTGTAGTTGGGGCCCCCCAGACGCCCGACCTTACGGCCGTTTTAGATGCAAAATTTAGTGTTTCTCCTAAACCTTTACGCGCTCACTGTGAACGAACGGCTGGTCGTACAAAACTCCAATTGGTCTTAGAAAATTCGTAATTTTTCAGGTCATTCATAAGTGAACTAAAAATTACACCGTTTCATGTGAATTTTTAAAACTCTGCAAATTCTTGACACAACGGTTTACTATCTTCTTTGTACAGATCACCCTTCTGTCTCGATAATAATGATAATAATAATAATAATGCGTACGGCGGACGGACGTATTTTTTTTAATTCGATTTTCTGAATCTACGTATCTTGAAACCAACAAATTTTGAGGGGGGGTTAAAAAATTTTTTCTTTGGGCGATTCCAATGGTTCATTATCGAAGATAATAAACCAAAAAACAAAATTATTTACTGATCGAAATTGCTGGATATTTTATGTTATGAATATCATACAATACATTGAATGGAACTATTCATGGTAGCATTCTTCTAGAATAAGGGTGAGTGAAGAGGATTGGTTACCTGTTGAGTGTCCGAAGTGTAACTGCGAGTGGACAGAATAAGACGACAGTAACGTCATGGAATGAATACACAAATGAGTAAGCCCCTCCACCAGAATGTTTCAGATGCCCCTCCACAGTCTAGAAGACTTCCGTGGGGCCATCTTGACGTTTTTCGACAAAACGTGAAAAGCCTACTACGATGACGGGTGACGTGACGTTAACCCAATATCTCCCACTCTTGCAACGAAGCCTTGTATTTTTGATTTGGCACTTCTAACTCTAACACTTTTTTTGACTATTCCGAACATGAGTCCGACGATGAAAAAGCGGAAATTGTAACTTATTAGTTATGTAACTCGTATGACTAACTGTTTGTACGTAATCCTTGGTACGCTGACATTATTATCAAACAACCGGCGTGATTGGTTGAAACTTCGAGGGCGGGTGAGGGTTGGTCTCCAGATTTTATCATATTGAAGTATTATTATTACTACAAACTACCTCATCATATCAAACTACCTCATAACTACCTATTTAATCAAACTACCTCATAAATGTACTGACGTTTGCAGGATCAGATTTTACTGGCGACACAATATGTCATATTAATCGATTTCATGATGTTTTATCCCAGTATCAAATGTTTTTGTCCTATATTAGAAGGTATGTTTTGGTGTTGTTAGGAGATATATTTTAGAGTTGTGTAGTTACTGTTTTCAATTAAATCTTGGGCCAAGTGTAATTCACGTACTTCTACTCTAAAACACACCGAACCAGTGAGGATTCAATAGGACCTCACAAGGTCCCAAACAAGATAAATCTGTTAAGAGATTCAATAGGAATCGTCAAGAAAATCGAAATTGGTGAAATAGCTTCAACAATACGAGTGTAGTAACCACCATTACAATCTTAAGCCGCGTTTACGCAAAAGTCTTCCGCTAAGTTTCCACAAGTTGCGGCAATTTGTTGTTTTTTTTAAACAAAATACAGAAACTTTTTCCGTATTCTACTTGGGGAGAGTCAAATCTTCCACTAGATTTTCGTTTCTCGCGGAGTGTCGGAAAAGATCAAAGAATGTTGATAACTAAAAGTGGAAGATTTGTTGCTGCGCGCTTTACACAAACAGTGAAATGTTGGACATTGAGATTTTAAACAGATAACCGAGACTTGTGTACGAACCACCAGTAGCCAAACAACGTAATGTAACTGCCGGCTTTGTGTAACTCCGACATTCTTGACACTACTGCCTAAAGCTTTCGCTCCAATTCTTTGGCAACCAATTTTCCTATCGTTGGTCTAAATTTGAGAAGAGCAACTTCAAGTTTCCCACAAAACATCTTCCACTTGTTGCTCCAATTTCAGCGGAGCAACTTTTAATTTTCTACAAACAATCTATTGTCAAATTTTAGTGGTCAACTTTGGTGTAAACGCGCCTTTACAATTTACATGGTGCTGCAAATTCGCTGGTCGTATTTCGACTCTCTCTGAAAAATTTTTAAACTCTATGTAAATTTAGTGTTTTTATTGGGCCAACTTGTGGGAAGGATGAGATGTAAGGTCATACCCAAAACATACCTAATTTAAAGGGATGTTTAATGAAGGCATATCGTAATAATGGAGGACACCTAGTGCTTTGAAGTGTTAGGGGACATAATTCTTTCAGAAGAAGAAAAACAATGATTCGGGTCGCGTAGGTATTGTGAGGAATCTATCGTGTGATTTCGATAATCATCGTTGAAGTTGGAACCAACCGGAAAGACCCAGGGATTTGGTTTTTAAAATTGGCAGACTTCTATTTGAAACACGACGAGTCCCATATTTGACTAGCTCCTACAGATAATGTCTGTAGGAGCTAGTCAAATATTATGTGGATTTGAAAATGGCTGTATGTAACTGTATGAACATAAACCTTGTAAACGTCCATACTTACCAAATAGCATTGTTTAAATGAGCTGAAATGTTGAGGGTATGTGTGTGCTGGTGTTCAGATATCCCATATATACGACGTCGATGTTGGTTATTATAGTCCGGTGTTCGTTTTAACTAAAGCCAATTTCGTCTCCGCATGCGTGCACTGTTGATCTTTGTTAAATCTTTGACATAGATTTGAAAGTTGAACAACCTATTCGTACTTTGTTGAGTGTAGTTAAGAGTATGCTGGTCTTGAAATATTCCTCACAACTAAACTAGAGAGTTTGATATGGCCTCCATGTATTTAATAAAATGTTGCACTCATCCATCAATTGGACCTTAGGGTGATAAGAAAATCAAATCAGTTGGAGCATAACTTTTCCTCATAATTGATTCTTCAATGAAGTTGATACAGATACATTACAAAGCTAATATAATGTCGTACAATGTGATAATTTTCTGAATTGTCTTTTTCCCTGACACATCCAATCAACCTCGAATATCCAGAACTACTAGCTACTTGTAAAATTCAAATCTTTTATTATAAAATAAGGAAATTCGTCTTTCTAGTGATTTTCCACGAGGGGATAGGAGACTATGAGGAGTAAATGAAATCTTTCAACATATAAAATATATTTTAATGTGAAACACCTAAGAATAATATAAATTATGCATGAACAGAAATAAAAAGGGAGCTGCAACTCAACAGTAGCTAAATAATTCAAATCAGCTAACGCTGTGGTTGAGTTAAAGAATACTGAACAATGATCACACGAAAGCACCAACCTTTCCATCCTTCCACTAGAATATCGAGTAGGCATTACTTACATCCATGAACGTAAATACAATATTTATCATGCACAAACTTTATGAATAATTATATTTTCTCAACTTTTTGATTATACTACTAACAAATAACTAAATCTCAGACAAATTTCTGTTTGCGGGGTTTGAACATACTTACTCATATCAGAAATGCAAACCAATGGTGACTTTATTTCTGAAAGCTAATGCAAGAACTGAACAGAAATAAAGAAAGGATATTAACATCAACAGAGACTTGAACTGGGAAACAAATTCCTGTAACTTAAAATTCCTCATAATTCTTTAGTTTGAGTTCTTTTTGAAGACAATTTGAGTTCTTAGTGAAGAAAAACAGTCGCATTCTTTGACAGAATGATTCGTTACTTTTAGACATTCCATCCTTAGAAATGCAATTTAGACAAGCAAGCTAGTTTATATTCGATGGACAGTTGAGACTCAATCAACTCGGTTATCGGTACAGAGCATAAACGAATATCCTACAAGAGCGATGGCAAAGTAATAATAGCAAGAAGTTGAAATAGCGAAAAATGTGTCGAGCAAATGAAAGATCTTGTTATGAAGCTTATGGTTTCTATTGTAGTACGAATAAATACGTCCATAACTGCTGACATAAATGTGGTAGTGGTGGGCAACGACAATTATAAGTAATATTATAGGCGATAATTATCAGTTGAATAAATAAACTGCGGTAATATACATTGATCCTTGAAAAATCAAAATTACGTGTCATGGGCATGAATAACAGAGGGCCTCCTGAATACATAAACTTCATGTGAGGAAATATAATAATTAGCCACGACGGTTTTGAAAAGTCAGGAATACTATTGAGGGGAGCATATAAGTGAAAAAACATTACCATCACTGCTATGCAAAAGTGCGAATTTGGTCAACTAATTAACCTTACGAAATCTCGCTTTGTACATCATATTGCCGCTTTCCTAATCGAATCTTTTCAATAATTTGTTTATGTCTTACATCATCAATAAAATTATTACATTTAATTCTCCTAAACAATACATTTTAAAACTTTTGTAGTGACTAGTTCAAATCCGTCATCCCGTTAATAATTTGTATAGCTAGAATCATGTTTTCTTTCGTTTCCACCTTTTGAATAATTTATTCTGGTTTCTGTAGTGCATGAAGACGAGATTTACGTTGAGAAGAGTTTGGGATGGCGGGTTAATAAATAATAAAGATCACACATAAGAAATCTATAGTGAGACAGTAAATCGCCTCGGTTAAGTGCCCTGTAGAACATTACCTCACCGGGGGAAAATGTTACGTTTCCGACTCATATGAGTGTACGGTGGGTGAATATAAGAATTCGGATGGGCAGTAGACTCTTTAGTTGAGAAGATATCGTTTCTTTCGAGAGCAAGAATAGCAGCAGTTGAGCATGTAGAATTCGTACGCGCACATCCTGGCTTGAGCTGCTATTCGGCAGTTCTTCAGTTTGTCACTACATCCATCTGTACAAAGTGTAACGAATCAGTTGAATTATATAATACGATTCCTACTGAACTGCTTAGATTAGCGCCTCTTAGGGGGTCAAAGCTTGTGTTGATGGTAGCAAACCCTTCCTGGCAGGATTTTAAGGAAATGCGAGAAGCCATCTCCACATCTACAATATTCACTGTACCGCCTCGTTCGTGAAACGTAGTTCAACTTGATCGAGAAAAAAAACTCGTTTAAGGACCGCATCCTTCAAACTATAACACTGAGGAGAAGAGAGAAACTAATGGTTACATTGTTTGTAATAATCTTACCAACGAATCTGTCTTTTTGTAGTCACAGAACGAACCTATCTCAGAACAAGATACTTGATATCACAAAACCATCATAATCAATTCAATTTTTTTCCGATACATTCAAGTTGCAAAAAAATAGGGTCATTTTGTAGAATTACCGAAATATTCCGGCATTTAGGATTTCGGGGGTTTTTGGGTATTATTGGTACTGTTCAAACTCATATTTCACTACTTACTGCTTCCTCATGGCTTAATGGTCTCACTTTTGAACTTGAATTTCGACTTGTTTGTACATTTTAGCGTAAAGAGGGACTTTTGGGATATGTTAACCTTTAATGCACATCACCGGCCAGGGAGATCGGTCCCACACCAAATTTGAAACCCCTGAACTATGTTACAAGGTTTGGTTTTGTCATGAACTTTCAACTGCGAGTTGACATTCGTGGCTCACGAAGTTTTTCAAAACAGTTTGAAAAAAGCTGAGATTTTAAGACAAATTACAGAGTTAAACTATAGAACTAACATGCGACATTTTCCAGGTTTAAATACGTTTGAAAAAACTACCAAATGTAAAGACTGAAGTTGATTTTCAACTTCAAGTTGGGTGTATGGCCAACTCTTGTCGCCTATTGTTCCTGCATCGGCCTTCCTCCGCACTATCAGCTATGTCAGTCACGATCATCTTCAATCTCAACTTCCGCTCGACCGACTACCTATAGCATTCCATATCCTGCCACGCTTCTAAGAAACAGCAGCGTTACGCAGAACTCGTCTTAAACAAGAGCCCCAAGCAAAAGATTTTCCTTTTACGTCAAAATTGGGTTCCGTTGTGGCATTACTTGTATTAGGACAGGTGTAATAAACCAGTAGCTTAAAAAGTACAACTTAATATTGATTGAAATGGCTGTATTTGATTTACTGTACTCACATCGGTTAAGAGATACGGTGATATTGCCAGGCTGGAGTTGGTTGCATGAATCCATCTCACAGTACCTTGAGCTCGGCGGCTGAGGCTCATTGTAGCATTTAGCAGACTCTTGATTTTTATGGTCTAAACACACTACTCTTCTTTCTTGAATACCATTGCATCCTTGCGTGCACTAAAACACATTGAATTTTGATTTCAGGCAACCCTAGTATGCTGATATATGCCGGGGACCTATGGGGGAAATACCAACATACTGACTGGGTAAACGGTGACTGGCAGGCGAGAGCCAGAATGTGGAGCAGGTAAACCGATCAGTGATTTTCTGCGTATAAAATCCGAGAACCAAGACGAAAGGCGGTGAAACAAAAACTCTTTGTAGCATGAATGCTTTAGCTGAAATTTTAATATAGTTATAGCTGGTAATGCGATTCGACGCTTTAAACTTGAATAAAAGTTGTTGACGTTGGCCGTTTCCAGTTGAATGAATTTAGAGTGACGGTACAGTAAGCACGGTCGTTTGGACCCAACCCAAAAGGCTTTTTGATTTTTGATTTTTTGATTTCCCCAACCCTTCTGATTTTTTTTGGGAATCTTTTCTTCGAGGTCTGAACAGACGGGGAAACAGGCTATTCAAGTTTACGCAAGAATTTGTTAAGAAATATATTCTTTATTCATTAATTATACCGGCATATCAGTTATCAGCCCGTACACCAAAGGTACATGCAGTGTTATATTATATTGAAGATTTCTGTGAATCTTCCACGAGAGGATTTCATAGCGAACAAGCTATGGAATCCGTGAGAGTACATTCTGATTTTAAATTAATATGGAATGAATATATGGTTTCTGAGCTCCACCCTGATTATGAAACAAGGTTGTTGAAAGCTGTTGTTGAATATAATGTACAATACATAAAGGTTTTGTTTCCAATATTGGTGTATTTAATGAATATAGAATATATTTCTTAGCAAATGTATGTGTACCAGATTTTCATTAATGGCCTCGGAGCCTTAATGGCGCTCGAGAAATTACTTCATAAGAAAGAGCGTGAAAAAACTGTCTTACCGACTTACCGACTGTAGAGAATTTAAGATATCACTTCTGAAAAACAATCGTGAATGTATATTAACATGTAAACATACACGTAAACACAAACATACACACGCACGCGCTTCCGAGCGCGTTCTAGCGAGGATTATTTTGTGGTTGTGTGTATGAGTTTATGACATAGTGTGTACGAGTGTTTTTATGGGCCTATTTGTATTTCTTAGTATCTGTGTACTCATTTAAACTAAAATCAGCCACGCGCGCGCGAACACACACATTTATAAATTTTTGAAAGTTAGCGCGTAAACTTGAATAGCCCGTTGTATGATTTTGGTAAAGCATTTCCCCGTCTGTTCAGACTTTGAAGAAAAGATTCCCAAAAAAATCAGAACGGTTGGGTCCTTCTTTCGGGTCGGGTCGCGTTCTAACGACCCGTGTATGCTTTTCGTGCTTTTACAGAAAGTGTGAAGTGCTGTTAACGACAGACAAGGACGTGACGCCGATTTTATCTTTCATACATGAGCAAAATCATGAACCACTAGTCTGTCTACTCGGATTACGGAGAACCATTGCATATGCCACATCTAAACATTATTAGCTGCTGCTCATTATAATCAGATAGAATAGCCATCCCTTACACAGTCTGTAAAGTCTAATTATTCAATTAGCTACCAACATGATTTGATATCCCGTTTCCTCCTGTAACATCAATATACGTAGATGCATAAATATACATAGATTCGCAAAAAAGCTCCAGGACATTTAGTAAGCCATCATTATAGACCTAGCTTGTATAACGTCAAATTATGGAACAATATACCAGGGAAGCAACATTAATAAAAGCATAGTCGTAGGTTACAAGTTGGCAATAATTGCTAACTTGTAACCTACGACTATGCTGTTATCAATGTTGTTTCCCTGGTATATCTATATAACTAAATTTAGAGACGATTTTTGTGTTCCTTGGGTATTTTCGAAAAATTTCACTACAGTTATTCGTTTCGCGTGAAATGGAGTCGAACCATGCCAATTTTAAATTTGGTGTATGTCTGTCTGTCTGTTTGTTTGTCCTTCAATCACGCAAAGACGGCTCAATGGTTCGAACCCTTCTCCCGTATTTAAATGTTTCCGTGATCGGGGAAGGACATAGGGGGGTTCTCTTCCGGATCAGATTCATGGTGAGGGGGGGGGGGGTTATAGGGAAACCGAAATATAAAAATCTTAAATTTTTCCTTCCAGTGAGACAGATGAATATTATTTTTGGTATTTAATGAAATATTAACGAATAAAACATATTGAAAAGCCTCAATAACTGAGTGGGATAAGAGAAATGAGTACGCAATTTCGGGGGTATATAGGGAAGCCGAAATAAAAAAAAAATTAAAATTCCCAAAAACGGCTCAATGGATCGAACCGATTTCCCGTAATGAGATGTTTCCGTTATCGTGGAAGGACATAGGGGGGTTCACTTCCGGATCCGATGCATAGGGGTGGGGGTTTGAATGTTACGCCATGAATGTTAGAATCGTATCCATCCCGTATCCATCCATGCCGTCCGGGCAGGTAACAGAGGTAGATGGACACACCACCCCGAGTTCTGCCCGTCAGCGACGGGCCCGACAGCTAGTTGTGACATAATTTGACGTTATAATATAAGCTAGGTTTAATATAGCCATTCCACCTGATTTGGTGTATGCACATGATTAGGTCCTAGATCCTATAACGAAACATCGTGGATCTAATCTTCTGATTTTGTACAAACCATACGACAAAAATTTGCTCTATGCTGCTTTCATTATACTCTTATTTGGGTGATGTTGTCCATGAACCGTCAGGAACGTACTACAACTTATTTTTTGCTCTGCTCAAATAGATAATCAGAGAGAATTACTTCCTTTCATTGTGGAACATGCATAAGTTCATGTATACTTCTAAATACAGTTAAATATAATATGGGGGGGGGGGGGGACTTGACGGTGTAGCGAGCTAGGGCTAGAGCTTTAGAAAGTTGAAGGATTTTCCTTAGAAGTACCTGACGTATGGCTCTTAATATTTCAGACTGACCTCTCCCCATTCACTGGTAAACCATTCAACTTGACATGCAGGTAGTTCGCAGTACTCTCTGCTCACAGGTTTCTCGGATTTGTTGCATTTGGCCTCATTAACAATGGCGGTCTCTCCATTAATGGTGCTTAGGCAGATCACCCCTCTTCTTCTTTCACCCCAACCACACTTCCCTGTACACTGCAATGTACAGACAAATAAATTACACTATGCATATTCCACCATTCAAACTTACAGCAATTTTTCAGCTACATTCAATTATTCCAATACACTTATTGGATATATAAGTATATCCTTGTAAATATGAGCGTGAATCAAACGGCAGAATTTCTGGCAATTTTTATAATAAACAAATTAGGCTGATTAAAACAAATCAGGGTTTTATGGTATGGTTCTGAGATATTTTTTTGTGAATGAATGACTGATTACTGTATAAAACTACTGATTACTGTATAAAACCCAAGGCCGTTACAAGGTAGGCGAACAGAAGAATTTATAGATAATATAGAACACATTTATAGTAAAATCTCAACCAGGATTTGATGCAGCCAGGCAAAGGCAAATCGGCTTCCCCCATTGGTGTTGTAGGCAAGGTACGCGGCAAGAATCAACCGCATTGCAGGAAGCAGCGCCTTATTGGATAGGGAACTATGCACTGTTTGCAATGCTTGAGTGCGAGGCTAAAAGAAGATACAAGGGAGCTTTCGGTGTGACGACGCACAGTGCTTCGAGTAGGTAATGGAAAAAAATGAAATAATCAACATTTTAGTTAACCGAAACTACCTATGTGGGCTTGTTCAGAGAGGTCTATAGTTGAGAAAAACAACACTAGTTGGACCGAGATAAACAACCAGTCATGTCAATACCTGTAAACAAACGTATAATCTGTTTTACGATGGGAGAATTCATTCCAGTAGTGACTGTCTCGCGAAGAGAAAACTTGTTCGACCTCCCAAAATCTATGGCTGCGTCATCTGGAGGTGTGTATTGTTTTTAAAAATCTTTTTCTATTTAGAAATACGATTTTATTCAAATCAACGATTTGTCAACTTCAAAAAGCATTTTCTCCAAAAAGCTAAAAGTGGTCCTGTGATTTTGGTTGCACATTGTTCAGTATATTTTATCGTACAGCCTACACACATATCCTATGCAATGCACTTGTTATCCAGGCAGTAGATGATAAATCTTTACACGAATTTAATTATTCAATATTGTATTGATCATGAAAACCTCAATGATAAATGACAGTAATGATTACTCACTTTGCCCCAAGAGCCTGTGAACCATTGTCCTGAGCAAATTTCCTGTTGAGCTTCACATTTCCTGCTCTTAAGCGGCTCGAAATATTTGTCGCACTCTCCTCCACCATGACAGAAAACGCGTCGTTCTTCAATACCTTCCCCGCAAAACCCCGTGCACTGTAAACAAATTGAATGGCTATCAAACTATATTATAATTATAATTAACAATAATAATTATGAAAATTTTCAATTATTGAAAATATTGAAAAGGAGGAATAATGCTTTATAATGAAATCTTTGTAATGTTGTTTGAAATGTTTTGTAATTATGGCTATGTTTCATAGGGTACTAAGATACTAGGATACTAAGCTAATGTACAAAACAAAATATTACACAATATTCAAGCGCATGAATAATATGGCAGTACTGAGCGTCTTGGACTGCAGTGGTGAACTATGACGACTGAAAAATACCTAGTATCCTAGTCTACCGTAGACCAACTAAGACCTAGTTCACTGGAGAGACAAATGGAGTGGTAGAAGACGACCATGCATGAACCAAAAAACGTTTTTGCAATTCCATTGATATGGGGTGGCTAGAAGTTTCATACATTTGGAACAATGAGCATATTTGAAAAAAAGTGTGCTAAACTAGCTGCTCATACAGCTTAGTTCACTCCTTAATTCCCCACTTCCTTCAAGAAGTGTCAATGAGAGAGAGAGAGAGAGAAAGCATGCTTTATTATATATATAACAAAAGTTGTAATACAATATGAAGACGAGGAGTCATGCATAATCATGGTCCGAAGACCGTCTGATAGAGTTCGCTTCACAATCCATCCTTCCAACCAGTAAACAAAAAATCACATAATATTATCATAATATATATCACAATATATAGCATATTACGCTAGTTATAAAATATGTTCCCAGAGTCCATATTCTTTCATAGCCTCTACTCCAAGCTGCCAAGCTACCCTACAAAAATTAACTATTCTAATATCACAGTTTCTTAACATATTCAAATACTCTGGTTGCGCAATTTCTCTTTGGCCTAAAAATCTTTGCCTGACCGTCATGTAGGCTGAACATGTGCCCACAAAATGGAACGCGTTTTCCGTCTCGTCAGAACTACACAATGGGCACGTCTGAATCCTGTCACCAAATGGACGATACCTCAGTGCCAAAAGATCGCCCCGCAATTTAAACAGCCATCTCGCCTCGGTAAACCCCTTTCACTGTAGAACTGAAGCGATTTCTTTCTAGTTCCTCCTCAGTTCCAGATACTGGAGATGATGCTCTGAAAGGGAAGCACTTCTTTCAACATCCGCCCACATACATGCCGATATTGTTTTTAGGGACTCTTCAATCTGGGCCTTCAGATCACGCACGTCACCACTTCTATCCAACGTAAGTTCAGTTTCAAGCTAACCAGAGCCATCAAATTGAAAATGTTATCAACTGTTGAATATTTCCTTCTAAACCCAGCCTGAAATTCCTTTAAAGTTCCACATTCCTCCATCCAGCCCGTTAACCGTTCTGCAAGTAACCCGGTGTAAATTTTCGCCAATGCATTCATAAACGATATTCCCCTGTAATTATTTACTACATTCCTCAATCCTTTTTTATACAAAGGGAATATTATTGATTGCCCAAAACTTTCGGGCGCGGCCTCTGACTCGAATAACTCGTTGAAAAAACGAAGTATCACACCCAGACATTCCTCATTCATACCTTTATAAAACTCGTAGGGGACTTGATCAGGCCCAGGGGCTTTTCTTTCCTTTGCCTTTTTGAGAACATTCTTCAATTCAAACATGGCAGACGGTTCATCGAGTCTATCACATTTCACCATTTGCTGAGCATACGCAATGGTTCCCTGCCCCACTTCAGGACACAGCAGCGACCTGAAATGCTCCAATCGCTTCGCGGCCTCTTGGCTAAGATCGTATTGAGTATCAAGAAGTGTCAATGTGACGGTAGGTCTCGCGGGTCCCAAGA
Source organism: Stenodema calcarata (assembly GCA_963920205.1). NCBI lineage: Eukaryota > Metazoa > Arthropoda > Insecta > Hemiptera > Miridae > Stenodema > Stenodema calcarata. Next base: position 6,779,631 of record OY986057.1, read on the forward strand.
AGTAACATTATCGTCCAGCTTGGAAAGGGATTACGAATAGCGCATCTCTAACACTTGGATACCGTCATATATGCCAGCATGGAGTGATTTATTTCACGGCATAACGATATTAGTAAAATAATAAAACCATAATGACAATGTAGCTGCTCCTTAACCCGCCAGCACTCGCTGCATGATAATATTATTTTCTCTCACATGTCTGTATAAATGTTGGGCTCTCGTATAGCTGGAGGGGAGGGGCACTTCTAGACAAAGGACCAACGACAGTCATGGCCAGTAACTGCTAGGATTCCAAAAATACAAATTTGGTTTTGGTTAGAGCTGGGTTGTGAAAAAAAAACTCTCACGCGCGAGTGCTCCAGTTTCAATTTTTCCAGTCCCTGCAAAACCTCTTCTCACACAAGAGTGCTGCTACACCAATGTAAATTTATTATACTGCTACACCAATGTAATTCATAAAACCCTCTCAATTTCTGTGTGTAAAAGTTTTTTTTTCTTCAATTTCCGGTCATTTATGTTGCAGAATACATCAAAAGGGATAGGGGAAAGTTGCTTGCTGAAATGGTGAAGGGTGTTTACGAAGCAACTGGTATGTTTTCCTGCGTTCAGCTAGTATTTTTTGTATCACTATTTCGTTTTACTTTGCTTTGATTGCAAATTTTCAAACAAAAGGATGTTACTATTGCAATGGGCTCAACAAGTTACAGGTCGACTAGGTACTCTTTGCGATACCCATTCTATCCTACGACAAAATGCCTGGTGCAAATTATCAAGTTACTTCTGCAATGCCAAGGTCAGTTTTTGAAGAATAAATAGATATTTCACGACTCGGTCGTTTTTATTATTCTCATATGACGGATCCATAAATCGACTATTGCTTTTCTAAGTAGGTACCTATCCCCCCAAAAACAACTCCGTTGTAAAAACTGGCCCGCCAAAAAACCTCCGCAGCCGGAAAAAGGAATGATATCCATTTTGCCCGCCTGCCACGCACCTTGCTGTTGATTGTGCATATAGATACCTGATCCTCCTTCCCCTAACCACCACCACCAATGTTTTCCTGTTCCCTGTCTTCTTCCCACAACTACCCTCATTCGAAAGCCCATTAAATTTCCTATCGATCCTCAAACATGCGCAACTCTGCGATGATTTTTTTGACCACCGTTTAACTTTCATGTTTGCAGAAATTAGTAGATTGGGTGTGGATTAGCCAAATCGATTGAGATTTAGTTCAAAATCATTTAGCATAATATGCTATTATAGTATATTATACTAGACATCCTAATGGACATTTTAGGACCAATCGCACCAATTTCGATCAATGTTTACGGCAGTTTTCATTGAAAATATAAAATCCGTCATATCTCCTTTTTTCTTCTTCTTAGGAAGCTCAATTGTATTTCAAATTGAAGAGTTCAGTAAGGAGGAAAAAAGTGAAGAAGAAAATCTGAAATGGCCCCAATTTTGAAGAAGTTATGACCATTTGAAATTCCTGCAAATTACTCTTTCCCCCCTAATTGTGGGTGGTTGGGGGGGGGGGGGAATTGTGAGAGGGGGACATTTACAAAAGGCACTCCGTTGGATGGAAACAAACGTGTGTACAAAATTTCAGCTCGATCCATTATGTCTGCTGGGCTGTAGCCCCGTCAATGAACAACAACGAGAACGAGAACGAGAATACGAAAAACGTGAAAAATAGTGATTTTAAGGGCAGGGTCAAATTTTGAAATCCTATTGAAAAACGGACATCTTCATGTTCCTTTTTCTCGGGCTGTACTGAACCTTTTGCCTTCATTTTTTTTTTTTTTTTTTTTTTTTTTTTTTTTTTTTTTTTTTTTTAGATTGTCAAGCAGATAGTTCTTTATAAACATTGCCATGGATATCCCGGTACTATGAAATGGAAAAATGCTGAGGTTGATGGAAAAACCTCCAAATTCAGGCTTCTAAGCCTAGGACGGGGATAGCATTTCAATAGGTACCTAATGTTTTTGTGAAAAATACGCAGAACCCATGGCAGTGTTTGTTTACTGATGTACATTTGAAAAAAAAAATTAAGGCGATCGGTTGAGAAGAACCTGAGAAAAAGGAACATAAGTGCCAACAAATGTGATTTTTCAGGAAACGCGATTTTTTGAAAGTGAACGATGTTTATCCCCTGACTTCATGAATCGGACTCGTAACTTTCCCAAACTCACTCCTTGTTGCTGTGAGACCGACTATGTCTGGCATGATCACGATCAAGACGATAAAATTAGAATCTGAAGAAGAATAATACAACACAAACCTACTGCTGACCTCTTTCATCTTCCAGCAGCAATAATGCAGACCATAAAACCTATATACACAAGCTTGGCTAACCCTGATCTTCACGGAAAGACTCAAAATTATAATGAAAGTGCCAATAATGTGATTTGGACATATGTTCCTAAAAGAAGTTTCGTCACTCAACGTGTTCTACAATTCGGAACGTACCTACGCTGCCGTGCTGTCATTCAATAAGGGAAACGTGGCCAACTGCGAAATTTTCCGTGCACGTGGCATAGAACCTGGCAAGTTCTGTGTGGAAACGCTGATGAAAATGGACAAAGAAAGGCTTCGAAAAGCTGCAATCGAAGCTCAAGAAAATACTAGAGAAGGCAGAATCCGGAGAACTCAACTGATGAAGAGATTGGAAGACCAGTTCGCCGAGGAAGAAGGAGACGACCCGGGCATCGTTTCAGGGCTTCGGTTTTCTTGGCGGGTGGTACCCTTCCGCGTTCCTATGTTGAAACCTATGAAAGAAAGTTCCCCATCTACGGACTTTTGCTACAGTGTAACACCCTAGATGCGGGACTGCCTGCTATCCCCACCATCGTCCCTTCCATCGCCCGTCTCTTCCCCGCTCCAGCCACTCTCTATTCTCTCCTCTCTGCCTTCGTTCATTGCGTTCAATAAAATCAATTCAAAGTGTTTTTTGTTTTAATTAAAACCCTCAACAGGTTATGCCGCCCAGTGTACCGCGAGTTCCGTATCTGTCGCTATAAAGTATAGTACGTGAAATTCCGCGACGCGTTACCCGCTGCAATTTTTTCGCGAAAGGTGAGTTCTGTGTGGCCGGCCTATTGTCCCGTAAACCTAGTTTTGCGACCACGTGATTCCAATCTTAATCTCTACGATGGGCTCCCATTTTCCATCAATTGAGAAGTTGAAAGGAAGAGAGAACTATTCTTCCTGGAAGATCGCGATTAAAGCATACCTTACAATCGACAACTTGTGGAAATATGTCGATGGCACCGCGAAACTTAGTGATGATACTGCCAAAAACGCCGACCAGCAAGCACTTTCGAAAATTACTCTTCTGGTGGACCCCATCAATTACGTCCATATAGAGAACGAAACCACGTCTCATGCTGCCTGGAATAAACTTCAAGCTGCCTTCGAAGACAATGGACTTACAAGAAAAGTCTCATTACTTCGAAAACTTGTGACCACGAGGCTGGAAAGTTGCGGTTCTGGGGGCGAGTATGTTAATACTATCATCTCGACTTCCCACAGACTGAAAGAAACGGGGTTTATTGTCGACCAAGAATGGATTGGAGCACTTCTTTTGGCTGGATTGCCCGAAAGGTACAACCCGATGATAATGGGAATCGAAAGTTCAGGAATAAAAATCACTGGCGACTCGATTAAAGTCAAATTGCTCCAAGACGTCGAAAACCCATCCAAACCGAGACAAAACGAAAACGCAGCGTTCTATTCCAAAAGGCGAAACAATTTCAGAAAATGCGAGAGCAGAGGATCCGTACCGACTTCAGAAAAAGTCCGATGTTACTCATGCAATGAATATGGACACTATTCGTCCGATTGCACGAAACAAAAATCATCTAAACCTTCATCAAATCGCGAGAAAGCATCCAAACCACCGAATTACAAAAAGAAGGCTTTTTTTGCCCAATCGCCTCAGGGAGAGGACCATGAATGGTACCTCGACTCATGTTCATCTCTTCATTTAACCAAAGACTCGGCATACCTGAAAAACTCATCGAAATCGAGTATGAAAATCACCACCGCTGGAGGGGAGGAATTGACCGCACAGACAGTTGGTGACGTCGACATATCCGTCATAATTGACGACAAGGAAGACTCGGTGACAGCACACAATGTTCACCATACCCCTGGCATTGCGGCTAACCTACTCTCTGTCGGCGAAACTGTCAATAAGGGCAATAAGGTAATTTTCGAAAAATCAGGCGGCAAGGTAATCAACTCAGATGGTGACGTCATTGCAACAGCAACCCAATCGAACGGAGTTTTTACGTTGGATGTAACTCCGAAGCCATTAGTGTCTCTGGGAGACACCAGACCAGCCTACCTCGCTGAAGCCGACAGATTTCTGTGGCATAGACGCCTGGGACATCTGAGCAGAAAAAGAATGGGCCAAATCAAGCACATGGTCACTGGAATAGATGAGGCAGCTACTTGTGAACAACCATGTGAAGTTTGTCTACAAGGAAAACAGGCTCGAAAACCCTTCAAGACACGCGGGAAGAAATCTGAAGGATTATTGGACCTGATACACGTGGATTTATGTGGGCCGATGGAAGAGGTCTCTATTGGAGGAAGCCGATATTTTCTCACTCTCATAGACGATCACTCCAGATACACCCACGTCTATTTCCTAGAATCCAAAGAGGATGTTCACGAAACCATGGAAGCATTTATCACCCTAGCCGAACGTCAGACTGGCAAGAAACTAAAAAAGATCAGATCAGACAACGGCACAGAGTTTGTGAACAAAAGGGTGACGAACATGCTAAAACAACGTGGCATCGTGCATCAGAAATCAAACACCTATACACCTCAACAAAATGGAGTTGTAGAACGGGCCCAACGATCAATTGTTGAACGAGAAAGATGCATGCTAGCGGATGCTGATCTACCAAAAACATATTGGGCAGAAGCTGTATCCACCGCAGTCTATTTAAACAACAGAGCTCCCACCAAGGCAATAAAAGACAAAACGCCGGATGAAGTGTGGAATGGAAAGAATCCCGACCTCCGCCACCTCAGAATCTTCGGTTGTCAAGCCATGGTGAAAATCCCGTCCGAAAAACGTAAGAAGTGGGACCCAAAATCGAAGAAAATGACGTTCACAGGATACGGAGAAAACATTAAGGGTTACCGACTGATCAACCCCGACTCTGGTTATGTCACATTTTCCCGCGACGTCGAATTCCTGGAAACGAAACGGATGAAACCAGTAGTATTAGAAACAGAAGAACCATCAAAAATGCGTTCAAATATCATCCTGCCGGAACCTACTACTATTGACATCGAGGAGTCTCCAACTGATAACGAGAGTGAAGGAGGCGCATCCAATTCGGACACAGAAGGAACCGATCCCGATGAGACGATCACGGAAACATGATCAGCCAGATGTCGAAATCGACATGGAAAACCTACCTCCGAGAAGATCAGCACGTTTGCCACGACCAGAAACTGATCACATCTCATACTCCGCCATGAACAGCCCCCAATCCGCACGAGAAGCTCTCCAAGGACCACAAGCCAGAAAATGGCAAGAAGCCATCTCATCCGAACTCAATTCATTCAAGAAAAATAAAACCTATGAATGGACCGATCTTCCAGACTCCCGAAAACCCCTAAGAATGAAATGGGTCCTCAGGACGAAACCTTCTGACGACAAGGAACCGAAATACAAGGCTCGCTTGGTCGTAAAGGGTTATCAACAGAAAGAGGGGATAGACTACCAAGAAACATTTTCACCTGTCATCAGATACGCATCGCTAAGATATCTACTTGCACTAGCTGTAAAAGAAAATCTACAAGTGCACCACATGGATGTCACAACTGCATATCTCCATGGAATACTTGAGGAGGAAATTTATGCAATACCACCTGAAGAGGCAAAAGAGAAACCCGAACACAAAAATAAAGTTTGGAAACTCAAGAAATCCATATATGGCCTGAAACAAAGTGGAAGATGCTGGTACAAACGACTTCACGAAGTTCTCCTAAAACTTTAACTCCACCAGTCTAAAGCAGAGCCCTGCCTATACTTTAAACGAGAGAAAAATGAAACTGTCGTGATTGGAGTCTTTGTTGACGATGTTCTCCTGCTGACGGACAGCACTGAAACCAAATCAAAAATTCTCAAAGAGCTCTACAAGCACTTTGATATGAAAGACCTTGGAAAAGTCAAAAACTTCCTTGGTATTCAAATCAAAAGAGACGAGAAAAAAGGTACTCTACAGCTAAACCAAGAGGATTACATCAACTCCATCCTCCAGAAGTTTAACATGTCTGAATGTCGTCCCGTCGCTACTCCAATGGAACCTGGAACCCACTGGAACGACGAGAGTGAAAAGTGTTCAAGTGATGTGCCATATCGCGAAGCCGTAGGTTGCCTGTTATACCTATCACAAACCACTAGGCCTGATATAGCCTACGCAGTGAACCAAGTGAGTAGATTTTGTCAAAATCCTAAATTGATTCACTGGCATGCTGTAAAAAGGATTTTTCGATACCTAAGGGGCTCATCTAATTGGAAACTAACCTTCAACAATAAGGGAAATTGTATACCTGATGTTTACAGTGATTCTGATTGGGGCAATTCGATTAACAATCGTAATTCAATAACTGGATGTTGTGTAAAATATATGGGTGGTCTAGTTAGCTGGTATAGTAAGAAACAAACTACAGTTTCTTTGTCCACTGTCGAAGCCGAATACATGGCTCTTTCTTTTACAACTCAAGAAATTCTTTGGCTCCGTTCCCTAATTAAAGAAATAGAACCCGATTTAGCTGAAAAACCATTTCAAATTAACTGCGACAATCAGGGCGCAATACATTTAGCCACAAATGATGTAACTAGTCAGAGGTCAAAACATATTGATGTTAGGCATCACTTTATACGCTCTCATGTTGACAAAGATATTACCCTTAATTACCTACCAACGGAGAAAATGATAGCCGATTATTTAACTAAACCGTTAACAAGAGAAAAACACGAAATGTTCTCTAAACATTGTGGTCTAATATGTACCTGATTATTCATAGTTCCTATTTGTGTTAATTCGTACCTGTTTATTTATTTGTATTAATTGTATTTGTATTCGTTGTGTTGTTATACTTCCCAGATATTTTTGTGAATACTCGAGTAGGTATCTGTGAAATAGATCTAAGAATTTATTCAAGTGAAAAATGGACTAAGAACATTCTCTGCGATATAAAAGTAATTTGAGTGCAATATTGTTAAAATTGCAAAATTTTCTTGATGAACTTTCATTCAAGGGGAGGTGTTGAAACCTATGAAAGAAAGTTCCCCATCTACGGACTTTTGCTACAGTGTAACACCCTAGATGCGGGACTGCCTGCTATCCCCACCATCGTCCCTTCCATCGCCCGTCTCTTCCCCGCTCCAGCCACTCTCTATTCTCTCCTCTCTGCCTTCGTTCATTGCGTTCAATAAAATCAATTCAAAGTGTTTTTTGTTTTAATTAAAACCCTCAACATCCTAGATACCTACCGGTACCAATTGAAAAACTCTGCAAATTCTTGACAACGGTTTATTATCTTCCTTGTGCAGATCACCCTTCTGTCTATACCAGACTGTATTGCAAATCGGCACCATACCATATTCTCACCGTACTCATACCATACCATACGAATTTCTTTCCTATCATACCATACTGTATTATACCTAATCATACATACAATAATATACCATACCATACTCATACCATGTCATACAAACCGAGTGAATATTGAAATGTCATCCATTTCTGACCTACATTTAAAATTTCAAGTATCTAGCTCATCATCAAAATTTAATTTGTATTATTACAAAAAGGTATTATTTAAACAATTTTACAGATGAGAAACCGAGTGAATATTGCAATGTGGTCTATCCCCGACTCACGGTTAAAATTTCTAGACTGTAGTTTACCGGGAAGATGACAAAAGGTAGTTTTATTCTGGGCGTCTGGGGGTTGGGTCACATAACGGCCGTTTTCGACGCGAAAGTTTAGTGTTTTTCCTAAACCTTTGCGCGGTCACTGTGAACGAACGGCTGGTCGCACAAAAATCCAATTGGTCTTAAAAGATTCGTAATTTTTCAGGTCATTCAAAAGTGAACTAAAAATTACACCGTTCCATGAGAATTTTTAGAGATATGACATTGTCAAAATTTCAAAGTTCGTTTTGAACCCCTTCCCCTTGACCTAGGGTTATGAAAAATTTCGAGGATCATTGTGGGGCTGGTCCAAACACAGAAACCAAATTTTGTTATTTTAGCTCAACGCTAACTGGGCAAAGTGGCACGGACGGCGGACGGCGTACGGGTGACGGACGGATTTTTGGTTTATTATCTTCGATAATGAACCATTGGAATCGCCCAAAGAAAAAATTTTTTTAACCCCCCCTCAAAATTTGTTGGTTTACGTTTCAAGATACGTAGATTCAGAAAATCGAATAAAAAAAAATCCGTCCGTCCGCCGTACGCCGTACGCCGTCCGCCGTCCGCGCCACTTTGCCCAGTTAGCGTTGAGTTAAAATTACGAAATTTTTTTTATGGGTTTCGACCAACCCCACAATGGTCCTCGAAACTTTTCATAACCCTAGGTCAAGGGGAAGGGGTTCAAAACGAATTTCGAAAATTTGAAAATCTCATATCTCGAAAAATTCATATAGAACGGTATGTTTTTTATTTCATATTTAGATAGAGTTTGTTCCGTAGAATTTTTTAAGACCATCTGCAGCTGTGTACGACCAGCCGTTCGTTCACAATGACGGCTCAAAGATTGTGCCTCACCACACGATCGTGAATCAAACTGTTGAAATACAGGTCCATTTTCATACTAACAAGCTCTTTGGAACATCATATGGCTTAAGTGATGTCGAGTTTGTTGTTCTGAGGTGCGTTTCGTGCTACGGAAATGAAGGTAATTTCGAATGTTTGTTGGTAGGTACTTCTTTTATAGAAAAATTATTACCGCCGTAGTATTAAAAACCCCAGAATTATATCGTATTAATTAATCATAATTAATAATAATAATTAATAATAATAAATACGAATTATTAATACCTAACAATAAATTATAATAATTTTCACTAGGTACTTGATAAAATTGTTAATAATTAGTGATAATTGACAATAATAATTAATCTAACATTTAGGATCTAGACATTTATACCTAGTGATCTAGACAGAAGGGTGATCTGTACAAAGAAGATAATGAACCGTTGTGTCAAGAATTTGCAGAGTTTTTTTAATTCGATTTTCTGAATCTACGTATCTTGAAACGTAAACCAACAAATTTTGAGGGGGGGTTAAAAAAATTTTTTCTTTGGGCGATTCCAATGGTTCATTATCGAAGATAATAAACCAAAAAAGTGGTTCAAACCCCTAAAGTTTAGAAATTGGATTGTAAAAGTTTAGTTAAAAGACAAGAGAGGAGAATGACGAATGAACAGACAATTATTTTCAACAAGACTTCAAAAACTGGGTAGGGTTCACACGGAAATCTCACGTGAGAGAAAACCTCACGCGCGAGTATTGGCGTCCTGCTGTGGCCAGCGAGTACTTGAGGGTTAACCAACACACAAGATAACCATGTTCATACTAACCTCGTTCGACCATTCGCTGGACACCCATACAGAGGAGCTTTGGTTATTGTGACAGTGATGCCCTTCGCATGAAATGGTGTCTATAGGTTTGTCTTCGATTTGACAGCTGGACGAAGAGCACGTCACTGATCGATTTCGCAATCCTGGTCCACATTTGCTTGAGCACTAAAAAAATAAATAATTGTTTATAAGATCATATTAGCTCCCCTTCTGACCATGATGTCGAATCAGCTTCGTACCAATTAGCTTGGTCGTGTACAAAGGTGACTTAATATGAATCATTTTATAATGTCCACCGACAAATATAATATGTACTCACTTCAGACCACTGCCCAATCGCCCAGGTCCCTATAGTCTCACAAGGCATTGAGGAGCAAGTTTGTGTTGCTGCTGGCCGCTCAGCGTATGTGCACGCCGCTGGGCTCACGACGATGTTGGTGTGCGGGTTGATTTGCTGCATGCATCTAATTTCTCTCGTTTGCAAGCCATCTCCGCACGTCACTGAACAGGTGGCCCAGTCGGAAGTTGTCCATCTGAAACATTACTGTGAATGGTAGTAATCTAAAATACTCGTACATTACAGCCCTTCAACTCATCATCATTGAAATTTACCCAAACATTACTGTGAATGGTTGTAATCTAAAATACTCGTACATTACAGCCCTTCAACTCATCATCATTGAAATTTACCCAAACATTACTGTGAATGGTAGTAATCTAAAATACTCGTACATTACAGCCCTTCAACTCATCATCATTGAAATTTACCCAATGTTATCAAGCAATATGCATGTTGTTGATAGAGCCTTCATTTATGAAATCGCGGTTGTGCACTCAATAGAACCAATGCTTAAAAACTGTATAATATGATTAATGTGGGTATACATAAAATTGGGTTCGATGAATGCAGGTTGGTGCACAGATACCCATTCTCATAGAGTATTTGACTTTTCAGAAAACTCTGGGAATTGATGTTAGTCATCGCTTTTTTAACCCTCGCGTGAAGTGATTCAAGTCATTCCAAGTCCTGTTTCATCTTATTTATAAATCATATTTCATGTTACTTTGAGTCATTCAGGCACCAGAGGTGAGATAACCGTTTTCACGTATATGTATCATGAAGTTTGTATATCGGATCAGCAGTCCAAATTGCGTCAAAAACGACAAGAAGTATTTACGAGTACGTCCTTTTTACTGAGGCCATTATTGGCGCCAGCGGTGCATGTGGTGTCATAACCAGATCGATGTGCCTAATCAAGTTTGGAAATTGGATCAGCGGTCTCAATCACTTTGAAATCACAAACTACCAAAACCAAATACATATTGTTTACTGAGACCTATTTTTTACAGCCCACCTCCAATCTCACCTTTTGTTACTGTTTGTATGTTACCTAATTGTTTTGAGATATTTGAGGTTTTCATCAAGTAGGGATTTTCATTATATTTGGATTGACACATTATTATATGCATATATGAAATGAATATTTATTTATATAAGCTGGGTAAACGTAAGTGTTGCACAGGATGTAATTAGTATGGCTCATGTTGATAACCTAAGTAGCGTACGGTATCTGGTGCACTTCCTCATATTTTCCCCTCTCCACCATTTTCTAACATTTTGAATATTACAACTTCTGGTGGTCTCGATGTAAAGTCAGAATAGGTATTCCAAGATTCCGGGATATTCCAGGATACTCATTAGATACTAATTAGGTACTTATTAGTTATCTAATACATAGGGCCTTAGGGCCCTCTCTTACCGTAACCCTGAAAGGACTATTACAATAAAATTTCCTGGAGACAATCTACGAGTATTAAACATAATAAAAATTCAACAAATAAAAATAAACGTTAATTCTTCTATTTGATAATATTTCTAGACTCTTTTGTTTCTAGTAGCTTTTGTTAAAGATTGCTGTTCGGTGTAATGGGACCTGCATCAATTTATTTCTGGTTTGGTGATTATGTACATTTTTTTAAAAGTCAAAATCATCAACAAGGTAGGTACTTGGGCATCGTAGCCACCGCACATTGAACCTTACCCAACTTTGCACAACACGGTGTCACGTGGTCATCCATTCTCAACCTGAACTCAAATCGTATTGCGGCATTTTGTGCTTTTTGGAGCCTATCTATGCCTTCACTTGTCAAAACAAGAGAAAGAGAGAGAAAGAGTGAGCGAGAGGGATTGATTGATTACATTATTTTATTTATTGACCAGGGAAGGTTAGAGATTGATTGATTGATTGCGTTTATTTATACCACGAGTTAGGAATAGGACCATAAGGTCCTCTCTTCCTTCCTCCCTGTAACAATAATAACTTAAATTAATTGTATCATTGTACCTCGTGGAATGTGCGTATCTTGAAACGTATAACCTCAAAGTTTGAGGGGGGGGGGGGGGATTTTCTTTTCTTGGCCGATTACAACAGTTCATTATCGAAGATAATAAACCAAAAAGAAATTAATAGACACTTCTGTTGTAATTTACATAGCAAATAATAATAAAATAACTCTGCAAATTCTTGACACAACGGTTCATTATCTCCTTTGTACAGATCACCCTTCTGTCTAAATCACTAGGTCTAAATGTCTAGATCCTAAATGTTAGATTAATTATTATTATGAATTATCACTAATTATTAATAATTTTATCAAGTACCTAGTGAAAATTATTATAACTTATTGTTAGGTATTAATAATTTGTATTTATTATTAATAATAATTATTATTAATTATAATTAATTAATAGGATATCCGGCTGTTGGAATCGACTGGGTTCCTTTGTGCAGAACCTGAATGATAGAGATGATGAATCAATTAGAAATAAAATGTACCAATATTATTCTGGGGTTTTTAATACTAGGTACGTCGGCAATAATTTTTCTATAAATTTTATAGATAATTTTTCTGTACCTCAGAACAAAAAACTCGACATCACTAAAACCATATGATGTTCCAAAAAGCTCCTTAGTATGAACATTGACCTGTTTTTCAACCGTTTGATTCGCGATCGTGTTGACAGGTTCATATCGGCTCAACCTTTGAGCCCTCATTGTGAACGAACAGTTGACCGTACGAAGCTGCGGATGGTCTCAAAAAATTCTAAACAATAAACTCTAACTAAATGTGAACTAAAAACTACACCGTTTCATATGAATGTTTCGGAATATGTAATTTTCAAACATCAAAATATCGATTTTCTGAATCTACGTATCTTGAAACGTAAACCAACAAATTTTGACATGGGGTTAAAAAATCTTTGGGCGATTCCAATGGTTCATTATCGAAGATAATAAACCAAAATATCGAAGATAATAAACCAAAATAAACTCACCTTCGTCTATATGTACGTATCTAACAATTTACGCGCTCACTCTGAACGAACGGCTGGTCGTACGAAAATCCAATTGGTCTTAAAAAATTCGCGATCTTTCAGGTCATTCAAAAGTGAACTAAAAATTACACCGTTTCATGTGAATTTTTAGAGATATGACATTGTCAAAATTTCAAAGTTCGTTTTGAACCCCTTCCCCTTGACCTAGGGTTATGAAAAGTTTCGAGGATCATTGTGGGGCTGGTCCAAACCCGGAAACCAAATTTCGCACTTTTAGCTCAACGCTAACTGGGCAAAAATGCGTGGACGGCGGACGGCAATTCTGACTTCCCCATCTTATTCAGCGTGTAAAAACCTTTAATATGAGGTGTCACTTGACAGACCGTTTCATTTTTGAATTTATGGGTGAACCCCCCCCCCCCAATTCCCCCAAACCCCCCTCAGCTTTTGGACATTTCAACGCTGAACACGATGGTGAAGTCAGAATTGCGACATCACATTCCGTCATCAGATTAGAGCAGACTAACTATCAATAGTCCTGGAGCCGAGGCCGAAAATGGGTGTTCATTTTAGGAGAAGGTTTGATATAAAATTATGAAAATCTAGTCAATTCTGAGTAAGAAAATCCAAGTCTGCCATTTCAAAGCGGTTGCTTTCAAAAATGGCAGCCATTTAAAAAGTGACGAAAACGCACAAACATGACCTGTCTTTAGGATGGATGGAACTTTTATAGATGATAGATTATGTCCAAACATAGATGTTTTCACCAGTCTGCCACTTTCAACCGGTTGAAAATGCGTGGCAGACTCAATTTCAAAAATTGCATTTTTCGGGTGTAAAATTTACAGTATTTGGGACGCCTCAAATTTTCACACATGATTATATATGCCCAAATAAGGAGTTTGAGACTTGTCTGCCAATCTAAAGCAGTTGAAAAGTAATGGCAGACTTGAATTGAAATATTGCCAAATTTGGTGATAAATTTCATCAGTTTTAGGAAGATTCAAATTTCAATACGTTAAAGTACCTGTGGTATGAGAGCAATAGACCATGGTCTGCCTTGCCTAGCCAGTTGCTTTCTACCGACAGACTGAAATGCAAAAATTGCCAAATTACTGATCAAAATTTTGTGATTTTAGGATGCTTCAAATTTCGGCTCAACATTGTTCTCCTGCAATAAGACTGAAAAAGAGTAGTCTGCCTTCAGTAACCCGTTGTTTAAGTTAGGCAGACTGAAATTGAAAAATTGCAATTTTCAAGGTCAAAATGAATGTATTTTGGGAAAGTTGTAATTTTGGCATGTGATACTAGCATGTTAGTGTAAACTTTTTGACGCAGTCTGCCATCAATATTCCGCTGCCTTCTGGCGGCAGACTGAACTCAAACGTGGGAAAACAGAAATAATTTCAATTATTGACCATTTTTATGGTAAAAATGCATCTTCTTTAGGACGATTCAAATTTTGGCACATGATACTACATTGTAAGAAGAAACTTTGTGACATGGTCTGCCATCAATATCCAACTGATTTTTTCGGCTGATTATTATCTTACTTACATAATATGTTACAATTTGCCATCCCTCAACACCTTTATTAGCTGCAAGTAATTTTTTCTACATCCATTTTCCTTCATGTCCGACTGTAGAAAATATCTTTAATTTATAAATGAAACAAGGGAGAAGCAGAAAACAGAATGGGAAAACACTAAACTTCGCGTCGAAAACGGCCGTTAGGTGGGTCCCGGGTAGCCGCCCAGAATAAAACTGCCTTTTTTTCATCTTCCAGGTAAACTACAGTCTAGAAATTTTAACCGTCAGTCGGGGATAGACCACATTGCAATATTCACTCGGTTTCTCATCTGTAAAATTGTTTAAATAATACCTTTTTGTAATAATACAAATTAAATTTTGATGCTGAGCTATTGACTTGAAATTTTAAAAATAGGTCAGAACTGGATCACAATGCAATATTCACTCGGTTTTTTTTCTGTAAAATTGTTTAAATAATACCTATTTGTTTAAACAAATGAAATTTTGATGATGAGCTAGATACTTGAAATTTTAAATATAGGTCAGAAATGGATGACATTTCAATATTCACTCGGTTTGTATGACATGGTATGAGTATGGTATGGTATATTATTGTATGTATGATTTGGTATAGTACAGTATGGTATGATAGGAAAGAAATTCGTATGGTATGGTATGAGTACGGTGAGAATATGGTATGGTGCCGATTTGCAACACAGTCTGGTATAGACAGAAGGGAGTTTATTTTTCTATGGCCATAGATTTAGGCAAGTTTAGTTATTTTCCATTGTACATTGGTAACATCAACCGAATCCAGAAATAACATTATTTTGTTTACTTTTCCAACAATTTTGATTATTTATTTATCGCCACATTGCATCCGACATTTGGACATTTCACCGCTGAACACGACGGCGAAGTCAGAATTGCAATCTCGCATTACGTCCTAAAATGGACGAAGCGATTAGGAAGAAGTTGAACGAAACGAAACCTATCCATATAAACTTCACGAATCTGAAGACATACGTAATCCCATTAAAATTTAATAAGTTAATATTAACTCACAAACAGTACCTTAAGCGGACGAGGCGAAATACATTGGCATGACTCTCGACTGCAAGCTGAGGTGGAAAGCCCATGTAAAGAAAAAGAAATAAAAAACATACCGTTCTATATGAATTTTTCGAGATATGAGATTTTCAAATTTTCAAAATTCGTTTTGAACCCCTTCCCCTTGACCTAGGGTTATGAAAAGTTTCGAGGACCATTGTGGGGTTGGTCGAAACCCATAAAAAAAATTTCGTAATTTTAACTCAACGCTAACTGGGCAAAGTGCCGCGGACGGCGTACGGCGGACGGACGGATTTTTTTTTATTCGATCTTGAAACGTAAACCAACAAATTTTGAGGGGGGGTTAAAATTTTTTTTTCTTTGGGCGATTCCAATGGTTCATTATCGAAGATAATAAACCAAAATGAAGTACGAGGTACGCGGTGTGGGTGTGACAGGGGGCGCAGAGACATAAAAGGTCTCGTCGTATGACGCACTAGTTGGCTCCTGCCAGCCGTATTACGTCATACGCTCGTGCGTCATAGGCTCTGACGTAGGTACTTGTTGGCCTCCTGCTAGCCGTCTTACGTCATACGCTCGTGCGTCATAGGCTATGACGCACTTGTTGGTCTCCTGCCAGCCGTCTTACGTCATACGCTCGTGCGTCATAGGCTCTGACGTGCTTGTTGGCCACCTGCCACCCGTCTTACGTCATACGCTTGTGAGTCATTGGCTCTGACGCACTAGTTATCCTGCCAGCCGTCTTACGTCACACGCTCGTGCGTCATAGGCTCTGACGTACTTGTTGGCCTCCTGCTAGCCGTCTTACGTCATACGCTCGTGCGTCATAGGCTATGACGCACTTGTTGGTCTCCTGCCAGCCGTCTTACGTCATACGCTCGTGCGTCATAGGCTCTGACGTACTTGTTGGCCACCTGCCAGCCGTCTTACGTCATACGCTTGTGCGTCATTGGCTCTGACGCACTAGTTATCCTGCCAGCCGTCTTACGTCATACACTCGTGCGTCATAGGCTCTGACGTACTAGTTGGCCTCCTGCCAGCCGTCTTACGTCATACGCTCGTGCGTCATAGGATCTGACGTAATTTCCCGCCGGTCGCTTGTGTTCTGACGTGATCTGAGGGAAAGGGTGAATCAAGGGAACAAATTTTTCCCGTTTCAGTTTATGTGCCAAAGCAAAGACATGAAAATGTCAAAAAAATGTGTAAATAGGTACCTAAGCCCAACTGTAATGTCAATTTTCTGACAATGAGTTTTCGACTATAGTTTTCATACATTTTTACTTAAGTACTTATTGAAATTTGAGACTGATAATGAGCTGTTTGCAAATAAAAAGTCTGATAACTTCATTAGGTACATCTTATTAATCTATTTTCAAGTTCCGATTCACAGTTGAATGTGTTTTATTTAGATGTCGTAAAATTCGAAAACGATGGAATGACGAAACCTGTCGACTACTGACTCAAGTGATACTGTCGACTTCTAACACATGTAGGTCGACTACTAGTGCAAAACCATGTCGACTACTGAAGAAAATGTTGGTCACTGGTATCGACTACTACCTAGAGCATTGGGATTTTTTACAAAACTTGTTTTTCCCTTTTCAAACCATGTTGAATAATATTTCCCGCTGCCAGGTCTTTTAGGAAAGGATCTTGGGTACACAATGAACAGGTTTGCAATGAGAAAAAAACCGAGTGAATATTGAAATGTCATCCATTTCTGACCTATATTTAAAATTTCAAGTATGTAGCTCATCATCAAAATTTCATTTGTTTAAACAAATAGGTATTATTTAAACAATTTTACAGACAAAAAACCGAGTGAATATTGCATTGTGATCCAGTTCTGACCAATTTTTAAAATTTCAAGTCAATAGCTCAGCATCAAAATTTAATTTGTATTATTACAAAAAGGTATTATTTAAACAATTTTACAGATGAGAAACCGAGTGAATATTGCAATGTGGTCTATCCCCGACTGACGGTTAAAATTTCTAGACTGTAGTTTACCTGGAAGATGAAAAAAAGGCAGTTTTATTCTGGGCGGCTACCCGGGACCCACCTAACGGCCGTTTTCGACGCGAAGTTTAGTGTTTTCCCATTCTGTTTTCTGCTTCTCCCTTGTTTCATTTATAAATTAAAGATATTTTCTACAGTCGGACATGAAGGAAAATGGATGTAGAAAAAATTACTTGCAGCTAATAAAGGTGTTGAGGGATGGCAAATTGTAACATATTATGTAAGTAAGATACCTAATATTGTTGGTCTGCCGAAAAAATCAGTTGGATATTGATGGCAGACCATGTCACAAAGTTTCTTCTTACAATGTAGTATCATGTGCCAAAATTTGAATCGTCCTAAAGAAGATGCATTTTTACCATAAAAATGGTCAATAATTGAAATTATTTCTGTTTTCCCACGTTTGAGTTCAGTCTGCCGCCAGAAGGCAGCGGAATATTGATGGCAGACTGCGTCAAAAAGTTTACACTAACATGCTAGTATCACATGCCAAAATTACAACTTTCCCAAAATACATTCATTTTGACCTTGAAAATTGCAATTTTTCAATTTCAGTCTGCCTAACTTAAACAACGGGTTACTGAAGGCAGACTACTCTTTTTCAGTCTTATTGCAGGAGAACAATGTTGAGCCGAAATTTGAAGCATCCTAAAATCACAAAATTTTGATCAGTAATTTGGCAATTTTTGCATTTCAGTCTGTCGGTAGAAAGCAACTGGCTAGGCAAGGCAGACCATGGTCTATTGCTCTCATACCACAGGTACTTTAACGTATTGAAATTTGAATCTTCCTAAAACTGATGAAATTTATCACCAAATTTGGCAATATTTCAATTCAAGTCTGCCATTACTTTTCAACTGCTTTAGATTGGCAGACAAGTCTCAAACTCCTTATTTGGGCATATATAATCATGTGTGAAAATTTGAGGCGTCCCAAATACTGTAAATTTTACACCCGAAAAATGCAATTTTTGAAATTGAGTCTGCCACGCATTTTCAACCGGTTGAAAGTGGCAGACTGGTGAAAACATCTATGTTTGGACATAATCTATCATCTATAAAAGTTCCATCCATCCTAAAGACAGGTCATGTTTGTGCGTTTTCGTCACTTTTTAAATGGCTGCCATTTTTGAAAGCAACCGCTTTGAAATGGCAGACTTGGATTTTCTTACTCAGAATTGACTAGATTTTCATAATTTTATATCAAACCTTCTCCTAAAATGAACACCCATTTTCGGCCTCGGCTCCAGGACTACAAGGTTCAACCACGTTTCTTCATCTTCAAAGTAGGTACATACTAAAGTTTGAGAACGAAATATCATATCGCAATAATTGGAATTATTCCGACTTCGCGATCGTATCAACCGTGTAAAAACCTTTAAAATGAGGTGTCACTTGTCAGACTTTCATTTTTTTAGTACCCCCCTCCCCCCACCCCCCAAATCCCCATCAGCTTTTCGATGTTCCAACTCTAAACACGCCGGATAAGTCACAATTGCGATATCGCATTCCGTCATCAGATTAGAGCAGAATAACCAAGAAGATCACCCTCGTGTTCAGCATAATAAAATACCCTTTGAAATGAGGTGTCACTTGTCGGAATGTTCCATTCTGGGAATTTATGAGGAATTCCCCCCCCCCCTCCCCTTAGAGTGGCCCGATTCTGCCTATCTTCGAAAATTCGCTAAAAGAAATCAGACTTCATAATCTTCAGAGAGAGAGAGAGTGAGAGCGAGAGAGAGCGAGTGAGAGCGAGAGAGAGAGAGAGAGTGATTGAGTGAGTGAGTGAGTGGGAATGAGTGTGAGGGAGAGGGAGCGAATCCAGAGGCCTTATTCCCGAGTCTCCTTCTATACTACCGTAGACTCTGTTACAATACCAAACTGTAATGCGGGTCTACGTGATTGTTCTTGATGCTGAAGGGGTTATCGAACTTTTTGCAAGAGCTTTGGGTAGTTCCGTACTAACGACTAGCCAGTACAACATAATGAGATTTTATAATAAATTAATTTATAATCATTTTAAAATACACTCAAACTTAGAATTTAGTTCTGAAGCAAGTGTGAATCCGTGACCAGTTCGTAAGGATTTTTAACACCTTAGTCCATTTTGGGAGAATGGCCATATGTATCAAGAATACTAAAATGAGAGAAATATCAGGAAGTTACTTACGCTGCTACACATGGGCGACTGTTGCACGGCCGAGTGATTGTTTGAGGCTTTAGAGACCCAGAACATCTTCTGTCCGGCACGATAATATCTCTATCCAATCGCTTACAAACGAAGATAGCTTCTTGAACACCTGTTAGTATCATGAATGATTGGTTAGGATGAAGAAATTCATATATTTCTGAATTCTATCGACTGTGTTCTGGATACGTCAGAAGTACCTCCACGCACCTGGACAACCACTGGTTTACCAATGTACCTACCATGACTCGAGAAAACTGTGCTATAGAATCTTACCAAGGTATTGTCATGTGATAGTGACATATGAACTAATTCAGTTACATGTTTGATGTATGAGGAAACATGTATAAGTAGGTAATGTGGCACGGCATAGGAAAATAGCCTAGGTACCTATGTATTGAAACGGTATTCCTGTATGCATGCAATGTGCATCACAGGAAATGTGTATGTAAAAATAAATAGACTGAATCATTTTTAGAGATTAAACATATTCAACTGCTCATCTCTTATTTACCTATCTACTAATTTCGTTGTTCTTTTGAATCAAGAGTGTTTTTATTTGCAACCAGGTATTCATTCCCTTTATACTCAAATGCGTGCTGTTATAGTCCTTGATTAAGTGAATTATTGTCTATCGTAGACACTGTTACAATACCAAGCCGTAAAGCAGGTCTACCGGATTGTTCTTGGTGTTGAAGGGGTCATCGAACTTATTTGCAAGAGTGGTTCCGTGCTTACAAACGAAGTGTATCATATTATATTACGATCGCAACTCCTTGCAACATTCATTTTTGTAAATAAATGTATTGAATTGAATTGATGATTAAGCATTAGTCATACATCATTATTAATGGACTAAGGTCGTTCCAATGATCATTGATTTAATAATGATATTATTTTTGTAGCTAATACGTACGTATTAAAGAGTTCAGAGTATCAAATCGCCTTACGTGTGCGATGGCTTCAAGTTCTTGGAACGCTCATGAATCTATTTTAATGCAATCGATATCTATTGCCAGACTTGGGAAAGCACTTGACTCCGTTCTTACTCCTTACGGCATTCTGGATTGTTCTATTTGAGCTTTTTGGGGTAGGTGATCGCTATTTTCGTTGCTAGGGGTTAAAGAGTTGTAGTGAAGTCGGTACATGAATCTGCTGCAAGGCTAAATTTTGACTCGTGTCAATTATTTATCGCTCGCGTTTTGGCCAGTTCTTGGGCCGTGCGATCAACCTTCTTCAAATTTGGATGTTCTCAGAACTGTAAATACTTTTTAGCACGTCCAAAATTTTCGAATTTTCGAAGTTCGATGCGTGAAATTAGTTGAAGGAAAATGTAGTGGTGCAACAAACTCAAAATAAAAACGCGCTACTACCTTGGAAATGAAGTAAGAGAGTGCTGATACTCACCACCTGCACAGGTCTTGGTGCACTCGGAATAGCCAGACATGACCCAGTCGTATCTCGATGTCTTCTTTGCGCTTCTCTCAATTTCTTCTTGCGGTCGTCCTTGAGCAAAGTTGATGTTTGAAGTTTGGTAATAGTGGTGTTGATGCCTACCAACAAAACAAATTTATTTACTCTCTTGAAACCTGACGAAATAGCAGATGTAGCGGAGTATAAGGGACTCAAGGGATCAACTCGCACCCATCCTCCAATTTTCGAGTCTAGACAAGCTTTAATTCTTGTATAGAGATGGAAGGACAAAAATTACATTAGTATTTTAATGAAAGCCATAAGAAACCCCTGAAATGGGTGTTCAGAGGACTGGGTATTTGTACCATTCGTAGGGGACCATTCGCATTTCGACTCATCGAATATCAGCTCATTCCGGCCATTCTATCATGAAGTTAATGTGTGTTGCGCGACGGTAATATGGAATAGAAATTTCGGGGTTTTATCGGATTGGTTTAGTGTTTAGAGTGATTGAAAATAAATACGATATTTCAAATAACAAAGGTTTGACTTTCAATGACTGGAGCCTAATAATGCTAATAACAGTAGGAATAAATCGTATTCTACTATGTAGCATCAAATGGATAAGAACTTCGATGTCAAGATCCTGATTGATGACTGGGTTGGAAGAATCACGATTTTATATTAAAATGGATGCGTTCAATGTATTAAATTGTTGCCCCCACCCCTCTCCTTGTAAGAATTTATACGGTTGTAGATTCAAAGTTGGACTACCGTCAGGGTTCAGGAGTATTTGGTTTACCAATAACCTAATTACGATTGTATTTATGTAGATTTGTTTTCTCACCTTATGTGGTGGTGAAGCTCCGGCGGAGGGTCTTGCAGATGAGAGCTCCGTGAGGATGAACGCTTTGGTCCTGGAATCGTTATCTCATAGTGTTAATAGCACCAGAACTTGTAGATGTATATGTGAAAAATATATTTGAGTGAGTGTTTGTTTTAACGTGTGTAATGAGAAGGTGTGCAACGTTTGAAACCAACTGACGAACAACTGTAGTGAGAAATTCAATTACACGAAGCAAATCTATGTGATTCAATACGGTGAAACGAGGTATTCCAGTACATTCTGATGGAAATATACCGCACCTAACTATACAACAAGTATTACGATAGACGCCCTCGGCGAACTTCACCGGGCTCCCCTATTGAAAAACAAGGTGACTGAAGCCTGAGAAACCATTCGATCTTTAGTGAAACATCATCGCTAAGGCAAGCATTCGGACCGCGACCAGAACAGTTTAGCGAGAATGCTCATACTTTAGTTTTGATAGCAGTTTTTTTTTGAAATTTGATTTTCAGATTTTACATACTTTGAAACGTACCTACACACACTGGTTTCATCTTTCATGTGAGTCAAATATGTTTTTTTCTTGATAAATTCCAAAGATGATTATTCAAAATTCAACAATTTTCCAAAGTGATCAATTCATAATGCGAATTTATATTCTGCGAAATGTATTTAGATCAAAAATTCTGTTGGAGCAGAATTTTATGTTTGTTTTTGGCCCAAGAACAACACTTTGGGACCCTATAAAGGAATTACTTATTCAATACGTTTGGTTCAACATTTTCAATTATGAACCGTTACAATCGATCATCAAATTGTCAACCCTCGTACCGTACAAGTAGGTATTAAGTAGATAGGTACAAAATGAAACACATGAGTTATATAAATACAAATAAAATATGAAAAAATAAAATTATTTTATTGTATTAATTAATTATTATTCGGTCGGTCCGGAATCTAGTTGCGGCACTGAAGAGCCTATTTTTGAGCTAGTTACTTAACTCCCCTTTACTCG
The DNA here is from genome assembly GCA_963920205.1 of Stenodema calcarata. Classification (NCBI taxonomy): domain Eukaryota; kingdom Metazoa; phylum Arthropoda; class Insecta; order Hemiptera; family Miridae; genus Stenodema; species Stenodema calcarata. The sequence continues at coordinate 6,802,677 of OY986057.1, forward strand.
AATTATTTAGTATCATGAACGAAAAACAAAATAATGCAAGAGGTAGAGCTGACATAATATATATTATGTCGGATATTATAAAGATATTATCTTTACCTGTTTGGTCACTGAGTGGATCGACATTCTCTGAGTGGTAGTATTCATAAGTGATGCCCATGTTCTCCTGTCTAGTATGTAGCTAAAAAAACACGAATATGCTGTTAAATGTTGTTTCTGTTTGCCTTATGTTTCTGAGGTAACCCCCGTTCATTATTCCCGTCTAGCAATAATAAGAAAAAACTATAACCGAATTAACATTATTCAGTACTGCAAGTAGGAATTTGGAAATGTTTGAATTTTTGTTGAAGACTGAAATCGGAAAACCAGCAATGTAGGTAACTTCGTCTGGAACAAGTATATTCGTTGATTCAGACCTTCGCCGAACGATCGAAAAAAGGAGCTATCAAAGGATTCTGCCTCAGTGCTTTGTGAGATTGATGTTTCTCTTATTTAAGGTCCTATCGTTTCTTATATGCGCATTAGAAGTGGTATTGTATTCACATGCTCTGTGAAATTTTACTCGAAGAAGTTTTGGTTGGATGGTTGTGAAGTTATCTGCAAGAACTATTCCAAAAACTTTCAACGATAGCGGAAAGGGAAGGAAACTCTAGTTTCAACGTATGAAAGATAATACTGCCCAGTGGAGCTGCCACCTGTGTCTAGACACTGGAGTGATAATGAAATTGCAAAGCTGAAGTAGGAGACTCCATGGGCTACACTTATACCAAATCTCAATCGTCCCCTTTTCTTCACATTGATTGGCACATAAAACTTGTCAGAGTTCAGACACTTACCATTAGTTCCATGGGCTGCTTGATTGGGCCTGGAATCGATAATCTCTCGCCATCTTTGTTACGGAGGTAGGTGAAAATGCCAATATCAGTCTGTATCGAGTGAAGGGCACCATCTTTATAGCTCAAGCCGTTAAAAATGTATTTTCCATCTGCGGTGCGGAGAGCTGAAACAAAATTTTTTTAATGGAATCCACAGTTTCCTCAAGTTTTGGTTTCCTCAGCGTTCGAATTTCCCAACTGTTAACATCAAATAAGTGTGATAACCAGCAGTAACCAAGTGTAGTTGGCTATTTTCATCCTGAATACCGCAGGTCACCTACAGTCTCTCCTTTCTACAAGTAAGTATTCGATTTTCAATTCACGATGGATGACGAATTCCAATAAACCTTTTTTGGCTTTAAGAATCAACAGACGACACGAAGCCAATTATCAGATCACCACGGAAATAATATTTCAAAATAATGGTGACTGCTGGTACTCCCGGCATCACAAGGCGCGAAATACTATCAAATTTATCAAACGCTCTCACCATGTAGAGGTATTTGAAACTTAATCGTGAAACGAACATTGCGCCGATCTCTCAGCAAGCGTACTGCTAATTCATTAGTGAATTCATCAATACTTGAAAAATCGAGTTTCACAAGTAACGCCGTAAAAGGCAGAAACCTCATCGAGTAGTTCTACGAGGTTTCACCACCGGTATTGATACACAGTAAATAATTCAACATGTTCGATATACCCTCGTTGTGAATGCTAAACACTATGTTGGCGATCTGAAAGGCGCGTAAATGCCAATCAGTCACCTGGACCTAGATCCGACCGAAGAGATCACGTCGTTATTTTCCACTACTCTCGTGGGATACATGAGTTGTGAGATTGAAGAATTCAAACTGCACTGCAACATTTGTGAGCCCCCATGGAAGAGGCCAATACCATCGTCCTGGCAGGGTGGTTTGTATATGCCGGGGAACCAAGGCACAAGAACGCACACCTCGATCTTCATCAGTCCCCCAAAGTCTCCCTTTCACATTTGCGGTTCAAACGATTTACGATAATCACCGAAAAAAAATAGAAAAAGTTACCGATTGTTTTTGAGCACGCGCGGCATCTCCCCAATAAGACCATCGTCGGAAATGAATACTCGGCGTATACTTCCCAGCTACGAAACATTCTTATAATTCCTAAATATAAGAACTATTCTAAACCTAAACGGTTTATAATATTCCGTATAGCCCTCCTGTTTAGATCAATGTTCTATATACAATATCGTATACCTATAGAACAATGATAAATGATTAAAAATTCATTTGTATTTACTTATACCTACTTATGTCGGCAATATACACAACGGAAAACTCCAAGAAGCCACCGTTGATGTACATGAATGGACGAAGAAGTGGCGGATGAAACTCAATGAAACAAAATCAACACATGTCAACTTCACGAATAAAAAGATAACACCAATCCCTCTGGTAATAAATCGGAATAACATACCATATGCAAATTCAGCAAAATACCTGGGCATGACATTAGATGCCAAGTTAAAATGGAAAGAACACGTTAAGAAAAAAAAGGAAGTACTATCCATCAAGTTCAGGAAACTGTACTCGCTCATGGGACGATGCTCACAACTCAATATCCACAATAAAGTACTCTTGTACAAGACAGTGCTAATGCCCATTTGGACCTATGGCATCCAGCTGTGGGGTTGCACAGCTAAGATAAATATCAAAATCATACAAGCATTTCAGAATAAGTTTCTGAGGAGCATAGTAAACGCATATGAGCGCAGGCTTCTTAAACATCCAAATCCGGCAAATGGTACCACGTCTCGTAGTGCCCACGTCAGGAAGGTCACCCATTCAAGTACCGTCGTTCATTAACGTCGAAATATGAATAATATACCTCTAAATATTATGTACATGATGTTTTACCCTTGTTCACTGCGACGCCATAGCACCAGCGCCAACAAAATGAGTGGGGTTATATAATACCCCACCTGGTACAACTAAACTCACGGCACGTAAACCCGCTCAGTCACTACATTTATGTATTTAGTTCAACATTATTCCTTTTTGTAATAATAATCTTGACCATATTTTCACATCGCAAATTTTTTCAAATCCTCTCCGGGTTGATTTACATACCAAAGTTGTTGAGAGTTGGTCTCATTTGGAGAAATGTCATGTTGCAAGCCGATGCAGGTATCGTCGTGATTTTGTTGTATCCCATAGGGAGGAATTGGTTCTTGAAGAGGCCACGTGACAACGCGCAGAACTCTCCTTCTCGTATTATTTCGTCACAACCAAAACCCTGAAATGAAATGAAATGAAAATAATTTTTTCCTTCTAATATACACAGAACAGAAACCTAATGAATAATTGTGGAAACCCCACTTTTTGGAACGCAGCACCAACGACTACTTTCAATATTTTCAACATATCCCCTTCAAAACCGTTTTGTTTTTCAGTGGGGCCAGTTGGGAACATGTGTATGGGTTGGCGGCGGAGGGCATGCGGAAGGTGTATTCGTGGCTTGTGCTTAATAAACTATCTCTGAATCACGCAAAAACGTCCTATCTCGCTTTTAGTTTATCTGGGTATGCAGATGCCCCTTTGAATTGCTTACGCGTCCATTCAACGAATTGCAATCTGTCTGACTGCCAGTCCTGCCCTTTGCTGCTTTTTAGCACCAATGTAAAATACTTGGGTGTTGTCTTTGACCACAATATGAAATGGAAAATCCAAATTAATGACGTTAATAATAAACTCAAGAAATTATTGTACGTTTTTGCGAGGTTGAGGAGGGTGGTTCCTCCAAGCGTTCTCAGGGTTGTGTATTTTGCGCTGGCTCAATCGGTTCTCCTTTATGGACTGCCGGCCTGGGGTAGTGCATATGTTACCTCTTTGAACCCGGTAATACGCACACAGAAAGCACTATTAAGGTTGATTACGAGCAGTGGGTATCTCGAACATACGCCTCCATTATTTAAAAAAACAAATATCTTGGATTTGTTCAGACTCAGGAAAGTTTCCTCGATACGGCAGGTCTTGAGAGAAAAGTCATTTTCGCTCCCTCGGCATAATCTGCCAACCCGCTACCAGGTTTTTGGATCTATGGTCCTCCCCCGTTGTGCCACTACAGCGGGCTTGAACAGCTATCGTTATTTTGGGACCAAGGCGTTTAATCGATTACCGAATGAGCTGAAACTTAGGCTTCTAGACTATCCAAAATGTACTAATATTATTTTAAAAACTCATTTCTTAAACTCTGATTAATTTTTTTACTATACCTGTAACACTAGCTGTAGATTGAATTGTCGCTCAGAAAACAAATTTTTCTTTTTTGTAATCCTTTTTTTTTCTTCTCAGTAATTGATGTTTATTGGGTGATTTGTGAACTGAACTCTTCTCCCTAACTCGGGCTTTAGCCCTCATAGGGGAATATTTTCCTTAGTTATTTTCACATGTTTGTAATCCTATTATGTTTATCTGGAAATAAATGTATTAAAAAAAAAACAAAAAAAAAAAAAAAATCACCTCGGAACAAAGACACTAGTTTCATTGAATGGGGGTTCGCTTACTGCCCACCACTCCGCTGATGAGCGTACTGTCAGAAGGGAAATGTAAGTGTTGCCTGTAGGTCTTAAAATTTCAATTTGTTTTATTTTATGTTCTGTACCAACATGTTGATACCACTTTTGATACCACCCATGAGGATCTTCTCACTCATAACTTTCGGTTTATTAAATAGTCATATAACATGTATAACTTCCCAATCTACATACCCAATTTCTCCATACCTACACTCCCTTCGAAAAAAAAAACGTCTTTATACATCATTACGGTGGGAATCTTTAGTGTTGTTGAAGGATGATTTACGAAGCAAACTAGAGGGAAAAATATGGCTACTCGTAAATGAATAGAATGCAAGAATGCTGGTGGTATCCCTCAAGTTATTATCAAACATAATTATGTTGTCATCAGTGTTAGTCATATTAGAAATTTAAACCAAAGTGGACTCGATTCCTACCAGTTTTGTAATTTTTGGATGATGGATTTTTACATTTTCATAATTAATATTCCCTTTCATTTTACATAGGAAGATTTGAATTCTACTTTCTTTCTCAACAATAACTAGAAAGTGTGGCGTTTTGAGCAAATAATAGAAATAATAGATGAAATGTGAGTTTCAACTTTCACCTTTATTCATCGTGTAGGCCTGCACATTTTTCTATTCAATTTTTCCGATGAATAAAACATGATATCACATATGTGTGAGAAAATATGAAGATATGGAATCCGGAAATGAACGCAAAAATGAGACACACTTATTTCAAACGAGCATACTTACGTAAACGTAAGGAAATAGCAGCAACATCAAAGTCAAGCACAGCCTGGACATCGTAGAAGGGGTGATATATCTTTCTTTCTCCTAAAAGGGCTCGCTCATCTCCTACAGAGATTTTGATTGAACATTTTAAGTTTGTTCAATATTGGCAACCTCATAGCCCAGAATGGCTGTCGCAAAAAAACATGGATGAAAAGATATTATTGTTCGGGGTGAAATAACATTCGGGAATTCCGGTAAGTACTCGTACATAATAAAGTCTCCTTCAAGTCATCTACTAGCTCTTAGCAGTTGCAGAGGGAAGGATTCGGGTGGTACAATACATATGATTGCGCACCTCAGCTCATGTTCTATACAACGCAAAAATTATAATGGATGTGTATATAACTTCTTGGTTCAACGTTCGATGGGGGTTACCCATTTCAGTACTTAACAAGAAAAAAACTATTCCTGTTTCATCAATTCGATAATGAACCATTGAATCGCCCAAGAAAAATAAACAACCCTCAAAATGTGAGGGTTTACGTTCAAAATGCGTGGATTCAGAAAATCCAATTTGAAAAACTCTACAAATTCTTGACATAACGAATATTATCTTCTTTGTGTAGATCAACCATCTGTCAAGATAACTAAATGATAGATCCGTTATTATCATGAATTATCATTAGGTATTTAATAATAATTACTATCCAGTAGTGTAAACTGTTATTAATTAATGTTAATGATTAATCAGAACTGTTACTTACGAGTATTATTAATAATTATTAATAATTAGTATTAATCATGATTAATTATTATTATTAAGTATTAATAAATTAATTGATACCTGAAAACTATGTGCTGCTGCAATGAGCTGGGTCAGTATCTAGGGACGCAGGAGCGTCCCGCCCGCCAAGAAAACCGAAGCCCAGAAAACCGAAGCGACTGAGACACTGATTACGCGACGAAACAAGTTGGGGTTTTCACCATCCCGTAGCTCGGTCCCCTGAGTGTCTCGAGAGTTGATTTTTTGTACACCAACTCTCCAGGGGCACGTGAGGACGTAAACCAAATTTCAGCTCTCGGGAACATCAGGTGTCGGGGGTATAACAATTTTAAAACCACTATTTTTCACGTTTTTCGTGTTCTTCTTCTTCTTGTTGTTGTTGTTGTTGTTGTTGTTCATTGACGGGGCTACAGCCCAGCAGACAAATCGGATCGAGCTGAAATTTTGCACACACGTTTGTTATGCTCCAAGGGAGTGCCTTTTGACCATTTTTTCTCCCTCCCCCCATTTCCCCCCCAATTAGGGGGGAAATAGTGTTTTTTAGGAATTTCAAATGGTTATAACTCCTTCAAAATTGAAGCTTTTTCAGATTTTCTTTTTTAGTTGTGTTCAGCTTTTCAAACTGTTTAATTTGAGATCAAAAATTGCTTCCTAAAGGGAAAAATAAAGGAGTTATGGTGATTGTTCTATTTTCAACAACAACTGCCGCAAATATTGATGAAAATTGGTGCGGTTGGTCTTAAAATGTCCGCTAGGTTGTCTAGAATATGCTCAATAATTTTGAACTAAATCTCAATCGATTTGACTAATCCACAGCCAAAAATACTTGAATAAATTCCACATCTACTGATTTGGCTAATTTCCGAAAACATCAAAGTTGAACGGTGGTCAGAAAAATTGTCGTAGAGTGGCGCCTGTTTAAGGATCGATAGGAAATTTAATGGGCTTTCGAATGAGGGTAGCACACTTTGCCACTTTTCCCAACGGTTCTCGAGTTATTCGCGATTTTTGGTATAAAAACGTGCGTTTTACGTTTTGCAAACTTTCTGTGGCCGCCGGTAGCCTCGTGGACAAGCGCGTCTGTCCGCGATGCGTGAGATCTTGGGTCCAATACCCGCTGGCGTGAAAGGATTTTTCACATACTTAGCCGTTGCGGCGGTCACCTGGTGGAAAGCAATGGCAAACTACCACCAGTATCATTTGCCTAGTACAGCCTCTCAAATAGTGCCGTTCGGAACCGGCGATAAACTGTAGGTCCCGTATAACTTGTGAAGACGTGCATCACAGGATTATATGTGAGAGGTCGCCAACGTCCGAAATTCGGATACGGCACTCCAAGAAGAAGAAACTTTCTCTTTACACTTTCTCTTCGACACCAATAATTAAAATTATTGTAATGATTCTCAACAACAAAAATTTGCACAATCCCCAAGAAAAAATGCAACAAATTTTCAAAAAATTTCTAATTCAAATTCATTCAAATTTCTAATTCTTTCTATTTTTCAAATTTAATAATAATAATAATTGTTTTAAATTTTAATAATTTTTTAAAATTGTTAATTGTTTTAATTAATCGAAAATTTTAAAACTACTATTTAACCAATTCGCAAAAATTTTAAAACTACTTATTTTTCAAACACATTTCAGATAACAAACAATAATTTCCAAAAAATAATTATTCTTGTCACAAAAAGAAGAAACAAAAAGGCAAATTAGTAGGCGTACTAATTTTTTACTAAATTTTGACTAGGATAAAACTTCATTTAGGAAAACATTTACTAGTTACCTCGTAGGTACTTTTGTATTGTATAAGTTGTTGAACCGTATTGTATAAGTACCACTCGAAAACTAGCCATGCAAAAAGATGTGATATCCCCCCAAAAACAACTCCGTTGTAAAAACTGGCCCGCCAAAAAACCTCAGCCGCAAAAAGGAATGATATCCATTTTGCCCGCCAGCCACATATATAGGATGCTCGGTGCTTCGCACCTCGCTGTTGAGTATGCATATAGAAACCTGATCCTCCTACCCCTAACCTCCACCGTCAATGTTTTCCTGTTCCCTGTCTCCTTCCCACAACCCCCTCTCACCCTTAGTCACCCTCGGTTTCACCTAATATGTTTCCTCTGTTACACCAGCAGGGAGCATAAACAAGCCTGAATTGAAGCATTACTTCATTACAGTTGTACCACCGCTGATTACTCGAGACCACCAGTAATACTTATGTTAGCTTGTTCATCTGGCAAAAAGCTCCCGCCAACAGCATTGAAAGAAGCGTAAAGCTCCCTGCTGGTGTAACAGAGGAAACATATTAGGTGAAACCGAGGGTGACTAAGGGTGAGAGGGGGTTGTGGGAAGGAGACAGGGAACAGGAAAACATTGACGGTGGAGGTTAGGGGTAGGAGGATCAGGTTTCTATATGCATACTCAACAGCGAGGTGCGAAGCACCGAGCATCCTATATATGTGGCTGGCGGGCAAAATGGCTATCATTCCTTTTTGCGGCTGAGGTTTTTTGGCGGGCCAGTTTTTACAACGGAGTTGTTTTTGGGGGGTAAACATTGACTCAACAGGCATGATTCACCCTCGTGTTGACGACATTGGATCTGCTCCAACTTTGAGCCTTGATTGTTAACGAGCGGCTGGTCGTACAAAGCTTCGGATGGTCTTAAAAAATTGTAAAAATTAAAATCTATCTGAATGTGAACTAAAAACTACATCTTTCCATCGGATCTTTTCGAGATATGAATCTTTTTCAAAATATCATAATTCATTTTGAACCCCTTCCCATTAATGCAAAGTTTCATAACGGACGGCGTACCTTCGTACAGGCATATCTTCGATAGGTAATGAACCATTGGAATCGCTCAAAATAAAATAAACCCCCCCCCCCCTTCATAAAAATAGAGGGTTCACTTTTCAACATACGTAGATTCAGAAAATCGAATTTTTAAAAATAAATCCGCCTCTGCGGCACTTATGACATTCGGTTCACGGGTTCGGACCAACCCCACGATGATCCTTAAAACTTTGAATTTTGACATTTTGAAAAAATCTTTTCTCGAAAAACTCAAATGGAACGGTGTATTTCTTAGTTCACGTTTAAATATAGTTTAAATTTTAGAATTTTTCAAGACCACCGTTCGTTCACAATGAGGGCTCAAAGTTGGAGCAGCTATAGTCGTCAACATGAGGGTGAATCATGTGGTAGCCTGTCGGGGCAATGTTCATACTGGCTCAGCTGATTCGAACATCACATGGTTTTCAGATATTGAGTTAATTAATAATATTTATTAATAATTACTAATAATAATTAGCAAATAATAATTATTGGTAATAAATAATATTATTAATCATTAACAATGACTAATAACAATTCCCAGTGCATGATAATAATTATTTACAAATAATGATAATTCGCAATAATAATTAAGCTACATTTAAGTGATCTAGACAGAAGAGTGATGTGTACAGAGAAGATAATGAACCGTTTTGTCAAAAATTTTCAGAGTTTTTCTAACTTCGTTGCACTCGGAAGGTGCAGTTCATAAATTGGAGTCATAGTGATGATTTCATACAGCTTTGCGGAGTTTTGAAACAACGTATTTTCGCACTATTGCAAGAATCAGGGAGGTCAAAGTAGGTAAATCGATCCAACTCAACGCGAAAAACGATACGCTGTAGCGCTGCGGTTCAAACATTCTGAGTATCTCTTTCAGGTTAGCCCATCCGTCCTCTTTCCCCTCGCCATCTCATTACCTTCATCGTATTATGAATGAAACCCTACCGCGCTAGGCGCCTCGCCTCCACCAGCTCAGTGCACTCTACCGCAACCCGCTTCGAGCTTTCATCTCGACAGTAGGCCATCAAACTACCTCGATTATCCATACTCTGCCCGGAATACAGTGAGATTTTATTCTAAGTCGTGGAATACGATGAGATTTTTCTACAATTCAGTGTTGTATTGTAGTAAAGTAGGGACCTGATTGGTGTTGAATTGAATTAGGTAGAGCTGACGAAGTCTCTGAATCACCCCCCTTCCTTTTGTCATTGTATATTTCACTTTTCAAGATTAGTAGGATTGAAAAACAGTTCTGTGCGCACCTTTTCTCCTAACATATTCGAGTGATAATTTTTGTTGTTGTAAAAATCACATGGCCTTCCCTTTAAACTACTGGCCTCCAAGAATGTGCGAGGGAAGGGAGGAATTTGAAAACTCTCTCACTCGATGAATTAAAATAGCCCCGTTCTTTAATCGATTTTTATTCTTAACAAATTATGAATAACTTTTGTTCAATGTTGAGAAACCATTGAAAGTTATTGCTGTTGGCGAAATGATTGAATCTACGCGTTTGAAGAATTTAATAACCATTTGAACGTCGAATCCTTGTAGATAGCTTCCTCGTAACTATTTAGGGAACACCTAGGGACTGTAGTAATGAACCCTGCTACACTAGCTCATCACATGAATCCATGTAACAGAGTTAGGACCCCCTGGGCAGACGTTTCTGGCTTGACCCCGGGATCCAAAATTATTTCTGCCAAAAACTGAACACCTGGTGATCCTGTGTGCAGTCACTGAAACCAGTATAAACGTGACCTAATATGAAAATAGTGGTAATAATAATAATTTGCTACGATAGCTGGTTCCCTATTAGCATTGACGAACATTCCATGAAAACTATAGAGAAGTAAACTTTCCACAACATAATTGAAACAACAATAATTGAAACAACAATAATTGTAGCACGATGAATCATGTTGACGAAGTTGGTAAAAAGAATAACGCTCTATGATTCGAGAGGCGAGTTCTAGTGGTCTGAACTATTAGGCGAGGTTTAACGACCGTTGCTACTCGATGGCTATCGCAAGCTTTCCTCTTCCGCGAGATGTTGATTTATTAAAAGGTCGGGACGCAATGTCGTAAGAAAAGGAACTCAGCATTTTGAAGATAAGACACGGCGAAGAACCGACATCGGAAACAAAAGTCATTGTTCCATAGTTTGGACCCCCCCCCCCCCACCGTGGCAATACACGTCCGACGCAACTAAAGCCTGACAAGATTCAAGAGGCTCAAAATCATCATTCCTTGCATAGAAATGTGCAGCATATCATTGAACAAAAAACAAACATAAGCGTATGTCGTCCTATTTTGGAAAATAGAGGGAAGATCCCGAAATCGCTAAAAAATAACATTCTTATGAAGTAAAAAAAATGACAAATGTGCTCCGAAGATTTGGTTGAACTTGGAAAGCAATTTGAAGTAACTAATTGGACAGTCAGCGAGATGAGCCCCGCCTCCGCTTCATCGGCCAGTTAGATGTGATTGATGAACTGCCTCCTTGTTTTTCGCAAGGTTATGAGTGAGTGAAATTAATTCAATGTTAATCACTACTGCTTGAGTTTTAGTTAGGTACATTATTCTTCAGGATATACTAATGGGGCGTACCTTCTGGCAGCAAAATATCATATCCACCCCAATAAATACTCCGTGTCAAAATCACCCCTCGCAAATATTCTACAGCTGCCGGAAAAAGTTATGACTTCCACCTTCCCGCCCGCCCATTTTCTTCCCAGTAAAGACATCTCCTAACCACTACACAAGCACAGTACCCGTTTCGACATTTCCCATTGGCTCCACTGAGTGACGTTTCTATTACAACACATGTATTAGATGTGTAGTAATAAAAACGTCTTACCATGGCGCCAAGGGAGATTTCGAACCGGGTACGGTGCTTGTGAAGTGGTTAGGACATCTCTTTAGTTGGAAGGAAAAGGGCGGGCGGGGAAGTGGAAATCAAAACTTTTTCCAGCTGCTGTAGAACAATTTTGACACGGAGTATTTTTTGGGGGTTTATTACTCGTATCTTCTCATTAGGCAGAACAGTTGGGCTTGCCTAACTGAATAAGAAGAAGAACAGGGTAAGGGTGAAGAACCGGGGTTTTGAAGTTATACCTATAACTTGGCTCCCTTTAGAACTAGCAACTTGAATCTTTTAAAAGGCAGTGACTAAAGTTGAAACGAAGCTCTGTGCGAAAATTTCAAGTCGCATTCCTAGATCACACTTCTGCTCTGGGAAAAATAATTCATGCCTCTACTTTGTCACACGTTTTGGGAATATAGAATTATCCATTAGTTGAGGATTCGAGTCCTCACAGTTTTTCCCTCATCCGTGAGCATATACTTCGAACATTTGAACATTTTCGCACTTTTTGAGCAATTAAATTAATTTTAACGGAGTTTTGTTCAGACCACGTCAGGCGGGTGCTGTCCTATAATGAAAAGAAAGGGAAACTATATAAAGAAAAATTCTTCTGAAGTTTGGAACAACAGTTCGATCTCTATGGAGACCGAAAATGTCCTAACACTTTCTTTTGTTCCCCATTATGCAGACATAACGTTTCTTCCTGTTCATTAATTTTTGGCAGCGATTACGATAGGTACTGAGCAATTGGTCGTGCTTGGCGAAGTCGGCTAAGTTGACTATGGCTACGTTGTGATGCTACAATGTCGGGGCAAGTGAGTTTTTGGGGCAAGTGGGGAACCAGTTCACTGATTCCATGCTGTAACTGTACCAGTGCTGCCATCTCTGAGATTCTATGTCATGTAGAGTGGGAAGGTTGCAAAATGTCACATGTGTTTTACTATGGATGCAGAGTTAACCGTCTTCAACTTCATATCTATTCATCCTACGTTCCTTGCTGTTTTCTGGATACTTTTTGTGGTAAGTCAGTTCTTTACATGTTTATGCTTCAGTTAATATCCAAGACATTAATTATTCCGTTGATAGTGAAGAAAAATGGCAGAATCCCCACTTGCCAAGTGGAGAAGCCATATGTGGGAAAGTGGAGAACATCCCCACTTACCCCACAACATTATGCAGGGGTAAGTGGGTATGTTCTCCACCAGAAGCGGTTTTTCCTTCTTTTTTTGCAGCCATAAATGTCAAGATGGTACGTCACTTCAACCGCAAAACTGACAGAGGAAACATGTACACTCGAGAAGACTTGCTGAAGGTGGTTGAAAAAGTGAAAGCTGGAAGATGTACCATGTTCAATGCGGCAAAGTGATACAAGATACCTTAAAATACTATAAGAAATCATTTCAAAGGAATAAGGGGTGTAAAATCGATCAGCCAGGGAATACCTACAGCACTTTCGCCGGATGCTGAAATTAGTATAGCTGAAGGGATCAAAGAAATTGAAAAACATGGTTTTGGCCTTTCACGGTTTGACTTGTCAGGCTAGAAGTACCTACCTAGTTCCTTTTAAATTCGTTGATTGTTTAGATGGTTCATATTTAGCTTTTAAAAAAGGTAAAATAACTTTAATCGTATCAGATCTACTTTAACGAATTGATGTTCCTTGATTCTCTTTTAAAATTTAACTTTAAAAAGACTGAGAATGAAATAATAAGGCTAAGATTTTAATATTTATATTTTGTTGTTGTCAAAAATGGTTTTCAAAACCCTAATTTTTTAAGAAAATGCCTATTGTTCCAGGAATATTTTTTATTATGAGTTTATTCTAATATATATTCATGTATTAAGTATCTTTATGACTTAATTTACATTAAAATCTTGTTTTTGTTCAGTTATGTAATGTGATTTTTTTCACCCTCCAGGCAACCTTCATGTTTTGAAACATGGAAAACTGCATAACTTCTCCAATTCTTGTTCAATTCTAAAATTTCAAAGAGCAAAATGATGATGGGGAATGGGACTACTACTCACATGACCCATGTAAAGAAACCTTGAGAAGGAAGAAAAGTAGAGTCCGGTTTTCCACTTGCCCCAGTCTTAGGGGGAAAGTGGGACCCAAAACATGAAATCGTCCACAAAAATGTTAGAAGTGTCGAAAACGAGAAAAAATTATATTGATCTTGAAGAGGACCTTCTAAGGTTTATGTAAAAAAAATAAAATAAATAAACGATTTTTTAGGTACAACAGCTGTTGCACAATCTTTGGTCAAAAGTCATTTTTAAGATTTTTATCCCCCACTTGCCCCGACTCACCTTACATGAGGTTTTTTTTTTAAATATACATTTATATATGAGTCTGTTACCATTGATTAAGCATTTTTGAATTCTGTATTGATCTTCGAACCTTATGAAATATGTTAAGAAGGTCATGATGAAACTGATCAACTAATTTCTGATTTAACTTGAAAACTATCCAATACGTTAATAACTTCGGTAAGGTAATGCAAGATGAAAATCCATAAACCATTTACTAAATAGCGAAAATGTGTAGAGAATGTTCAATTAAACTATAGTAATTATTGAGTTCGTACGTTACTTCACAAACGCGCTTTATATCCAGGTTGCGTGTCAGAAACATTCAATAGTAGGTACAAGTAACGAGAAATAGTGAAACACTATTAAACAGTGTCAACAAAATTCGTTTGGTCAATGTTGTTTCTCAATTCCATCGTACCTAAACGTAATTTGTCCTTGTGTTAGTTTTGAAGGTATTAGTGCTATGAGGTGGAGTCGACAGAAACAGCGCATTGCACTCTCAACGTCTTTTGCTGACTGACAGACGTATAGTACTTGGCTTATCTACCATTCACTCCCCGCCTTTGGATGATTTGTGGCAGCACTGGAGACCCAATTATCAGGGACACCCTTCATTTTGGAGGTCTATCACCCGCCGCAGACACATAGTTTTGTATCCGAATTTTTCTTGAATCTTTTGGCATTACATCAGTTACCATTTGTTTCAGAAGGCGTTTGAAGCCTCTACTTGCTTCTATTTTTTCATTTATTTCAGTTTTGTACAAAAACTCCTTATAGTAGGCTTGTACATACGGTCGTTTATTTTCAATGATATATTTCTTCAAACGCCGAAAATACCCATAGTGCACTTGCATGCATGCTGCACCCAACATACCACCTTGTGTGCTGTTATTGCATGTTGTTTTACTACAATTTTATACCGAAATGACCAGAAAGAGTGGTCAGTCACGGCCATATGGGTTAGAATAGTGATCAATATACTGTACCAACGTGCTTCTGCGGGGACCTAACATATTATTAATACTTCTTCAAAATAAAGGGTGATATAGGAGACCATTTATTTCCGCTGAACTTGACTCTGATACGAACCCAAAATGTGTGAAAGCTCAACGGTAGAATAGTGTTAAGAAGGATTCTGCCAATATGAAGCCAGCTTCAGATTACATTTTTGGATATGAGTGGTACGAGTTCAACACACCCGAACTTGGCTGGTGATTGTTTATAAGTGGAATGCTAGAAGTAAAGGTGAAATAAGGAAATTAAAATGCACTCACATTAGGTATACATTCTATCAGCGTCTATTTCATTAATAAATGTAGAACTAATGCGCATAATATGCGCATTAGTTCTATAATGAAGTATTAAATATTATTGCCAAGAGTGTTCTCAAGTGGATCACTCATCTGTTCTCTGCCATCAATGCCTTCTAGAAAGGTCATTCAACGGAAAAGCCTCAATACTTAGACGCGTCTCCCTTTCAAAACTTGATTTGTCAGAACTTCCAGTCTGAGGAAGACATACACCAGGCTCTGTGATTCACTGTTCAACCTCGCCGCGATCCCACATTTGAATTTGTTTACTCAAAATCTTTCTATAAGCGGATAGACTTATCCTTACGGTGTTGTTTTCTGACTTGGTGGATTTAAGGCAAGGCTGAGAGTGTCATTATTCTATTCTTGGAATGTATCTCAGTCTGGACCTTGATAATGAATACCTATGTTGACACCTGATTTAGATTCGATAAAAGTTACATTTTAATCGAATTAGGCGTACTGATTTTTTTCCGGATCTCAGATTTTTGGTTCTTGTTCTTTGGCACCTATTTGGAGTTATTATGGTTCATTAAAATCTCATCGAGAGTTGACGCGAGCTTGAGGTCGCACCCAGTAATGGCAGGCACGGATATGGTGGGGGGGGGGGAGGGCTTAGACGTGAGCAAAATTTCACTGTAAAATAGAAGGAAAGGCAAAAGAGAGGGTAAAGGAAGGACGGAGGGCAAATAAAAATAAAACAGTAACAGAGGTAGATGGGATATTAGGCAAGAAAAATAGGCCAGATAATGGCCTAGCCGGGACATAATATAATGCTGCAGAAAGATGGCAAATGTCACTTTTTTCGAAATCGGTATTTTCACTCCCTCCAGTTTATTATAGCATCTAATACATTTTCACAACGGTCGAGCGTCCAAATATTGCCGGTAACCTTGGAAAAAGCGGAAGACGGCAGTTGTTGATGGATATGCAAGTTGTTTTTTATTGTTATCTTCAAATTTTGACGCTACCAATCGTAAAGGAAGCACCAGAGTTCGACGATCTGTCTGACGGGTCAACGATGAAGGTAGATTTTTAATGACATTTCGTACCGGGTTGGAGATAGACTTCTCTTGAGTCCCACACAATTCAACAGTTCGATTTTACAATAATTTATTGTTTTGTCTTCTTTTTCGGTTCCCAATGACAAATAAATAAATATTTTGTCACTCAAGTTTTGTTACAGCCTAATCCACAAGTCCTCATTTTTCAGGTGACTGTTACCTTCCAAAACTTTCACTACTTTCCAAAACAGGATAGTTTCAGGATTTCGCTGAGTTGTAGCCAATTTGAAATTCAAAATTGAACTGAATTCATTCACGATATTGACTAACACACAATTACTAATTGTAGCAATGCAGCAATTGAGTGATTGAGGTAATCGTTAAAATTGGTAAACGGAGTAATTTGGATGATCGCAAAATCACAAAATTTGGAATCTACTTGGAAAACTGAGAACATTTGTTCCAATTCATAAGCTAAAGTTGAAAACCTACACATACAGTGTGTCTAGTGTACTCAGAGAATCGATTCTACAGGTAATTTGCAACAAAAAAATGCCTCGTAGAGTTTTTTTCTTACTCGACTGAAAATCCGACTTTTTTCACTTTCAAGATTTTTTTTTTTCGTCTTCTCGACCTCGTCTCTGTAAAACGCACGTAACTCCCTTCAATCATTATGTAAAATAAAATCTGAGGAAATTGTTGGAAAGAGCGTTAAATTTCCTATCTCTTTGATACAAAACCCGATTTTTTTAATCTGGCCTAACTGGTAAAAAAAATCGCGAATTGTAAAAATTTGAAGATTTTCTTAAAATCACCGTTTTTTATCAGTTGTTCGCTTTGTAATTACGGAGGCCATTCGGCGGGCACTCCTTGAGAAAAACTTGCCCAAAATCTCATGTTTCCAACGGTATAATTAGTTTTATTTTTTCAGGGGGAACTTCATTGAGAAAATGTTCGTCTCAAAGGTAGTTTAGGGCCTGCAGGACCTGGGTTGGAAGGTTTTTGAAGGATATCTTAGGATGTGATTGACTTGCAGTTTTGGAATGCGGGGGAGTTTTCTGCCACTATAGAAGCGCCAAGACATCCAATAAGAAGAAGGTTACGAGACATTTATCGAAAAATCGAAATTTATTGGAGATTCTGCTCGCTCATTTTACATAATATGAGGTCTTATAGTAAATTCAACCAGCTTTAAGCCGAAAAAAGAAATTTTGAATCGGACGGATATTTTCGGAGTTATAGCAAACAGTTGGCCAAAAAAAGTGGATTTCACAACAGTACGGGTATTTTAGCGTGCTGGCGTGGGTATTTTAGGGGGCTTGAGTAACATTTTATCTATACTATATAATAAAATCGTATCTGTCTGTCTGTTTGTCTCATCATCAATTGAGAATGGCAGAACGTAGAAAGTTGCGGCTGGTACCATTTGACGCAGAATTTATCTGGGAAGGTTTATAAAAAATCCGCGTTTAAATCTGTCCATCCGTTGAAACGCTATGAATGAAATAGTACTAAAAAACGTGTTATAATCACTTCTATGAGGACGTTTATGCTTATAACTTTTGACCGGCTGAACGTAAATCCGATTGTAAGTAGTCTCTGGATTCAGCTCGACGAGTACTTTCAAGTGGTACTTCAATCAGGATGTTAGTGTGAAGGGGCGGGGGGGGGGGGTCTACAGGCAATCAAAACTACTTGATCAGTTGGAGTGCAACTTTGGGAATTTGTTGTGTGAACATTGAGGAATGTTTCTAAACAGGTAGGGTGGGTCAATAGTATGGGGGGGGGGGGGGTTAAAGACAGTTAGGGTAGGGGGAGGGGGTATTACCGCCGGGATTTCAAAACTACTTGACCGATCTGAATGAAACTTAGGGAATATGTTGAGTGAACATTGGGGAAGGTTTCTGACCAATTTTGGAGGTGGGGTGGGACAGGTTGTGTGTGGTGGCGCAGGGGGGGGGGGGGGGTTACCGGCAATCCAAAAACTACTTGAGGAATTGGAGTAAAACTTTGAAATTGTGTTGTGTGAACATTGGGGAAGGTTTCTGACCAGGTAGGGAGCGTCCTTAGTAAGTTGAGGGGGAGGGGGGGGGGGGTGTTTCAGGGATTTCAAAACTACTTGACCGATCTGAATGAAACTTAGGGAAAATGTTGAGCGAACATTGGGGAAGGTTTCTGACCAATTTAGGAGGGGGGGTCTACAGGCAATCCAAAAACTACTTGATGAATTGGAGTGAAACTTTGAAATTGTGTTGTGTGAACATTGGGGAAGGTTTCTGACCAGTTTGGTTTGTTCTACCGTTGCGAAGCGCGGGTCCACAGCTAGTATAATATAAAATGTACAGGGGGTCTGAATGTAGAATCAACTAGCTTTTAGAAGAAAAAATAAATTTCGGATCGGACGAATAGTTTTGGAGCTGTAGCCAAAAGAGGCCGGCAGTTAGTTTTGTTTGTTTTTGAGAAAACCTTTCGTTCTAAAAGCACCATTCTGGTCGTAAGTTGAAGCGTAATGAATTGTCTTCAAATTATTCTCTCGTGACCTTTTCGTAGGAACAGTAGTTTGACCGGTACGAAACTACAAAAATGACAGTACATAAAATACAAATTGCACTTTTCGGGAAAAAATTTCCTTTTTGGCAGAATTATTTCATTTGGATCCCTGGATTTTTCTTTTCAAATACACTTTGTTTTTCAATTGTTTATAAATTTCGTATTGTCTATTTCCACCTTTGAAACCACCACTCTGTTACCAAATAATAATCATGTACCTATACTATATTACAATTAATTATAAATAATTATAATTTAATTATTAATTAATTATAAATAATTACACAAGTATAATTATTATACTATCACTCCCATCACCATGAAAAAATATACTGTATTACATATTTTCGAAGAAGAGCCCCTGAAAGTAGGTACCCCCCCCCCCCACCTCTACATCGAGCTAGATCCGCGCCTGAGTAATGTGCAGTGTTTATATTTAATGAATCATGGTGATAAAATCTGCTGGATAACGAAACCTGATTTCAGCCTCTAAAAATCGTTTCGGTTCACAACTGTATTACGTTCTTCCACACAATGAAGGTATAAGTAATCCGATGAGTTGAGATATTAGGAGCACTATAAGCGCGTATGGCCGGAGGCTCGGTTAAGTTATTCTCTCTATATTACGTAGGTACCTGACCCACAGGGGTCCTCCTGTCATTGCGGGTAATGGACTTTTTTGAAAGATCTAATGAATATTCAGGTTTTGAGTAAGCAATTCAATTATTTGGTATGCGTTGGCGGGTGGAGATTGCCACCCATCTGAGTGACTGTTGACAGATGGGAAATATATACACCTAGAGCACAAATCCAAGTCCTTCGGACACCTCTTTCCGCTTAATTTCAATACTTGAAAAAATATCTCCCAGCTTCTTTATCGGACATGAGGGTGATTCGATGACTGTAAAGGTATCCGACAGACAGTAATACGAGGGTCAGAAGATGTTGGGGTTGTGAAACTCCACTCTTGTGTGCACGCAACGTGCTACTGCGCTCGAATACTCGTAAAATCCAACCAGCGGTACTTGAGGTGGTGATAGATGAATTCCTTTAGATGGAATAAGCATAATAATAGTAATTATGCTATTGAAACATATTGTTGAATAATGCATGAATTAGAGGGGCACCCAATGGACGGCGTTGCACATAGTAACTCGGTAAAATTAAATGACAATTACGACCTGAGCGTTGCAGAAACATTTCAAACCAAACACGTTCACAAACACACTGTCAAGCCTTATGCATGCACACAGACGCACGCCTCACGGCTTTCTGCATAGAAGTGTCTCGAACAGATTTGTATCTGCCCTTGTATTTTTTACCAAGTTCCATTTGGTTAGGGCGTCCACACGTGGAGTAAAAAGTTGCAGGTTCAATACCCGTCCGTGTCACACTGTTTGCCAATTTTCATCAATAATGATGTAATATTGTCTCACTATTGTACCAAATTAACATAACATATCATGGTGTAATAAACATTTGTATTGGGCATCAGCCCTTATTCTATTAAATAAATAAATAAATAATAGTCGATCAGATTCCAATCCTTCCCTAGAACTCTAAACCGATATCATTCCAATCGATTTGTTTGTTCCGAAAATAACGAGCCACCGAATGGCTCTTGAGACTTGGTCTCGCCTAATCGTTGGATCATCGGCATTTCTTGGGTCACGACGCAATGTGAAGCGAATCGGCCGAAACCAATTTTATTGACGCTCACCGAAATTTTTGACCGAAAAACCAGATGTAACTACACATCCTTGAAACTCTCTTAATTCTCATTTAGTTTGATGTAGATGACAAATTAATCGGGATCCTACCTGTCAGATTCTCAGATTTTGAACAAATTTCGAGAAATCTTTGCGATGGGTTACGCACATTGGTTTAGCCAGGAGGTGTGCAAAGCGTTACTGATTTCGTCAAAATAACGCACCAGGTATTTCACTTACTACCTACTACCACCCTAAATCCCAAAAATGAAACAGTCTGACCAAATAACACCGCAGTTTATAGATTTTTCAACGCTTAACACGATGGTGAAGTCAGAATTGCGGTATCTTACTCCTAATCTGATAACGGAATGAGATATCCTACTTCTGACTTCACCATCGTGTTCAGCGTTGAAAAATCTATAAACTGAGGTGTTGCTCGACAAAAAATGGAGACAAAATATCCTAGATATGTAAAAATCCGCAGTAGCATTGATCCTACTTCCCCATTTCCTCACATGAATCCACTACCTCCGTCAGTCAGTAAGTTACATGAAATTGGAATACTTTTCATGCTTATAGTCGTAATATGATTTTATAATTAACAACAACTACATTGAGGGAACTGGGTGAACCTTTTCTTTCCAAGATGACAGGTAACATTTAAGAAGTACCTACCTCCTGATCTGTAGTCAGAGAGCACTACACCTGATGCATGCAGAATTAACCGAATAGCTTCATACTTGAATACTTATTTACACAATAAGTTTAAGAGTTCCCATATTTGAATGAGATGTTCCAAACACCACATTTTACATACAGCCAGTTATTTCTTCAAAAATTCTCTTCTATAGCCATGTAGTGTGGATTTGTTTTTCAGTATACTCTGTATGAAGGTAGTTGTTATTCAAATAATCAAGCTACCTTCTAATATACTCGTAATATACCTTCATTATTAACCTCTATATCCTATACTTAGAAACTTCTATACCATAGAAGAAATGGGAAGAGTGCACGGTGGTCACCGAATTATGAGGGGGAGGATTTTACATGCAGATTGAGCGGTAAACCGTGATTCGTTGACAGACCGCGTCAAGGTGTGGATTACGAATCACACTGGACGGAAAATCGATAGGTAACACCCAATACTGCACAAAATCTATTCTGCTTAAACACACATCCAAAAATAGAAGAAAACACGAGTTCCCTGCAATTAGTGATCCCTAGAATATACCATCGCGAATATATACCATCGTGATCCCTAGAATATACCATTGTCTGCGGATGAAATGCGTATGAGACCGTTACGGGTAGTCATAGGCTACCCAATGATCTTGTTTGGTTTTAATTGGCGTAAGAGCACTGTTGAGAGCCCTTCCAAACTCCTCAACGTTATGACGGTTGATCTTGAATAGACCCATCAACCCTTTTCGAATCTTTTCCAACTCTTGAAATGATTTCGCCATTTTTTGATCAATCGTGAAACATTTTCTATTCAACCGATTTCTGAAGTTTTTTTTTTTTCTTAATCGACTCGGAATTTTATCAACTTCAGTTTTGTGTATAGCGACTTTTGGCGTAAGATTGACAGTTGTAGAGTTATAAGTCAAAACCCGTAGAAAGTTCAAAAATTCCGAGGTTTTTGGGCTACTAAAAGTTTTGCCGTTCGAAATTTTATGTGCAAGCCCTGAATTCATGTGATTGGGTCCAAAATAGACCAATTAAAACAATAAAATCTTTCACTATACTTTTTGCAAGATAAATTCCTCTAACTTACTGGACTATTAGAGATGAACCGTGAAGAACATCTGAAGTAACAACCACGTTTCTTCATCTTCAAAGTGCCCCAGTGTGACAACGGAATAAGATATGGCAATTCTTATTTCACCTTCGTGTTCAGCGTTGAAAAATCTACAAACCGAGGTGTTACTCGGCAAAAAAGACCCCCTTTCGCTGACCCCACGGTCAGCCCCCCCCTGGTACAGTTCTAGATCCGCCACTGGTACAACAGTAAAGTAATGAGCCTTTCAGGCTGGCTGACATCGCAAAAGCAAGGCGTCTAAGAATTAAGGTATAATAAAATAGTCATGCAGCATGACTATAAGAGCGAATTTTCAAAGGAATAATTGGTTTTATGTAAATGGTCTTCATTAAAGAACATGATGTCCATGAAGAACATCTCAAGTAACAACCACATTTGTTCATCTTCAACGTGCTCCAGTTTGAGAGCAGAATAAGATATAGCAATTCTGACTTCCCCATCTTATTCAGCGTGTAAAATCCTTAAAAATGAGCTATCGCTTGACATACCGTTTCATTTTTGGAATTTATGAGTGAACCTCCCCCCCCCCCTCACAATCCCCAAAACCCCCCTCAGCTTTTGCACATTTCAACTCTAAACACAACAGTAAAGTCAGAATTGCGATAACACACATTCCGTAATCACATTAGAGCAGAATAACCATGAAGATCATTTCAAGTAACAACCACGTTTCTTCATCATCAAAGTACTAAAGTTTGAGAACGGGATGAGATATCGGAATTCTGATTTCACCATCGTGTTCAGCATAAAATTTATGCTGAACACGATGGTGAAATCAGACAAGTGACACCTCATTTCAAAGGTTCATTTAATGAACCTTTGAAATGAGGTGTCACTTGTCAAAATGTTCCATTTTGGGAATTATTTTAGGAATTCCCCCCCCCCCCTATAACTCCCCAAAACCCCCCCTTAGAGTGGCCCTATTCTGTCCATCTACGAACTTAGCCTGTCGATTGCCAAGACAGATTTTTTGTGCAAATTTGAACTTTTTATCTCAATCCTATCGAGAGTTATCGTCTGGAATGACACATACATAAATATATATACTTAGTGGAGGTTTTTTTTTTACTAGGAAACAATAGAGTAGTTTGCGGGTGAGGATGACCAACACTAGTCGTTGTTATCATTTGGTTCATTGCAACGTTTCAATCTTGGAACAAGATCCTAATCATGCACCCTACAAAACAGAAATATGGGAGAGTTATTATGGTTAAATAGAAATGGTGACTTACAAACTAGTTATGAATGGAATAAAGGTATGAACTTACATATAATATCCATCCCAACAACATCTATCCATCTCTTGCATTCCTTGTCAAACATTACTGTGCCGCGACAAAATGTGTACCAATCGGATAATTATCAAATTTTTGTTGTTGAGAATAATTATACTCGTAATTTGGAAGAGATTTGAGAAAGTTTGCTGAACGTAAAACCTACGATTTTTAACCAAAAAACGCGAATAACTCGAGAACCGTTGGGAAAAGTGACAAAGTGTGTTACACTCAATCGAAAGCCCATTAAATTTCCGATCGATCCTTCAACAGGCTCAACTCTACGATCATTTTTGTGACCACCGTTCCCCATTGATGTTTTGGGAAATTAGTACATGTTGGATTCATTCACGTATTTTTGGCTGTGGATTAGCCAAATCGATTGAGATTCAGTTCAAAATCATTGACCATATACTAGACATCCCAACGGACATTTTAGGACCAACCGCACCGATTTCTATTAATTTTTACGGCAGTTATCATTGAAAATGGAAAAACTCCTTTCTTCTAAAACAACGAGAACGAGAAGAACGCGAAAAACGTGAAAAATAGTGGTTTTGAAACTGCTACCCTCAGGGCCGTAGCGAGAAGAAAAAGTATGGCCGAGGGGGGGGATCCACATTTTCCCAACTCCAAATTTTCAACCAGCAAAGTTTCCCAACCTTTAAAACCAAGAGATTGGTTCCTATATACTATAATAAATTGTAAGATATTACTTATATGAAAATAATACAATAAATACTTAATAGTAATAATATATTAACTAATATTATAATATCATATATTATAAGAAGATAAATTGTATTCCTTTTTTTTTTACTTGGATATCCTACGATTGGCTGATTGATGAATTGGGTATGCACAAGCACACATAAATTTTGGCAATGATGAGAACTATTCAACCTTTGACCAGTTCCTTGGTCTTCCATCATATCCACTATGTATAGGAATATTCAACACAAATGAATCGAAACAACTTATAAATAATTATTCTGCTTATACAGGAATAATAAATGAAAGAGACCCACAATACCTACTGGCTTTCCCCTCGATTGTAAGTAATCAATGATTATTGGATTTTTCTCATTCACATTGGTTTTGGTTTATTATCTTCGATAATGAACCATTGGGATCGCCCAAAGAAAATTTTTTTTTTGATTTGTAAGCTACTTTGATAAAGAGGGCAACAATATTATCAACGTATTTGATATTTTAATTCAATATTCACGATGTTTATCCAATGATTTTAAGTCTCAAAATCATGTTGGTAACACGTCATACGTTGGGGTAATACAAGCAGGGCAGTTCCAGATCTTGTGGAAGATCAAATTTTTTGAACCTTACTTGGGAGAAATCTCCTTTGAACTTTTCAAGAAAACCAGGATTTCAGAGTACGGGAACTCAAAGGTTATGCATGTTTGGAAATCCCAACCTTCTCCTGGTTCTTTCCCTTTCATATTCCCTCTATATTATTCTTCCCTCTCTTTTGTCTAATTTCTCAAATTTCCCAAGTTTTCCAAGTCAAAAAAGCAGCGAAAAGTTGGGAATTTTGAAACATTTTTACTTCAAATTTTTGGTGAGTTGGGAACTGGAAAATTCATTTCTTTTATTTTTTTAAATTATTTGTTTCTATCTTCACGGCCCGAAATTGCCCAACTTTTCCAAGTCAAAAAAGCAGCAAAAAGTTGAGAATTTTGAAAAATGTTCACTTCAAGATTTTAATTAGTTGGGAACTGAAAAACGCATTTCTTTTATTTTTTGGGAACTCAAAGGTTATGCATGTGGAGGTGAAAAACCCAACTTGTTCCGTCGCGTAATCAGTGTCTCAGTCGCTTCGTTTCTGGGCTTCGGTTTTCTTGGCGGGCGGGACGCTCCCGCGTCCCTAGGTCCACAATAATGATTCATTCTAGTCACAACTGAAAATTCATGAAATATTCTTCTCTCCTCAAAGATGAATAGTCTTCAACGGTTGCTGAATCCCGCCACTGAAGAACCCAATACTGTTTCAGGTTGTCAATGAATTTCAGCGATGCTACAAACCACACCATTGAATGTAATTTTCCGCGTGGAGCCATGTTAACCGAGTCTAAAAGGAGAAGGTGAAAGATATGTCCATACCCCGAAATAGCAGTTACTGCAATGGTAGTAGTGTCGATGAAGAAAAAAAAAAAAGGAAAAAAAATGAAACGTCATCAACCGGAGAAATATTTACGACACACAAAATTGATCTACCTCTTGCGTGTTGCTGGTCTGAAAGTGGGACACAGATGCAACTCCAAACTCACCATTCAGTTTGGAATTTGATATGCATGATAACTTGCTACATAAGTGTTATGTGGAGTTGCTGCTGTAGTTGTAAGTAAAGTGGAAATAAGTTTAGAGATAGTTATGTTTTCGTAGGTTACGTAATTCTACAGGAACCATTTACCGGCAGAGAATCCCTGACGGTTGCACAGGTTATTGCTATAACCATTATTAGGTTCTTGCGGTTTTATTGATCAAAGTGGTTAGACTGTTGACCAACCTAAGCACAACTTACCATTGATATTATGCGCGCAAACTTCACTACTTAGAGGCGAATCTGTATTTAATCAGTATTTAGATATAATAATTTTGAGCGGTGTTAATGCGCGCAATACGGCCAATTTCTCAACTGAAACAACAATTCCTAATTCTTTACTCAGATTCAGATTTACAAAATTTATTTTTTTGCAACCCCTCAATTAGTTTTAAACGTTTCACTGAACGTTTACACATGTTTCTACATGCGTGCAATACATGTATCTACTAATTTTTCTCGCTTTAATTATGGAAATCACGTGAGAAGTAAGTAATAGCTGGGACACACTGCCATGTTGAAAATGAAAAGAATTAACAAAATGTTCATAGCTGTAGAATGAAGAATGAGTAAAAAGATCTTGGACATCTTGGAAAAACAATAAGTTAGTCAAATTTCAGTTTTTACTAAGTAGTAAATGTTTCTGTTGATTCTACATAAAAAATGTTTGGTTTACGTTTTTGTATCTTGAGGTGCCAGGGTGTGGAGCGGTATGCTAATAACAGCCAATATTGTTTCATAAGACTGGGATGTTTAATATGTAGTGACAGTCATTTATAGCGTACCTTATGAATAAACTATGCCAACGACGTCGCTAGGCAAAAATATATGTATTCGGTATCAATCCTCATCGATTTTTGCATGCTGATTCAAATTTTTTTTTAACTGTAATACAAACATCGTGTTTGTTATGGCACGACTGGTAAAAACGTGTTTGACATCGTCCTTTGAGCCATTAGTAATGCCGAATTGATTTCGAGAAGTTACAAAATACTCCAAACTGGTTATGGTTCGACTCTCGATCCTCGTAGTCAATTACTCGCGTCGATGTTATTACAAAAGATCACTGATGATTTTTTTAAATTCAGTTTTCTTATAGAATGATCCGCAGCAGATCAATGTTTAGTCACCCCAACTTTATGATTTTGGCCCAGCTTTGGTCTTGAATAGAGATACTAGGTATCAAAGGACAAATGGAGGATTTATATCCAATTTTTTTATTTCACGTGCCTTGAAACGCAATAATTGCGTTTCAATTATTGATCTCAACTGTGACGATAATGGATGTATCCTCAGGAACCACGAAATACATTTTGAGTATCTGATGATATTTCGGTAATGGAGCGTTTAGGTGCCAACCCGATATAAGCTCCTTATACAGACGTAATATTGGATGAGTTACTTATGGATTCAAATATCAAATCAGCGATGGTGAGATAGATAAAACATGAACGTCCATCTACTGGATGTAGTATATCCTTTGATACATAACAACTATAATTGATTGTTTTGATATCTTGAAGTACTGTCAACGTATTTTGTACGAGTATATGCCCCCTGATTTCATCTATGCTCTCTTTTCTTCCTGAAAACATATTCTCACACTTCCTCTACTTCACCTAAAACGACAAGAGCACGAGTACACGATCATGCGTATCGACTAAAGAGTAATCTAATAAACTGATGAATTGAATAAGAAAATAATGAAGTGCGAGTCGTAGGTACTCTTTGTAATTCATACTACCTTTTTTGGCACTACATAAGTGTAATATAATTCTCATACCTAGCTTGAGCACTCCATAACCTCCATCTTCTTACAAAACACTTACGAAAAATAGAAAAATAATAAAGAAATAAAACGCAGATTTTAATGAGACAAATTAAATTGAAGAGCACCGAAGGAAAATTATTTGTTCAACAAACGTGTCGTGTTCACTTCTTATTGAAGGAATGATACGAAAGAACGGGAACAATCACTCTGGACTATGAAGTGACTCGATATACATTGATTTGGAAGTAGAAGAAAAAAAAATTAAATAAATGAAAATTTATAATAATTCTGGGAAGACGCGGACTGTTGAGCTCACGGTAGCGTCGTGGAGAGAGAGGATCGAGCGCGGGTTGAATTGTGAGCGCGATGGAGCTGAGCGGGCAACTGATTCGGCAGGCCGGTGTCGCGCCGCTATTCTGGACGATAGTGGGTGGGGTGGTTGCTCAGTCGGATTTCTCAGGTCTGGTGGGGGATAATATACAGCAGTCTGAGTTTCGCTGTGGAATGTAAAGTGAAAAATGCCTCTTATTTATAAATGGGTACTGCACCTGGTTCATGACAGTTCCTGGTTCGTTCTAGCAGTGATTGTCTGATAGGTAGTTCTGACGAGCAAATTAATTATTGACCTAGTATTTAATTATTGACAAGTGCCTAGCACAAACGTCAATACATCAATTATTGTCTTATTTCTCTCTACATCGTTTTTTCGTTTCTGCATCCCAACTGTTTGTTCCACTCGGCGGTTCGGAACCAATAACATTGTCATCTAATCCTCTCCAAGCTAAATTGTCCCTCTTTTAACGATTTTTCGGAGAAAATACGCTATTAAAATGGTTCCAACATATTCAGTAGATTCGATTCACGTTTATGATAATGCTTTTTTTTCTTTTGTTAGGTTTATCTTATGAAATTCTCTACCAAAATCTATTCAAATTTGTAAAACAAAAAACTATACCGTTCTACTATATCGTTTTTTCGTTTCTGCATCCCAAGACAAGGGATACAACTGTTTGTTCCACTAGGCGGTCCGGAACCAATAACGTCGTTATCTAATCCTCTCCAAGCTAAATTGTCCCTCTTTTAACGATTTTTCGGAGAAAATACGCTATTAAAATGGTTCCAACATATTCAGTAGATTCAATTCATGTTTATGATAATTTTTTTTTTTTTTCTTAGGTTTACCTTATGAAATTCTCTACCAAAATCCGTAAAACAAAAAACTATACCGTTCTACGTGAGGTTTGTAGGGAGTTTGATTGTCCTTCTCTTGCGGTCAATTAAAATGGTTCATTATTCATAACAGTAAAATTGGTCCAGCATCGTTCGTTATAAGGTGTTTAGCGACCGTCGGCCGACCCTCGATTTATGTCACACGGAATTCGGAACATACGGCCATTCTGCATGACTGGAACCTTTCTGGTTACAATAATGAACCATTGGTACCGACCTACAAAACAAAATATTAACCCCCCTCAAAGGTGGGTTTACGTTTCAAGATACATAAAATCGTAAAAATGCGCTAATATTTTAAACAGTTTAGTTGGAAACTAGCTCAGAAATGTTCTTTTCAGTTTTCCAACTATATTTATACTACTAATAATAATTTTCCTACTAATAATTTATTTATGCAAGTTATGTTCGAGTTGGCCACTGGTTATAAACAGAATTGTTGGAATAACTGTGTGACAAAATTATATTTTCACGGAGTGCGGACAAAAATAGTTGGTAACTGGCACAGGTATAGTCTATTCAGTATTTCAACTAAATTCGGCCGACCTGATAATAATTTATTTGTATAAATTATAACGAAAGTTGAATGAATAAATGAATATATAAACGATAAATTATTTATAATTTAGTTGTATTGATATGATTATTTGTTGTTGATTCATATTCTTGTTGACAATTTTCTCTTGGATCTAACTTGTTTGTTCATTGTGAACAAACGGCTGGTTGCCAAGGTTCTTAGATAATTCTCCAAATCAAAACCTATTCCAATCTGTACAGAAAAAAAATATATACATAGGTATAGATTTTATAATTTTACGTATTTTGAAATGCAAACCAACTAATTTCAGAAGGGTACAATTTTTCCAACAACACTTGGTTTTATGATATCGAGTGTCAGGATGGGGGGCATTACATCGACATGTAAACACGTCGACACGGCTGTCGATGTCTTTCAACCTTAGGATTGTAACACATCGACAGGGTTCCTTCTGAAAACACATCGACTGCGTTACGTCGACAGCATGTGTCGATGTGTTACAATCCTAGGGTTGAGAGACATCGACAAACAACCCCCTTGAAACACGTCGACTGCATTACGTCGACAGGAGAGTTTAAGGCTCCCTACTATACTAAGGCTAATTAGACTCCACACAATAAAGAGAGGATACAAAACGGGGCCCCTGGCATGCGAAGAAAAAGTGAACCATATTATTATATTTTAGTATCAAGTACTACTACATTTATTTATTCATCGATTCTTCTTTTTTTGCCCCTTAGGCCATCATTAAGTACTTATCTACCCACGGCCTGAAGACGGCCTTGAAGTCAAATCGAGCTTCTGGGAATATTCTCTCATATCTCTCATAAATGTCGGTCAATAGAAACGTCTGTATTGTAGGTGTCACTTAGTTCAACATCATGTCGGTCAGTTTCCGTCAAGTATCCCTTATTGTCTCTTGGCATATTCCTTAGTATCTCGTATATTTTCCGGTCAGTATCTCTCATAAATGTCGGTCAATATCTCTTATAAACGTCTGTCTTGTAGGTGTCACTTAGTATCAACAACATGTCGGTCGGTTAGTATCAACAACATGTCTCTTTGCATATTCCTTAGTATCTCGTATAATTTTCGGTCAGTATCTCTCATAAATGTCGGTCATTAAAATACAGCACAGAAAGAACATACGAGAATTCTACAACACCGATGCCAGTAACATGTGCGCAATGCCGCGCTCTAGTCTATTGTTTTATTAGATTATATTATTTAGATAGACCTGTGTATTTAGTTTTAAAGTATTAATGATTAGGTTTCGCTTAAGTTTCACTTTAAAAAAAATAATAAAAAAGTGTCTAGAGGCGGTTTTAGTGGGTATGCAGGCTCGCCTGAAATGGCAGGCTTCCCTGGGAGTCTCACACGAAGGGCAGTTGTCAGTCTATAAAAGATTTCCTCCTCTAATATACATATAATCATACTACAAAATCGTCAAACTTCACAATTCGATTCTCTGAGGCCTGAAACACATTTCGAGTGGGTCCGCTCTGGTGCAGGCAGCCCTATTTACAAACTCAATCAAACGCAATGAAAATTCGCTAAAAACAAACTCTTATCTATTGCCCTGTTAACAAGACGTTTCGGTTCAGGATTTCCAGGCTCTTCAGAGACATTTTATATTTGAATATAAGAGCAAATCACCTTCTCCTAATAACAAATAGGAGAACCTGTAGGAAAAATTAATGAGAGTTTTAATAGGAGCTTTCAATTATTTTATACGTATGTAAGTACTTTACTTTTCTAAGTTCAGTAATTTCTTCAAGTGTTGCATAATTATTTTTCCCGTGAATTTTTTCTGGGCCTGCGTCCTGCGAGTTGGTAAACAGAACCTTCAGGTACCTGGTCCTGTAATGGATGAATGTGTGACTCAGAAGGGGATGGCTTACGATTAGGTCATTGGCCTTCCCGCAGGTACACGAATGTTGTCGATGTATATCTGTCGATGTACCGCCAGTGCTTCCTCGGTCGACGCCGTAATTTATTACCGCCAGTAATTTATTTGAGTGATTATTTAGATGAAAATTGTGTCCATTGTTTGAATAAAAAGGTATTACTGTGGCTCAGCTTTCCGCCGGTTGATATAGAGATAATCTGGGTACGATCGGTGCAGTCATTTCATGTTACATGTGTTTGACTTGTGTGTTGGCCTTTGTTATGGCAGTATTCCATGAAAGAGTGAGGCCGTCTCTACCAAGCACATGGGCCATATCCTGGACACGTGCAATACGGCTGTAAACATCAATAATTGATATTGATATTGAATAATCAATATTGATGTTTCATTTACGAACTCTGACCAAGCACACGTGTTGACCACACCTTGAATCAAATATTGTTTTCAAAGACACTTTATTACGCTACTGAGAGTTGTCATGATAAGGTTGCAGCCTTGAACCATTCGCATGGCGATAGGAATTATTTTGGGGTAATTTTACCCTGTGGTTAATGATGATTGGTCCGTTTTTGGCATATAGCGGCCTAGAAGTCGTGCCCTTGCCATCGTGGTACACTGGGTTCCACGCATGTATATGCTTTCAACATCGTCTGATGGCGAGTATTTGCATTTTGTGCATTTTGAACACATGATATCATTTCAGTCCATCACTCCATTAATTTCGTTTAGTTATGAGGCTCTCAAGGAAATTGTATACAGAACAGTTCTCCATACAAAAGGACGATCTATACACTAAATAATGAACCGTTGAGAAAAAATGTGCATGGTTTTACAGCTTCTTCTTAAGCTCACGTTTCATATAATCCTGGATTGATAGGTACCACCTGGTTGAGGTACATTGACCCTGATTCTTTGGGATGAATGACTGCAGCGAACACCCACCAGATTCAACAACTTTCTCGATGTATCTTATGAACGAAAGCTAAATATGGTAATTTAAACGCTTTGAAATGTAAAATACGAGATTCTTGTGTATTGTGCGTCCACGTTCTGAATATATCCCCCTTATTTCGAAGAATATTTTATCCTCCTAGGAACAGGAAGAAAATATAGCTAGGCATCTCAAAAAGAAGAGACAATCCTCAACAAGGAACTTGGAAATTTTAGAATACTCGAATACGGACTTTGATAAATTTTGGAGATTAGAGCTGGTGGAACAAAAGATTTTTTTCCGAGCGCTTCCTCACAAACTGACACATACTGTGATTTTTCTTCTCTGTTAGAGGTTCGTAGACGATTCGTGATCTTCCATCCCGTATGTTTTCCTGTCTGATCGATGGAATCTTTTACTTTTGAATTGGTACCACTAACCAATTTGCCAATGGGTTCATGAGTCTTCTTCATTAACAACTGTTGTTGGATATACCAATGAAATCAAACTCTTATTGCGTAAGCCAACTCAGCTGCGTCCAGAGCAAAAACCTTCTTGCACATGGGGATTTTCTGAGCCAAGTTTCTCTGGAGTCATAGACCAAAAATGTGCTAGCCTTAAGCATACATCTTATACATCTTCGTATCATACAAGTGTGATTGCAAGAGAAATTCGAGTCTCAGTGTGAATAACTGAATTGTGATTGCCAACTATGAAGAACGTACTATGACATACTATTCCTAACAGCACTCCAAGGCCAACGTCCTTATCAAGGAATTCTTATTTATTGTACTACTCAATCTTTTTACATTGGAAAAACATTGAACAATATGATGATAGAAATGACGAAGGAATGGCGTTTCAATATACAGGATACGCTGAGGACGATAAACCCCACCCGGTACTTGGTGACAGCCTGTCAATTTGAAGTAGGTAGCAGTGACCGATGCGAATGAAGGTGAAATCTGCTGAAAATCGTTAAGATACATCCAATCAGGCATGAGTGATGTATGTTTGACTCCTGTAACTAAACAAATGATAACGACTAACGAGTAAAACCAGGCACTGCTCGTGTCACGATGAAAAAGGGGGTGGCCTGATCGGAAAGATGAAGAAGTAGACAACGAGGGCGTAGCACGAGTGGCCGGAGTATTGAGTTTTCGTAGTGAAGTATTGTGGTGTCATTAAATTTTGAAAAGGTCGAAACGTGATACGATATAGGTTAAATGCCGGTTCACATACGTGGACCAACTCGATTCGTATTTAAGGTATACATTTGAAGCTTTTTGCCCTTTTTTCATGTAGTTGGCTATTCAGTGCAAATAAGCCAGGAGGACTCAACAGTTGCAGTGCGCTAAACCCTCATCAACGTTCAGAAAACCGAAGTTACTATCAGAGCTAGTTATATTGTCTGAAAGAATGATCAAAAACTCTGCAAATTTTTGTACAATGTTCTAGGAACGAGGGAGCGTTCCGCGCCGCCAAGCAACACGAGTAGAAAAACGAACGGTACCTAGTGTATGTTTACCGGACGTCACGAAACGCGTTTTCCAGGTATCCATATCTCGGCTCCTATTTGACCAATCAACTTGAAATTTGGTGTGATTCTTCTTGCCGTGAATAAGATCCCCCCAAAAACTACTCCGTTGTAAAAACTGGCCCGCCAAAAAATCTCAGCCGCAAAAAGGAATGATATCCATTGTGCCCGCCAGCCACATATATAGGATGCTCGGTGCTTCGCACATCGCTGTTGAGTTGCATATAGAAACCTGATCCTCCTACCCCTAACCTCCACCGTCAATGTTTTCCTGTTCCCTGTCTCCTTCCCACAACCCCCTCTCACACTTAGTCACCCTCGGTTTCACCTAATATGTTTCCTCTGTTACACCAGCAGGGAGCTTTACGCTTCTTTCAATGCTGTTGGCGGGAGCTTTTTGCCAGATGAACAAGCCTGAATTAAAGCATTACTATATTATAAGTATTACTGGTCGTCACGAGTAATCAGTAGTGGTACACCTATAATGAAGTAATGCTTCAATTCAGGCTTGTTCATCTGGCAAAAAGCTCCCGCCAACAGCATTGAAAGAAGCGTAAAGCTCCCTGCTGGTGTAACAGAGGAAACATATTAGGTGAAACCGAGGGTGACTAAGGGTGAGAAGGGGTTGTGGGAAGGAGACAGGGAACAGGAAAACATTGACGGTGGAGGTTAGGGGTAGGAGGATCAGGTTTCTATATGCACACTCAACAGCGAGGTGCGAAGCACCGAGCATCCTATATATGTAACTGGCGGGCAAAATGGATATCATTCCTTTTTGCGGCTGAGGTTTTTGGCGGGTCAGTTTTTACAACGGAGTTGTTTTTGGGGGTTTGGTTTACGTCCTCACGTGCCCCTGGAGAGTTGGTGTACAAAAAATCAACTCTCGAGACACTCAGGGGACCGAGCTACAGTAGGGTGAAAACCCCAACTTGTTCCGTCGCGTAATCAGTGTCTCAGTCGCTTCGGTTTTCAGGGCTTCGGTTTTCTTGGCGGGCGGGACGCTCCCGCGTCCCTAGATATACACCCGGTTATTCGGCCTTACCTTTTTCTTCTTCTTCTTCTCCTTCTTCAGACGGTCAAGTCCTTGTTCAAGACGGCCACTCGACTTTCACTGATTGACTCGAAATTTTGCAAAGGGTTTCGTTTCAGATTCAGACAGAGCCTTTCAAAAGATTTAACGCATTATAAATTAATATTTAGTTGTACGTGTCTAACGTGAAGAAATGAATTTCAAAACATTTACGTTAAACGACAAACTTGAAAAGAATTTATTTTTGGCAAGAACAAATTTGACTCCGAGAATTTTTGGGAACATCTGATCTAAAACTTGTAATTGAGTCATATGATGAACTGGAGGAAGCGAGGCCAAAACTGAAGCTGAAGCAGTAGGTAGCTTCCCACAAATACATAATTAATTTATAATTTTATCAGTTTGCTCAATTTATTCTTGAATATTGCCACTACAGGTATATTCAAGTTCAACAACAAAAAGATGTGTTATCTCCCCCCCCTCCCACCAAAAAAACACTCCGTGTAAAAATCACCCTGCCTCTGAAATATTATTCTACAGCATTCGGAACAAGTTATAACATCCTCTTTCCCCGCCCGCCCTTTTTCTTCCAACTAAGATGATGTCCTAAAAGAGATGGCCTAACCACTTCACAAGCACCGTACCCGCTTCGAAATCTCCCTTTGGTACCAAGGCGAGACGTTTCTATTAGTACAGATCTATGTGAAGTGAAGCTTGTTAAGTGGACATCTCGTTAGTAGGAAGGAAAAGGGCGGGCGGGGAAAGGGGATATCATAACTTTTTTGGGCTGCCGTAAAATCGAGTCGGGGTGATTTTCACACCGAGTGTTTTTGGGGGTACGGATTCTGTACGGATCACCATCCTGTGTGGATCATTGTTCTGTTTTATATTAAATAATGATCAAATTAATTATTGATATTGGTAATTGATAGTATTATTATATATAAATTATTGATATACATCTCGTATAATTAATAATAATATTAGTAATCGATTTGATATTTCTAAACCATGTGCTGTTTGAATCTGCTGGTCCAGTATGAAATTTCAGCCGACAGGCAGCAGCATGATTCACGACTCATGTTGACGACTTTCTATGTGTTTCACCTTTGTGCCCTCATTTGATCGAATTTTTCGTGATACCATATCGTTTTCATAATACCATATCGTTTTCATGGTCCGGTCTAGACCCGTAACAAAAATGTCATCATTTTAGCACAACGATAATTGGGCAAAGTGGCGGACGGATTATTTTTTTAATTTGATTTTCTGTATACATGTATCTTGAATCATAGATCAACGAATTTCGAGGGGGTTAAAATTTGTCTTTCTTGGATTCCAATGGTTCATTATTGAAGATAATAAACCAAGAGGGTGATATTCCAGGCTTGTATTCGTTTACTTATCACGTATTATGATTCCAGCTGAATCTATCAAAAGTTACATAGATTCAATAACTTTTTCAACCACTCACGTATACGCGTATTGTTCGGCACCGTGAATAACCTGTAAACATGACTGAAGTTAAATCAGGTTCAGTACCAGCGGTGACAAATTTTGAGAGGGGGTAATTTTTCTTTTCTTGGGCGATTCCAATGGATCATTATAATGAACCATAATTATCGAAGATAATAAACCAAAATTGAATAATGCTATAAAACCACGGAAAATGTAAATAGTCGTCAATTCATATAACCATCCAAAGCATCATTCGAATAATTAAAGTTTTGACCGAAAAACAAGTTTACAAATTCCGTTTCCAAATATCATTCATAAATCGGATCGCAAATCAATAAGTTTTAGTAGTAATAGATGGTTTCATCAACCGACATACTTGTTCAACACCAAACATCTATCGTGCTTGAGATTTTGTAGTTTGTGAATCATGTAGTTCGTTTATGTTTGACACCTTCTATTCTTCAATCTCAATCCGTTTGATAGGAGGGGATCTCTTTTCCGTAGTTTTGAGACCACTACCACTGATTGCAAATAGGTGGAAAACATGTCGTAATAGATCATTATATGAGTGGGTATTTATGAACGAGTTTCAGACCACCCTTAAAGTTCTCGGGCCTAAACGCCACGAGAATTCCCTCGCCGAGGAAAACCAGTCAATAAGTGATGTTACCGCAAGCTTGGTTCTAATTGTTTGAACTGTTGCGTAATGGTTCTGATCCACTTCTGTTGCTTTGGGATTGTCGGTGAATCCCTGAGTTGAAATAATAAAATTTAATGATAAACATTGTGAACGATAGCTTTACGTGCTGTCCTTTGCGAAAAGTCCAGAAATCTTACTTTTGGGAAATCGGCCATAAAAGGGGTTTGCGTCGAAATTATCCAATATCGGCGTTGAAAAAAGTTGAACTTGGAAGTTCTCTTTGGAAAAGAGAAGTTATTGCTGGTTCGAATGGAGGTGTCAGAAATTGAGTTTTTCCATCACAAGATAGACACCGTACGAATTTCATTCTCGTATTGTGGACTAAAATTGGGGATAATTTACGAAGAATGAAACTCGTATCTGCAGTTTACGTACCGTTTCCAACGTATCTGTCATAGATACGAGTATCTTACTAGCCAATTGCAGTCATAATTCGATACTCCAGCAAAATGCATTCGCTTGATTTGAATTTTACTAAGCTAAGAACTCTGCCAATTCTTGACAGAACGGTATATTATCTGCTTTGTACAGATCACCCTTCTAGATCACCGAATGATAGATTAGATATTATTGCAGTTTATAATTAATTATTAACAATTAATATCAAGTACTGTTAATTATTATTGATTATTGTAAATGATTAATACTTTTTATTAATTATTATTATATCTCGATATCTGAAAGCCATGTACTGTTCGCACCAGCTGGGCCATTATGAACAGGCTACCGCATAATGACGACTTTTGACCTGTTCCAACTTTGAGCCCTCATTGTGAACGAACGGTATTCATACGCTCGTTTTGAGGCATTTCCCCTGCACATACGACTCTAGGACTACAAAAATCGGTAGAAAACACCCCCAAAACGGGGGGGGGGGGAGTTACCATTAACGCAATTTGCGCAAATATCAGATAAGACTTTTTCGATAAGGACGGCAGTACAGATCCACCACAAGTTAGCTATTTGTTATCTTATTTGTTAGTAACATTCGCATATATTAGGACTCAAAAATTAACAAATGCCGCGGGGTGTGGACAAATGAATCTCCTCTCCTATTATTCTCAATCATAGGTACCTACGCGAAAACCCGGAGAGGATTCGAAGTTAGTTGATAAGACAGGGCGACCACAACCAAAAGGTCGCCCAGGAGTACAAACAAAAGTGAACAGAGGAGCCAGCGTACCGTGACCAGTGACATCCTCCCTCGTCGCCAATACCACTGCCAGGCATCTCTTCGTCTCCCGACTGATCGCCTTCAGCTTTTAAGGCGGGTTCTCACCAAACTCTCATTGTTCGGGAACGCTCGCATAAACGAAGGTAGATTTGGGTTGACATCGCCTGTGCACGGATGAACGAACACTTAAGAAGGACCAAATCCCTTTGATGATGCCGGCTCTATTCGGAACTTGCTTGAACGTTCGTAAACAGTGTTCGCAAACAACATTTGGTACGGGTTAGCGTTTACACTGAGCTCTCACTCTGTTTGTTAACGGCGTTCGCGAACAATGCGCGGTTGGTGTAAACCCGCCATTACAGATCTGGGGAATCAGATACCACGTTATTCTCTTTATTACGAGTATATATGCCCATCATACCCAGGGGAACTCAAATTAATGTGACTAGCACGAATGATGCTTTCAATACCTGCAGAAAACAATGATTCAAACTACTGTAATGATAATTCAAAAACCGAAGTTATTCTAGATTTATTTCAATATTATAAGCAATAGGTATTGTGAAATCTAGGGATCAAATTTGCTTTTTGCAAACCTTCTTCGTCCAGTATCAGTATGGATGTTCTCCGCATCATTGATGAACGCCAAGTAAACTAAGTAGGTATGTCATGTCGGATTTTATCATGACCCACAAAAGTGTACGGGAGTAGGTACCTAGTACGAGTACTTGATTGGGATCAAATGGAATAATGAGTTTCGAGGCTTTATTGGCAACCAAGGAAGGGTTCGATTAACCATGTAGTAAATAATAGCGCGCCCCTCTCTTGGGTTTGGGGATTTAAGTTCCCTAGGACCTGAACCTGAACTACAATGGACATATCCGTTGCCGCCTACCATCCGGTTCAATTCAAATCTAATCAAATGATCTCATTATGCCTACCCACGGATCGTATAAAACAAATTATGTACCAATAACGTAACTCAATTCAACATCAAACGTCACGTCATTCAAACTTGAATAGTTTTATTATTTCATTATTATGAACTGGAGCTCTTCAATAGAATCTCACGATACCAGGGACGTAGCGTCAGGGGAAGCGCTGGAAGCGGCGCTTCCCCACAAGAAATGATGAACGTAGGTAAAAGAAAACAAAATATTTAATCAATAGTATAACATTCAATTGAAAAT
Organism: Stenodema calcarata; assembly: GCA_963920205.1. NCBI lineage: Eukaryota > Metazoa > Arthropoda > Insecta > Hemiptera > Miridae > Stenodema > Stenodema calcarata. Next base: position 6,842,118 of record OY986057.1, read on the forward strand.
TACCTACAGCTACCTAGCTGATTCATTGGGTCCATTGAATCATGGATCCAATGACTAAGACTGGCATGGGTGAAGCCAAATCACCTAAGAAGAAGAAGGAGAAGAAGAAGAATTACAAATATATGATTGCAGTCGAGGCCACCTACCAGTTGAGGCCACAGGGGTAGAGATAGATTCTAACACGGGCCCCATGACGTCATCCTACAGCGTGTGTGTTTGTCTGTGTGTATTTTATCGCGCGGGTGTAAGTATGTCTCTTGGCTGTTATGATAAAGTGGGACTGCGCAGGCGGCTTCTGATGCCGAACGCGGGAGGGCGAAGGATCAATAATATCCATCGACATGGAAGAAAGCTTCTTCCATGATCCATTGATTCGATATGGATCCTTCTTCAGAACTCACCTTGTCATTTTTACGGTTTGAACACTTGTTTTTATGCAGATTGTTTGATTGTTCGATTGTTCGTTGTTTGTTGTTGCTGTTGTTTGATTGTTCGTTGTTTGTTGTTGCTGTTCTTTGATTGTTCGTTGTTTGTTGTTGCTGTTCTTTGATTGTTCGTAGTTTTTAGTTGTACGTTTAGTTTTTACATCAACAGTTGATGGACAGTTACTGTATAATAGTTTATCGGTCATTTAGTTCGCAAAATGTTACCAAAAAACTCTACATAATTAAAGACGGCTGTCTGAGCTTGCAGGCTTCAAGGGAGTTGTCAAGGAATTTGAGCGTGAGTACACTCAAAATTGTTTACAATTGTCTTGATTCAACCTATAAGAGATTTGACTCAATAGGGCTGAAAAATTAATTTATCGTCCTATACAAAGATGCGGAGTTTGGTGGTAACGAAATTCATGAACTGCTTTTGTATCTCGCTGAAATGACATGGATTTTACCTGAAGTTTTTCGATTAGCGAAACTCATTTTTACAATTTCAAGCACTACTGCGTCTGTAGTGCGCTCATTTTCAGCTCTGAAACACATTAAAACATATTTGAGATCCACACAGGGACAACAACAATCTCTTTTTAATATCTATTGTGAGATCTCGGGTAGCTAAAACTCGACTAGCAATCTTCATCCGCCCCTTCTATGTACAATAATTTCGTTGTTGATAAGTTCCGAGAAAAAAAATCGGCGCATTGATCTCATTTTCAAATAGATCTCTCGTCGTCTCTAGACATGATTTTTATTCCAATTAGTTTCTCCATTTTTGCGTACCTTTACAGGTGTTTAACCCGGCTCTCCTGTGTGTTCTTATGCTTTTGCACAGTGTACATATTTCTAGATGAGGATGTTATGTTCCAAGTGTATTTTTTTCTTCACTTGCTCTTCTCGCTATTTCCTATTTTTATGGAATAGTCAGTATGGTTGGTTGGTAAGGGCGGACTGGGGGGACTTAACTGGAGTCGGCAAGTCCTGTTTGCAAGGGAATTTTATAAATTAGCTATATCTAGTGTGTGTGTATGGGGGGGGGGGGGAGGTGAATTGAGTGCGGTACCCCTACGTCCAGAGCCACGCTCAGATATTGACTATGAAATGAGCAACGCGAAAACCACTCTATATTTTCAAATAAACAATGAACTGGTTTAACAAGAGAATTTCTTCCATAACATTTAAAATTCACTCCTATTCCTAGTTCTAGTAGGTATTTTAGTTCCTGTCCTGAAAATATGTTGGTATAGAACTGAAAAATATGCATGAGCGCTGAAATCCCTCATAAACTTGGGCGTTATTCAACGAACTTGGGTATTTATACTTTTGTTAAGCAGCTAACACCTGAGTGAATTTTCAATTTGAAATTTGTTTCCGTGAATATACTTAAAGCTTGACGATAATTGAATGGAACAATCCTCTTCAACACAGTTATTCCGAATGGGCAAAAATATTTATTCCTAATATAGTTAATTCCTTTTCATTCAATTGGTTCCATATTCCTCAATGATTCTCAACACTCATGGAGTAGTTCCCAAAAAGAATAACGACCAAGTTGAGCGATGGATGACACTAGACTATCCGGTATAGCTCCGATTAGGATTTGAATTTACCGTACCAATTGACGATGCCGATTTTTTATATTCGTAGAAGTTATTGGAAAACTTAGGTGTTTGCAACGGTGATTGGGCATAAATCAAGGCGAGTATGAAAGGGAACGGACGATCGTCGATGAGCAGGTTCGTAAAAGCTTTCGTTCCAATTTATCCAACAATCCAAGGTATGGGAATACAAATAGAATCCGATCGGGTGGGGTCAGATAATGAGCTCAAATTGTGGTCGGCTCTCTGAAGTCTTTGACGTGTGTCTGCCGTTAAGATATGCAGATACGAGCATCAGTTAGCTGGAAAAGGAAGGTCGCAGTGTTTACCGCCGCTGTCCACAAGTAGCCTCGAGGCATATGAGATATAGCGGAAGAGAGAGAACCATCATGTTTTAGCGGCTCTTTTCAGATCCTTGAAGGCTGTGTTATCGAGGGAGGTGACGTCCGTTATGACTCAGCCTTAGTCTGAGGATAGGATCGATCCACTTGACCGTTCGAATGCATTTGACTCGGACCTCTGAAAAATTGAATTACCCTTAATCATCCACGAAGTCCTCTGAGTCCTCTGGGCCTAATTAAGAAAACGAAGGTGAGCCATGCGTATCCAAATCCGCTACAAACTATGGCAACTGAAGGGATGATCATTTGTCGGGTTCTATTCAGGTTTGAGCGTCTGTTTTAGTAGTGAGTTTGGTGACTTTTTATGAGGAAATGGAAAAGGCCTAGCGAAAGTGAAATTCCGACCAATAGTAATCATGTGAAACCTTGTAGGTCCAGTTTGTTGGAAAAAAAAAAAAAAAAAAAAAAAAAATCCACAGTCACGCGACTGTGGAAATAACTGGTTTTATGTATAGTGTCTCCATTGAAGAACATGATGTCCATGAAGAACGTCTCAAGTATCAACTACGTTTCTTCAATCTGCTCCAGTTTGACAACGGCATAAGATACCGCAACTCTGACTTCAAGAATGCAGCATCAAGTTCAGCGTAAAAACAACCTTTGAAATGAGGTGGCGCACTGCTCACGTGGGTAAAGTATCCGAACTGAGCGCGTTCTTGTTAGGGATGGCAATCATACATCGATGTTTTTGAAACATCGATGCTTTTGCGGGACACATCGATGTTTTCTGTGTCGATGTTTTTGGAACATCGATGTCGGGGTTTCGATGCATCGGCACATCGATACATCGATGTTTCAATTTTTTTGCCATAGGCTGCTGAAAGTTTTATTCTAACGTTTTTCTCACATACCTAGGAATATTAATAATATAACTGAATTTTTATTTCCTTTAAATGAAAATGTCGAGGCGTGTTGGCTGAAAAGTATCGATACTTCCAATATTTCGCCTGTGGGAAAGCAGCTGAAACAGGCTCTAATGTCAGGATTTGACTCAAGATTTAAGGGGCGGGAAAGCTGTCATTTGCTGACCCTACCCAGGTTTTTGGACCCACGTTTCAAAAATATTCACTTTTCCGATTCCATCGCATCGTAAAAAGCCTAATTCCCCGTCATCTCAGTCATCTTCAGAATCTGATCGTGGAAGTCCCGTTGACATATGGGATAAATCGTTGGCGTTCAAAACGAACAAGAAAATGTCATCTTCTCAGAGCTTATCGATGAACTTAGACACGGAGATATCAATGTATCTCTCAACTCCAGTGGCATCAAATATTCGTTCAAATCCCCTTGAATTGTGGGAAGACATGAAGACAGTCTATCCCAAGCTGTACACGTTATCAAGAGAATACTTGGGGAGGGTAGCCACCTCTGTACCGGCAGAAAGATTATTCTCCAAGGCTGGTGCCACTGTTACGCAGCAGAGAAATCGCCTGGGGGGCAAATTGCTTTCAAAATTGTTTTTCTTGAATGGACCTGCCAAATACTGGGTTTGAGCCCAGCCTTCGTTTATACGATTTTTGACATTTTATGTCTTTACTATGGCACATAACTCAAAACGTTATGTGAGAGGCTCATCCCACGTTTTTCAAAGCCGAACAATACCGGCCGGTTTTTTTCACTGCGGATGGCTGTCCTGATGTCCCTTGATTGCTCTGCGAAATTATATGGCTCACCCTCAAGCGCTCAGAGACGGATACCGACGTCATAGTCATACTTCAGTACTCAAAAGACACATAACCGAGGCGGTTACCATTGACAACGTCTGTACTTCGTTCATGCATTTCTCGGTACCCCCACCCCGACCACCTTCTTGTGAATCGGATGTAAATGATTATCAATAAACCTCAATACTATCGGCATGTACTTGGTATTCGGCTCATATCATAGAAAAATAATACTTATTATAATATAATATAATATATTATATTATATTATCATTTCATTAATCAATATTATTTCATCAACCAATAAGTATTATTTTATTATTATCATTTTATTAACCGGTATTAAAATTAATATTAACCAATATTAACCATTATTTCATTAACATAACATGTTGGCTCACACCAAGAAAAAAATAATATTGGTTGGTGAAATAATATTGATTAATGAAATAATAATATGTTGGTTAAGGGCCTGCAGGCCTGGGTTGGAAGGTTTTTGAAGGATATCTTAGGATGTGATTGACTTGCAGTTTTGAAATGCGGGGGAGTTTTCCGCCACTATAGAAGCGCCAAGACATCCAATAAGAAGAAGGTTACGAGACATTTATCGGAAAATCGAGGGGAAAAAAATCGAAATTTGTTTGAGTGCATGCTGCTCATTTTACATGTTTTTACAGTAACTTTGCATTTTGTGGTCTATTAGCCTTCCAAAAATGCCCCCTCGTCTCGTTTTGGTTTATTTTCAAAAAAAAAAAAAAATTATCCACAATTTAAAAAATTTATTTTACTAATACAGTGAATTTAGAAATTTATTTCAAAATTCTAAGTCAATCACAGCCCTTGATATCCTTCAACAACTTCCCGACCCAGGTCCTGCATGCCCTTAATTTCTGTACACAGACAAACAATTACCTATGCAGTGTACAGTGATTTTAACTAGTATTTTGCTTTTGTGAATCGTTTTATATCAAATTCAACGTTTAGAACGTTACAACATTGTGAATATTTTTTATCTCAAAGAACTTATGTGAACTAAAAACTATAACGTTCTATTTGAATTTTTCGAGATATGAATTTGTCAAATAGCATAGGTTCTGCGATTAATCAGTTGACTTGGAAGGCCACTCATATGCAGAGGATTACGAGAATTTGCAACGTTTTTTGACTACAAGTTCTCAGAAACGCATATAAGTATTATGAGTCGTCTGGGTTTTCATGGGATTTAAGAAAGTCCATGTAAGGTAATGCGTCAGAAGTCGACACTGCACTAATAGTCGACACCCTCTTCAAAAGTGGGCAAAAGCTAAGGATAAAGACATGGTTTGACGTTTTTAGTTGTTGCTTCCTATTATACTATTTCTTCTCAGTGTAGAGAGATAAGGTTGCCTTAGAAACACGCGGGTTTAAAGGACGCTAGAGCGCTCAAAGCTGCTATCGTTCGTTTGACCACGTTTCTATACTGATTGTTGGCGTTTTGGCTAAGGACGGACTGGAAATGTAAGTGTATTTCACTCTTATTACCTGACATTTAATAATATCTTTTAAATTTCTGTGTCGTTTATTGCTTCTAGGCAACATTTATTCAGTTTATTTGCGTATCCAGTGATGTTTTGATTGGTTCGGGGAGGGTGTCGACTACTGACATAAATTTCAGCTCATATTTATTAGTCGACAGGGGATGTCTTCTGAGAATTTTCAGAATTTGCTGTGCATCAGTAGTCGACACTAGCTGTATTTTCTTCGAAAATATACCAACTAAGTTCACAGAATGGTCTCAAGGTTTAGAGGATGGAATTTTATTAACTTTGTCTTTTCTTTTCATGGCAGAAATTTAACACTCGCAACGCGTGACAGGTTTTGTCAATCATTGCCCCTGACGGGATTGCCCGCGAACGGCGAAAAACGGCCTGCTGAACCCGCAATGCACCTCGTACGCGCAAACGACGGACACCCGTCAAATGAAAACCTTTGTGCCAGGCTGACTCGAATCGGACCTATCCCTTGCGAGAGTTTGAAAGGGAGGGAAACATTCTCGCAGCCATGATGCCATAAGGATTCACCCGCCCGGAGCGCAGACCTAGCATGAATCCATATGGATTCATCCGCATTGAGAGTGTTAAAAAATGGCTGGCTCGTCAACGAAGAAGAAGACGAAGGAGGCTCCCAAAAAAACCGAAGAAAACATGCAATCCCAATAGGAAGGGAAGACGACTCCTCCAGTACAAAGAGGACCGAATGGCTAAGGCTATTCAAGACGTAAGAAGTGGAGTAAGCATCAAGGAGGCAGCAAAAAACAACTATGTTCCTAGAACCACTCTACTTGGCCACTACTTTCAAGGCCAAAGTAGAAGATTCTCAGCTGTGTTTTGTGCCTCCCTTCTGTATCTGCCTCCCTCTGGCCCCTCTGACGTCATCACCACCTCCCTTCGCTACCACCCGATCATAGGCTCTGACGTACTAGTTGGCCTCCTGCCAGTCGTCTGACGTCATACGATCGTGCGTCATAGGCTCTGACGTACTTGTTGGCCTCCTGCCAGCCGTCTTACGTCATACGCCATAGGCTCTGACGTACTAGTTGGCCTCCTGTCAGCCGTCTGACGTCATACGCTCGTGCGTCATAGGCTCTGACGTAGTGGCCCGCCGGTCGCTTGTGTTCTGACGTGATCTGAGGGAAAGGGTGAATCAAGGGAACAAATTTTTCCCGTTTCAGTTAATGTGCCAAAGCAAAGACATGAAAATGTCAAAAACTATGTAAATAAGTACCTAAGCCCAACTGTAACGTCCATTTTCTGACAATGAGTTTTTGACTATAGTTTTCATACCTTTTTACTTAAGTACTTATTGCAATTTGAGACTGATAATGAGCTGTTGGGCCACTACTTTCAAGGCCAAAGTAGAAAATTCTCAGCTGTGTTTTGTGAAAGATGTTACAGATAAATTAAACCCTGTATTGATTGGGGAAGACAACGATGAGGACAGGAGATACATTTTGCCAAGTGATTTTGTTCATTTTGCAATAATAAGTTACCAACTTGTGATTTTAATTAAACATTTATCTTGTGATTTTATTTATTTCGTAATGTGATTTATTAATAGTGCACAGCTAGTGTGTAATGAATCATGCAAAGTATTTCTCTAGTACTTGACAATACTTTTCTTGAAATTAAAACTGTGCTCTACATTTTGACATTTTATGTCTTTACTATGGCACATAACTCAAAAAGTGTGACATTACGGTGTGACGAAGAAAGCGTTATGAAAAATGTATAATGATTTTCACGTACATCCGATTCGTTGCTACGGAACTTTAACTTCGCCAGTTATCATCGTACAAAAATCGTTCACCACTCGTTGGATAGCTCTTTATTTACCTAACCATATTACGTTAACCACTGCGGAGTGCGTGGCCGACAAGCTGCGGTATGAACGTGATTGTTTAAATACCTGTGTGTAATCATTATTGAAGTACGAGGTTCGTGGTGTGGGTGTGGGAGGGGCGCAAAGAATAAAATCTCCCTCGTGGTTGCGTACTTGTACGAAAGCTGTACCCACCGTTTTCATTTACAGCAACACTGTGGTTCACAGTGGTTTTCGTTTGTTTTTTGTCGTCTGGTGGATATTTTTCGTGAACCACTAGCAGTAAATAAGACGTGGAAACAAGAGAATTCGGTCAGAATAAAAACAACTAGACATTTACACTTCAACATACCGTCACACAATCCGATCCCTTTCTGAAGATGTGAAATCACCAGCCAATTTTCACGTTCGATGTACACAAAGAAGGTTTTCACTTGGCTGATTGAACGAGGCTCCACCAGCTGTAAAAACTTCTGTTTTAAGGCGTCTTTGAGTGTTTATGACTCCGCGTGCCTAAAGTTACATAATATGACATATAGTTACATAATACGAGTAATATGTTTCTTGAAACTGAATTATAATGGTAACAAATAAAATAAAATTGAAAATAAAAGTATTGTTCTTTTTCAGAGCTTATCATTTTTTCTTTCCGTCTTCCATGGAAAAAAAAGAATAGAAATAAAATAAAAAATTGATTGAAAACCATCGATACATCGATGTTTTTTTTTAAATATCGATGTTTTTTCCATCGATGTTTTTGGGGTCCGATGTTTCTGGAGCATCGATGCCGGCCTGTCGATGCATCGATGCATCGATACATCGATGTTTTCATTTTTCTTGCCATCCCTAGTTCTTGTAGAAGTACTACTCCCTACTACGAGCCATGACGATGTTGGGGAATTCATTTCCCAGGTTTTTGGTGTTTGGTTGTGGACCATAATATGATTGAACGGGTTAAACGGCAGTCTTAAAAGTAGTTGAAAAGCCCCAATTTTGCCGATAAGACAAATGTTTGAAGGATGATTCATTGTTGCCAGGAAAACCATGAAGCTGAAATCAGCGTGGAGCTGTAAGGACCACGTTGAGGTAAGATTTCAATCAAATCCGGTTATCAAGTGTTCTATTCCTAGAGCCAATAAATCTACAGCTCCGAATAAGTCGTCCGAAACACGAGGAAAGGCTGCAAATCGACGGTGTCAGGATCACTGTTCTGTTCACAATATCATTACAACTTCCATCCTTGATATTACCCGAAATAAGTTGAGTGTCGAGGTTGAAATAATGTGCGTACGATGGAGTTATAAGGTATTCATAATTGATTTGCATTTATATAACTCTTAGGTATTACTTGTACTCGTAACAATCAACGACGGTAATAACTTATATGAAGAAGTACCTACCTACCAACAAAATTTGTTGGTATATATTTGTCAGAGTATTTAATATTCAATTTACCTCCTTTTCGTAGACGCAAAAAGTATCTCGGAACCAGCACTCGATATATATGGTTCCGAGATACTTTTTGCGTCTACGGAAAGGAGGTAATTATATTATATATATTATCATTATAAGGAGGTAGATAATTATATTACATAATTATATATACCTATTATCACGAAACAATGTTTCCTGTTTCCGATATGCGTCGCCAATAAAAGTTGGCCCTTCGGATTAAATGTAAGGATCCATATTCAGGAAAAGGTTAGAAAAGAATTTGGATAAAACAGATAGGAGGAAAAACAGAGGAATTTTGTTGATATGAACTACTTTTTATCACTGAGCGATGTTCCTGTTATGAAAACGTCAGCAAATTCCCGTTATGAGAACAAATGACTATCACGGAAAGAATAACGTTGTCATCAATACAAGTGACACAGAGGTTTTAACCGTTATTTACGGTAGCTTCATTATGGATTAACGTGTCCAGACACATATGAGGTGCCTAGTAGGTTCCATGTAGGTACTGACTTAGCAATATCAGAAGAATGGTGAATGATTTCTCGATAGATGCTATTCGGGGAGTAGAAACCATTCTATACAGTTCAATGTCTAGAAGAAATCAACAAATCTCAACCAACAATCAGCAATAGGCGACCCAGGACTTCATTTGGCTAATTCGTTTACTAATTATTAAGCTGATTCCGGGTTCCATGACCATTGATAAACAACGCCTACGAATCAGAAGGTATTAATAGAGCGTACGTACACGCTCTAAAAATACTACGGAGAATCGATAGAACGTAACCAGCACCCTATAGAACCCCTAGTTACAACCTCAAGAACATATGAAGACCACAGGGGAAAAAGGGGGAATGTCACTTTTCTATCATTCTGCGATAAGTGAAATTTAAAGTTTGAACCTTCGCACAGATTTTGAAGATTGTCACACCAGAGGTCCCTTTCATTATCTGCAATTGTTCATCTATGTTACTTTAAAGAAACGTTATGCAAAAAAATGATTTTATTGAGCAAAAAACACAAAAATGTTATTAAAGACTGGGAAAAAAGGAGGAATGTCACTTTTTCATTTTTGTTTTTTGTTTTTTGTTTTCGACCGCCTTCTTGTTTTTTCCTGCTTCTCCTTTCTTTTTGTGGAGGAGTTTGGAGAAATATTGTCTAGATTTCATCGTTAGACAGAACTGACGTAAATGCAAAAGGTCTTGGTATTTTTCGAAGAAAATTGGACGTCGGGCTGAAAATTAAAGAAAAATGAACTTCACTAAAATTTGATTACCTATTGACATTCTTTGTAATTGATTCAGTATACGCAGTGTTTTAATCGCTTTACATTCATTAATATTGTCGAAAAATTTGTACCTTTTGCATTCACAGCTGGGACCAGTCTCGAAGGTCTGCGCTCTAATTTTTTTCCTCACGTCAACCATTCGTCCACTCGACTTCCTTTTTTTTTTTAACCAGAAGGTCCGATTTTTTCCTCAGACACACTTCCTGAAGCCATTATCTTGAGATGAGTCGATGGAAAATACAAGCTCAAGATCAAAAGCAAACTAACAGACAATAGGAGCACGTTCGAAAGCAGAACTCAATGAGAAACAACTGAGGGCACACGGAATGGGAATCACAGAAAACCAAAAAGGAAAGAGCATTGATAACGGGAACCTCAGGAAAATACGAGTACAAAGGTTACAGGTGGTTTGCGTACGATGACAGGAAAATACCCTTCTTCACAGTGGTGCCATCCGAAAACTTGTACTGACTTTCTCCCTTGTTTCCCTGTTTTTTCTGAACTTCCCCTTTCTTTCCTCCTTTTTTCCCTGTAAATGTCAGTTCTCACATGGCTAGAAAAGGCATTTCCTCCGCGTTTTTTCCCTTTTTGAAGAAAGATTATGAAACTAGATCTAAGGGAGACATTGATGCCAACCTTAACTCATTTTCGAAAAAAAAGTGACATTCCCCCTTCTTTCCCTGTTCTCTTCATATGATCCCTGCTCAGTAGTGATTGCCTGTCTATACTGTCCTTCCAGCCTCTACTTATCACCGCAAGTTTCCAAGTCGTTTTGTTGAAAGGTTTAAATTCAGGCTGTAATTTGGAAAGTACTCTACACAAGAACGTAAAATCCAAAGGTGAATTTCACAACACAACTAATGGTTGGTGACAAAATCCAACTCTGAATATTCTTAAATCTATTCTGAATCTTGAAAGTTTATCATGGACAATATTTTTAGTATAAAATGGAAAAAAGTGGTGATGCTATTCTTATTTTCTAAACTGGCGTTCGCGTTGTAATTGAAAATATCAAACAGGAAAACTACGATCCTCATTAAAGGACAGATAATCACGCTTTTTAGTAGTTTTTGCGCAATCGCATCGTCTCTTAGACGTATTGAAACCATGCTGCATTGCTAGAAAATTCTGATGTTTTGATACCTTATATGAGGGCTATTGATAACTAAAGGCTCAGTGACCGTACAATTAAGATCAGCAGGTATCTAGGATTGCAATGGCCTGATCAGATGGTCTTTCACGTATACTGCTGCTCTGTCTATCATCAGAGCAATCACAATCTGTGAGTCTATTTTTCAACTTTTTGAGTATAGTGATTCGTTTCAGCCCAGTTGTGACCTCCAATGGCTTCGAGAATTCCTCCGATGAGATATCGGAGCAGATCAGACATCGCCCGGGGCCGAAGGTGCAGCTTCTTATGAAATGCAAATGGACCGCTCGACGTGCAGATCGGCCGAAGCAAGTGAACCCATTTGATTGTTCCCACCCACTACTCAAGTCTGTGGCTCCAACTAATGGGCAGGAAAATCGGGGACTAAGTGATGATCCAGCTTCAACTATAGCCCACTGCGGAGAAAACATTAGGTTCAAATTTATGGCAATTTGAAAGTCTGTAAACATGATTGGAGTTGAAGTATTGAAAAGCTTGAACGAATCCACGAATAAATAACATATTTGATCCCATAACTGTTCCATTTGTGATCGATTTCAGTACTACGGATGCAATTTATTATCCAAGGCGAATGATATTTTACATAGAGTGTTTTTGGGGCCCCAAAAACACTCTGTGTAAAATATCATTCGCCTCGCAAATATAATTCTACAGCGGTCGGAAAAAGTAACGATATTTACTTCCCCCGCCAACCCATTTCCTTCCAACTAAAGAGATATCCTAACCACTTCACAAGCACCGCGAAATGACTACACATTTATGTATTTTTTTATTAGTAGCGTGTGAACTTAACTAACCTTCACAAGCAATTAATAAAATAATACATAGATGTGTAAACATAGGAGTGTACATAAACATCCCGTCATGACGCCAAGGGGAGTTTTCAAAACGGGTACGGTGCTTGTGAAGTGGTTAGGACATCTCTTTAGTTGGAAAGAAAAGGGCGGGCAGGGAAGTGGATTCCGTCACTTCTTCCGGCTACTAAAGAATGATATTTGCGAGGCAGAGTGGTTTGTACATGGATGTTTTTTGGGGTTACGACATCTTTTTGTTGACGAAATGACCTGTAGAGTTAATAACCAAGAATAAATTAAGCAAATTAATAAAATTATAAATTAATTATTTATTAATAAATTTATAAATTATTCAAGTACTTATTCATTGATAAAGGTAGGTAGCCTGGAATTTCTGTTTTTTGTTTCTAAACATTTTCGGGTTGAGGTAATGGCTCAAATGTTCTAAAAAGCACTGGCTAAAGTTGAACCGAAGCCCTGTGCGAAACTCCAAGTCAATCAATGAAGATGAACAGGCTGTTGCCTTGGCTGACTGAACAAGGAGGAGAAAATGAAGAAGAAGTAGAAAAACAGGGTTCAACGTCTCACCAAAATCATAAACTAGTTGAACGCCTCTTGATTGTGGGAGTGATGAAAGCTTTCATCTTTCGCTTTGATATTTTTCATAGCATATTGAGGCATGGAGTGTTGAGTTTGCTCCAACACGCGCTATTTGCCATAGCGTAAATCTTTTTCAGACGAAAAATCTTCCTTTACAATCATACATATATGGGGAATTTCATTTATGTTTAGAAATATTCAATTTCGCCTAAAATTGCTTGTTTCTGAGTTGAGAATGAAAGAAAAAAAAACTATAGAGGTCCAATATTTTGGTTTTTTCAACCTTCTACTTACTGGTCGAAATTTAAGTGGGTATTTGAAAAATTCGGGGTGCGCTTCCTTGGTATGCTACTGCCTTCAACTATAGCCCATACATTCTCTGTGTCATACTAATACAATCACTACTACTAATACAATCAGGTGCAACAGATAGGCTGTTCGGCAATATGAATCTTTTGCACAAATCTTATTCCACATAATTACGATATTTTTTTAGGTATCTAATGACCAAATTACTAATACGGTTTGAAGTGAGTAATAGCATAATGCAAAAAATGGACGCGATTCACATCGTGAGTGGTGGTAGAAGGCATCAGGTAAAACAGGTTTTAGCGGGACCTCACTAAAGTTTGATTTCAGTGATAGCCTGAAAGTCCGTTTAAAAGCAAAGGGAGGGGTATAATATCGAGTTGTTTCATCGAGAACCTGTCAGTAATTTATTTGGAGGCTAATGAAAGAGCCCACTTTCGGGATCTAGAGAATCGCGAAGTAGAGATCTCATCGAGCTACTCGTTCGCCAGATATATTCGCAATCATAACCTGATTACACGCTCGATTATGATCATAGAATATAATTTTTCCTCCCTTTCTCAATATTTTTCATCTGATATTCTTTTTGCTGATGACACGTCTACAACAAAGTAGGCATAATTATATTATGGGGATCATTATCTCGAGCAGCCACCCAAGTCGCTGCGGTCCTTCACTGGTGCTGAGAAACGCCCTCCTCGTAAATATGAAACGATAATCAGGCGGCGTTGAGCGGAACTCCAATACCGCCTGATATCAGGCCTGATATCAATAAAGGATCCAATTTCCTATTGGATTATCAAGTTGGACTTTAAGGGTATCATTTTCGGGTTGGGTTATACATACGAGTATATACATCCTTGTTATGGGTGTATACATTTCTATGTAATTCGTGAATACATGTTTTATTTGCACTTGGAGACTTCAAACATAGGACGCATATTCGCAAATCGAACATAAGGCCAATACAGATACCTGGTGCACTACACTTACTCTACCCTGAAGACTCAGCAGCCATAGTAGATATTTTGCCAAACCCATCAATACCTACTTGATTCTCTCCATGATGATGGTTTACATTTCTGGTACTGTCTTTGTAATATGCCCCAAAAAAGAACTCCGTTGTAAAAACTGGCCCGCCAAAAAACCTCCTCAGCCGCAAAAAGGATTGATATTCCATTTTGCCCGCCAGCCACGTATAAAGGATGCTTCGCACCTTGCTGTTGAGTGTGCATATAGAAACCTGATCCTCCCTCCCCTAACCTCCACCACCAATGTTTTCCTGTTCCCGGTCTTCTTCCCACAACCCCCCTTTCACCCTCGGTTTCACCGAATATATTTCCTCTGTTGCAAATGCAGGGAGCTTTTTGCTTCTTTCAATACTGTTGGCGGGAGTGCGGGAGTTTTTTGCCAGATGAACACGCCTGAATTGGAGCATAACTTCACTGTAGTTGTACCACCACTGATTACTCGGGACCACCAGTAATACCTATATAACTCTTAGACGCCTTGCATTCGCGATGTCAGCTAGCCTGAAATGGCTCATTACTTGTACCGCCACTAAGTACTCACCACCACCACTACTACCGGTATCATCTAATTCTCAGAACCCTTGCAAATCAATTCCTTGCATTCCAATTCCTATGTTTCATTGTAATAATAATTATTATAGTCTGTCCCAAAGTCTATTACAACATAACCTTGAATTTGATCATCTAGAAACGTGATAGCTTGCAAACAACGTCAGCCGAATAACTGTGCAACGATTGGTGCCGTAAATGTCCAAAGTTAGGAACATGTGTCCAACGACTGATGATTTTCAAAAAAATACGATATCGTACTTTCAAAACTAATATTATAATTCAACTGTTGATTATATCAAACTTGGTTAATACCGTCAAGGGATTAATTTTCAACTCACACCAGTGAAATGTAGTGGTCCCACGACTGGTGCATTTACCCTACGACTTTGGGCTTTTGCCAGTCTATCGGGGAAGGAGCGAGCTAAACAATTGTAAATTTGATAACAGTATTACACCATAACATAGTTTAATCTATACTATATAATAAAATCGTGTCTGTCTGTCTGTTTGTCTGTTTGTCTGTTTGTTTGTCTCACCATCAATTGAGAACGGCTGAACGTAGAACGTTGCGGCTGGTGCCATTTGACGCAGAATTTATCTGGGAAGGTTTATGAAAAATCCGCGTTTAAATGAGGAGGTAGCAAGCAAAAGGGGTTTTCTCACATGTTTTTCAATATTGAGTTAGATAGTATTTTATTTTCTACTCGTTGAGAGCTTTCTGATGTTAAAGAGTTCGTGGCCTGAAAGGGCTTTTTCCTCCTCAAAAACCGAGTACAAAAATGGGTTTGCGAGCGAAAGGGGTTTTCTCCACCATCGCGTTGTGAACAAAAGCAGCTTTCTCCGTCTAGCCAATGAGAACGCGCCATGCTCAGGAAGAAAACTGCAATCAACAGCCCTAAGGAGTATGAAGCAATTTATCGAAAAATCGGTCAAGTAAAAAAACTCGGAGAAGATTGGGTTTTGTACGATTTTAAGGAACTGAAAAAATACTTCAAAAATCTTGATAAAATCAGTTCAACAAAAAGAATTATCTTGAGGAAATTCAAAACCAAGAAAGGATACTCGAGCGTCAAGTTTAAAGGATTGAGCACTTTCCGATTCGAATCTGAAGGGGATGATATCTTTCAATCTACCTAAAAAAAAGGTTACGACGGCCTCAAATTGAGTTTTGTCAACGTGCCACAGCTTCCTCTGACACATCCCATTGCTTCAGAAAAGAAAAACGACGTGAGAAAGCTGTTGGCTCTCATTTTTGGAAACGACTGGGCTTCAGGTCAAGACGAATTTCTCAGCTGGAACAGAGGGTTGCTAGGAGCCTCTCAACAGGAAGACGATTGCGAGGAAGAACAAGAAGAGTGTGACTGCTTGGAACATGAAAGAGCTGTTAGGATTTGATTTTGCAGAGACAGCATTATGATACATTACAATATGGTTTAAAAGTTAAAAAAAAACAACGTTTTAGCCCATTTTTAACCAATATTCGAAGTTGATTATTAAAAGTTTACCATAGTTTCACCATTTTGTTATTATTGACCTTACTGGCATAAAAACGTAAAATCCAAGGTGAAAAATAAACAATTTTAGCCAACTTTTGGGCTTTTGTGCTAAACATTTAGTCAAAAGGGGTTTTCTCCATACTTGACTATGACTTTTCTCTAACAATTTGAATATTTTTAAATCACTTTCTTTTTATATAAAGAAGTTGGATCTTAGCAGAGCTCAAAGAAACAAAAATCACGTTTAAATCGCGATTACAGCTCAAGAAAAACGTTTTTCGTGGTTTCCCAACAATTTGCAAAATGTGAGAAAACCCCTTATGCTTGCTACCTCCTCAAATCTGTCCATCCGTTGAAACGCTATGAATGAAATACTACTAAAAAAACGTGTTATAATCACTT
Organism: Stenodema calcarata; assembly: GCA_963920205.1. Lineage (NCBI taxonomy): Eukaryota > Metazoa > Arthropoda > Insecta > Hemiptera > Miridae > Stenodema > Stenodema calcarata. Next base: position 6,858,670 of record OY986057.1, read on the forward strand.
CTATGAGGACGTTTATGCTTATAACTTTTGAACGGTTGAACGTAAATCCGATTGTAAGTAGTCTCTGGATTCAGCTCGACGAGTACTTTCAAGTGGTACTTCAATCAGGATGTTAGTGGGAGTTGGCGGGGGGGTCTACAGGCATTCAAAACTACTTGACCAGTTGGAGTGCAACTTTGGGAATTTGTTGGTTGAACATTGAGGAATGTTTCTAAACAGGTAGGGTGGGTCAATAGTATGGGGGGGGGGGGGGTTAAAGACAGTTAGGGTAGGGGGAGGGGGTATTACCGCCGGGATTTCAAAACTACTTGACCGATCAGAATGCAACTTCGGGAATATGTTGAGTGAACATTGGGGAAGGTTTCTGACCAATTTAGGAGGGGAGGGGTACAGGTTGTGTGTTGGGGGGGGGGGGGTCTACAGGCAAGCCAAAAACTACTTGACAAATTGGAGAGAAACATTGAAATTGTGTTGTGGGAACATTGGGAAGGTTTCTGACCAGTTTGGTTTGTTCTACCGTTGCGAAGCGCGGGTACACAGCTAGTATAATACGAGTATATTACTCGTATATTACTCAATATTATAGTTGGGACATTATTAAAACAAAACCATATATACATATATATAGTTTTTCGTATTGCTGTTCATTCTTTTTTGTTGTTCATTGTTGTGGATCATTTCTTTATTTAGTAAGTTTTCATTATTTTTACCCCACTCCTACTCCCTTTTTCCAGTCCCTAATACTCTTCATTTAAACAATTGTAAATCTTACGGTAATTTTCGCGTGACTGCATCATCAGCCCAGGAAGAATATATATATAACTACGAGTACGAGTACATAATCAGTACATCATCAGTTAAAACTTGCCACCAACATCGCTCTATACTTCCATGCTCGCAGCCCAAAATTTTCCAGTCCCAACCAGTCTCCACTGTCGAACAGCCGAACCATCTCGTCCCGCTCCAACACTGCCGAGGAAATAGGACGTATCCTTTCGCACCCTCAAGTTGCAAAGAGAGCAAAGCGAGTTAGGGTCATCCTCTCGATCATAGGATTTGAGGTCTAGATCAAGAGTCCATAGATCACCGTCTCGTAGCGCTCCGATAATTTTTTCAGGTCTTCAAACAAGAAGATTCGCCTCTCCGAAGATATTATCTTTAGGGGTGAGAGGCGAATCTTATTGTTTCATATTCTTTCATATTATGAAAGCATTGAATTCATGCAAAAGTTGAGAAAATCCAGCGGATCTTTTTGATCAAATTGGAGTTCCAACCTAAACTTTTAATCACTGATTCCGATGAAATCTATTCTGTTGGTTAGGCTCAAGTAGTTCCCACTCGTAATTCTTTGCGATTGCGTTACATGTTATTTTGTTGTTGATTAATAGTCACGGAACCGAAGAATGTGTATTCATTACTGGTTCAGCCTAAAATGGTGCAAGGGTCTACATTGGAAGGCCGAAGTCTCTAATATTCACTTACACCAGTTCAGTACTTGACAGCATTTCTGAATTTTCATTACAGTTACAACAGTTTAATTGATCTTGAAATAGTCGGTTGCCAGAAATCTGATTTTGTTTATATTATCCTGTTACAATTATTTTCCATTCTACAGCGTTTTGCTATTCAGTGTATCATTAATTTGGCCAGAATAATAATAGATGTCACTTTTCCCTCTTCATATTTCGTGTAAAACACCTTTACATATAATACTAAATTCTTGTCTGGACACTCAAAATGGTCGTAACGCCGTAAAAATGGTATACTTTTACCAGAAGCTTCGCGTTATAGATAATAAAAGCCTGGACGGGTGTTTCGCGCTAGAAATGAAGCCAGGGGAGGATGGCTACATGGAATTGGAAGAACTTCTCCGCCCTGAAAACCTCGGACCAACTGATAACCATCAAAATCGGCTTAGGGAATTATCGCGCCTCTTCTCCAGTTGCCTCTTCAACGCCATAATTCCCGTGGGCTCCCAACGCAGTGGCCTCTACGCCGGGAACGTGTCCTGTCTAATCGTCGGCCATCCACGTATTTATAATAAACCGACCGCCTTCTTTGGGAATGAAGTAGAAAACCTCCTTTACCGTCTTTATATTCTTCACCGATCTTGGGCTGGTATTTTACAACCAATCAGGCTCAACAACTATTTAAGGGGAATCTTTTTTCACGACTGGACCTGCTGATGGGTCTTTAATGGTCCATTTTACTCAAGGTAGGTACATGAGGGCACATTCGAGGTGTGGATGATGAATTATGCGGAGAGGCCTTAGTCGGAAAATTTTCTCTATTGATAGCTCCACCGATTCTCTACATATTGAAATTGAATGCCGAATAACTAATACTAAACCGTTATTAAAAGCAGCACCTAACCTACTAGGATCAGAGCTCCCATCGTTTTTCTACTGAACAGGTTGATATCATTCTAATGTTGGTGGGTATATTGTATATCAAAACTAATAATAAGCCCAGCAATGGTACCTATCATGTTAAAATATGTTATAATGCGGTAACGTGGGTTCATCAATGGGGAGTGCTTCAGGCTGCATGGTCCTATCACCGTCTAGTAATCTCATTTTTTCAGTGACGTCCTTGGAGCACTAGTATTGATTACTAATGACATCATCAATATTTTATAACTTTGAAACCAGAGCCCCTCCGAGCAACAAAGGAGTTGGGGGGCATCAAGTTTGTTAACAAGAAAAAAATAACCCTTCTCAAGCTGTTTTAAATACGACGTCGCTGCAATCTATGGATACGGATCGTACTTATGATATGAATTATATTTACACGGTAGTTTTACGGGCTTTCCTCCGATGACTAAATTTAAAAGCTTGGGACTGAAACCACCTGTATAAACTGGGTCTTACATGTTACATTTTCTTTGATATACTCGTACATAGTTTGAATTGAATTTGATTGAGTTAGTTTGATTTAGTTCAAAACTATGATTCTGTTCTATCTGTAGATTTAGGTAATTACCATTACGTTACGGCGTTTCAGAACAATAATTTCTTCACGGCACTCACCTCAGGGAGGAAGGCCAAAGCCCGCCTATGCATTATGTCTTCCGCTAGTACGAGTATACATCAATCGGTCACAAATGACAATCATAAGAAAAAGATTGTTTCTCGAAGACAGTAAGTGTTTCAAGACGTTCGGGGCGTTACATTGAGTTGATAACATAATTACTCGCCTCATCTCGATCCTAGTCTACTGTACCAACGGGCTGATTGACGGATAAGAGGTACGGAGGGCTATTGGTATCCAAATCATCGATAAGGCTACATGTACCAGCGCCCAATACCCATAGGCAACAATTAATATTATCGCTCGGACCAGGAGATCCTTATCAAAATGGAAGCTGAAAGAGACCTCAGCGAGGAGTGTTATCATGTCAACAAGTTTATGGCTATTTAATCCACTGAAAACTTGATTATGAAGCAATTTTCGGTAGATAATTATATGTCTAAAGCTGAGCAAAGCTAACTCCACCCAGCGTTTTGAAGATCTTAATCAATGTTGCTATACAGCTAACCTCTCAGTAAACACATTATTAGGTAAGGTACCTGTGTGAAAACTATCCCATCGTAATAATTTTTCAGAAAGTGATTGCGGGTGTTTGATAATAAATTGTGACTATACGTGATACCAGTAACTACTGGTTTCAAAACGTTTTCTCGAGGGTGGAGATGGCACGTCTGGGAAATCTAGATGGAGATCTACAGTGGTCAAATTGTATAAATCGATTATTTTTATTCCAGAATCGGTTCTTAAATTGATAAATGAGAGAAGAAAATCCACAGTTACAAGGTTAGGTACCAAATTAATTATGATCCCATGACTTAATTAGAATTATTTTCAAAATGATTTAAAACATATTAATAATAATAATGAAATACTCTTAGGTTGAACAGTTTTGTTGATCACCAATACCTAGCATTCCTACTAGATAGTTACTAACTACATGTTACTAGCTAGATGACCTGTGCGTATCATTACGAATTTTTTGTAATTTATTACGAATTTCATCATAACATGGACTTTGTTAAGGATAACTAATTTTGAGGTGTTTAAATTCACATGAAAGAAACGAGTAAATAAGCCGTGGAGTTTTGGTTTATTATCTTCGATAATGAACCATTGGAATCGCCCAAAGAAGACATCTTTTACCCCCCCTCAAAATTTGTTGGTTTACGTTTCAAGATACGTAGATTAAAAAAATCGAATAAAAAAACTCTGCGAATTCTTGACACAACGGTTCATTATCTTCTTTGTACAGATCACTGTTCTGTCTAGATCACTAGGTCTAAATGTCTAGATCCTAAATGTTAGATTAATTATTATTATGAATTACCACTAATTATTAATAATTTTATCAAGTACCTAGTGAAAATTATTATAATTTATTGTTAGGTATTAATAATTTGTATTTATTATTAATAATAATTAATGATTATTATTAATTATGATTAATTGATTAATTAATACGATATCCGGCTGTTGGAATCGACTGGGTTCCTTGTATACATGAATTGGTGTAGCCAATACATTGTCGTATACATTTATACTGCAAGCGGTCCAATGATCTCAATTTTGTTTCGCAACACTGACCATAGAAAATCGACCCATAATCTAGGATGGCTCTAACAGTTCCTCAATAAAAAATCAACGCCACGTTAGGGTCAGCACCCCAATCAAGACCAGTCACAGTTTTCAGTATATTAAAATACTTCACACATTTTCCAATCAAATAGTGAATATGGGCATCCCATGTCAAGGTCTTATCGAGCCATATCCCAAGAAACTTGAACTTTTTTAGCACCGGTATGTCAGTTCCAGCAACATCAATTGTTTGTCCTAAGCCCAGGTTCCTTTTCCTTGTATAAGGAACAATTACCGATTTATTGCATGAAATTGACAGACCCTTTGACTCACACTAAGTCCTAAATACGGTCATGAAACTGTTCAAGAGTTCAATGCCTACGTCAATGTTTCTACATTCAGAAAATACGCAAATATCGTCGGCATATTGCACTATCTGTAAACCTTCTGGAACTATTTCCTCCAAATCCGCCACGTATAAGGCATATAACAAAGGGCTTATGATCCCTCCCTGAGCCAGACCCCGATTAGAATATCTAGGTCCCATCAATTTGTCCTCAACCTTGAGGAATAGCTTCCTATTATTCATCGTGCTAATGATATTCCTTGCAAATTTCCAAGAAAAACCCAGTCTGATAAGCGTTTTCATCAAGTTTTTAAGTAGCACTGAATCATATGCGGTCGAAATTTCAATGTACATGCATGGAGTTATACTCCTCGTTGACAATGATTTATGAATGCTGCTCAACACAGTTGCAATGCCTTCATATGTTGATTGACTTTTTCGGAAACTTGTGGTAATTTATCAAGGCGTTCTACCCACAACTCCATCCTATTCTTAACCATTCTTTCAAATGTTTTTCTCATGCATGATGACCGAACTATCACTTGGAGTTTTACCCGGTTTTAGTATAGGTATCAATATAAATTCACTCCAATCATCTGGGAATTCACCAGTTTGCCAAAAAGTATTAAATATATTTAATAAAGCTGTTTTGGCAAATGAGATATGATAGGATAATCTACTTTATCCACACCCGGAAATGTATTCACGCCACATTTCACTGCTGCTTCAAGTTCCCTAAACGAAAAGGGTCTATCAAGTGCCACAGAATTATTATCAACAAAGTCTTCTCTTATGTATTCACACACAGATGGAGGCGCATAACTATCGAATAAATCCTCACTCCACTCAACCTGCTTCAGAACGTGTACATTTCCATTTTTTTGGTTTATTATCTTCGATAATGAACCATTGGAATCGCCCAAAGAAAAAAATTTTTTAACCCCCCCTCAAAATTTGTTGGTTTACGTTTCAAGATACGTAGATTCAGAAAATCGAATAAAAAAAAATCCGTCCGTCCGCCGTACGCCGTACGCCGTACGCCGTCCGCCGTCCGCGCCACTTTGCCCAGTTAACGTTGAGCTAAAATTACGAAATTTGGTTTCTGGGTTTGGACCAGCCCCACAATGATCCTCGAAACTTTTCATAACCCTAGGTCAAGGGGAAGGGGTTCAAAACGAATTTTGCAATTTTGAAAATTTCATATCTCGAAAAATTCATATAGAACGGTATGTTTTTTATTTCATATTTAGATAGAGTTTGTTCCGTATAATTTTTTAAGACCATCCGCAGCTTTGTACGACCAGCCGTTCGTTCACAATGACGGCTCAAATATTGTGCCTCACAACACGATCATGAATCAAACTTTTGAAATACAGGTCCATTTTCATACTAACAAGCTCTTTGGAACATCATATGGCTTAAGTGATGTCGAGTTTGTTGTTCTGAGGTGCGTTTCGTGCTACTGAAATGAAGGTAATTTCGAATGTTTGTTGGTAGGTACTTCTTTTATAGAAAAATTATTACCGACGTAGTATTAAAAACCCTAGAATTATATCGTATTAATTAATAATAATTACAATTATTAATAAATACGAATTATTAATACCTAACAATAAATTATAATAATTTTCACTAGGTACTTGATAAAATTGTTAATAATTAGTGATTATTGATAATAATAATTAATCTAACATTTAGGATCTAGACATTTAGACCTAGTGATCTAGACAGAAGGGTGATCTGTACAAAGAAGATAATGAACCGTTGTGTCAAGAATTTGCAGAGTTTTTTTATTTTTGATTTTTTTGATTTGGGCCCAAATTTCTTTCACAGACGTGGACCGTTTGAGATTAGAACAATATTGTTGCCACGATTTCCGTTTACTTTCATAAACTGTTGATAATTTTCTGTATTGTTCATTATCTCCTTTGGTTGAAAAACCTTTGTCAGTTTGGAGGCCTCCTTACCGCCTTATTCTTACCGCCTCCTACAACCCTCCAAACTGACAAAGGTTAAACTGTTGATTTAAACTCCTCATCTGCTATTTCGTAATTGACAAAATTACTTCGGTTACCGAGTTGTTTAAATATTGCTAATGCCTATTTTCTCCTACGAAAAGCCACTGTACACTCCTCATTCCACCATACAGTCGATTCGATAAATGAGCTAAGTGTATTCACCTTAGGAAGGCATTGGTCATTAACTAGAGAAATTACCTCACATAATTCTTCGTACTTTTCAGATGCTGGGATACCACCCAATATAGCCTCGAATTCATCCCACTTAACATCTTTAGTTTTCCAGCTCCTTGTAGAGATCCGGCGCCTAGGAGTTACTTCCCACTGCTCTGGGTAAAAAAAAAAAAAAAAATAAAAAAAAAAAAAATAAATAAAAAAATAAAAAATAGGATAGTGATTGGAACCTAATGGATCCTCATCAACTGTCCATTAAAAATTACCTGCTAAATTGGGAGATACTAGAGTAAGGTCAACAGCAGAAATATTTACACTCCTTGCATTACGAATTAAGGTCGGATTACCATTAAGTAAACTAAATTTGAATGGTCCATCGCAGACACAAGATTCCTTCCTTTATCGTTGGTCACTGACGATCCGAAACATACATGATGAACATTGAAATCCCCACCGATAATCTTGGGGTTCGGTACAGAGTCAAACATGAGTTGCCATTGCTGCTCGGATATACGCCGTGAGTCATCATTATCCCCCCAAAAACAACTCCGTTGTAAAAACTGGCCCGCCAAAAAACCTCAGCCGCAAAAAGGAATGATATCCGTTTTGCGCGCCAGTCACGTATTTAGGATGCTCGGTGCTTCGCACCTCGCTGTTGAGTGTGCATTAGGAAACCTGATCCTCCTACCCCTAACCTCCACCAACAATGTTTTTCCGTTCCCTGTCTCCTTCCCACAACCCCCTCTCACCTTTAGTCCCCCTCGGTTTCACCTAATACTCGTATGTTTCCTCTGTTACGCCAGCAGGGAGCTTTACGCTTCTTTCAATGCTGTTGGCGGGAGCTTTCATCTGGCAAAAAGCTCCCAGTGACATAATTCCACGTATAGTAATAGTAACCGATTGGGTAGGTACATACTTTATAGCATTCGTGTTGGGGTCTATTACCTTCCGATTCATACGTTTGATTTCAAGAATGTCTAGTGGTTGATCTCGAAAATCTTTCATAAAGTTTTTCACATCCTCATCCGACAAAGAAGTATCCACTCCCCGGACAATAAATTTCCTTTTCACCAGATATACTGGGATATAAGTTTTGAATCCTCTAACTGTCAGCACTGATGATCGTATACGTTTATTTGCTGTCATAAAATTCGCGAGTTCCACTCGAATTCCATTCCGTCCAACTTTATTAGGTAATACTTATGATGTGTTCTGAGACTTCTGGATGTTGTGAATGCAGTAATTTACACAACGACATGGGGTGCATGCGAGAAATCCCTGCTAGATCCTCGTTCACACTCTCAATTATCACTTGAAAGGGACCACTATCATCGAAACGGTATGTAGTTTCTAATATTATCCTCTGGTTGGTGTCACTTTGCACTTTACGTGTGTCATGGCTATTGTGTGTGGCTTTGTTTAGCTCGAGGTTATCCATACTGGTCGTATCATCCAACAGAACCTTAGGGTTCAGCCACACAAACCTAGGTGAACAAAGTCTGAATGACTCACTTCGCCGGTTCCCATCAGGAGACACGACAAAGTTGATAGATAAGAGCCGGAGATCCACGCACGTCGGATTAAGACTGAGTAATAAGTTATTACTACAATAAAAACTCCATTATTAGGTAGGTACTAATAATATATTACTAATAACACTTGCCCGGTTCTCAACCCTCCACCTGACGTAGTTATAACATCAAGTCGTTCCCGGGTTATTTAGAAAGAAATTTGATACTTGTTGGTTTCTTTGTGGATCTTGTTCACTCATACTTACGTTGCTCTTAGAGCTGAACAAGAATGTTCCATTCATTTCCTTCAGCTGGAAACGTTTTCTGTTCAAGATAGCTCTTTCTGAGCCATTTTCAGGTAATTTTTATTTGTGCTCCATCATGTTTCTAATGACCATCCAATTTTCTGAGGGTTTCATTGTACGAGTAAATCACATCTTGCATGACACCATTGCGGTTGATGATGGTTTGGTCTCACTGCTGTAAAGCAGGACATACTTCAAGTTTATAGGGAAAGCCTTATCAATTTGAACACCAAAAAGTTTCAACGGATTCCAAGGCGTTCTTGTTATTCCATTTTTCTCTCTACAATAGGGGCAAGACGGACAGTTGCAATAAGATACTAGCTCATTTACATACGTTAGAAAGAGCCGCTCGCCTTCTCAATGGGTAGATGGATAGCCCTATAATCTCCTGGTAATTCCCCTCTCCCTTCACCGCTATGGCTGGAATGACCGCGCGACGTCTATATGAGATGTTTCCTCCTCTCCAAATCCGATCAACGAGAGACCAAGGGACCTTGAGAGATAAGCAACCCGCTATAGTTTTACATGAGTAAATCTCAATAAATTAACCTCTGAATCGCCCTATAGAGCCGATCGCACGCCAGTGATCGTGAAATCGGATTATTATACGGCGGCGCCTATTCCTCCACTGACACTGAAAGGTGGCGTGTGCCAGATCCATGTCTGCTGTTCGCTCCAAAATTAAGGCACATGATTATTCAGCGGAATCTACCGCCACCAGTTTGAATCGCCTGTCAATCGATGAAACGTAAAGGCGGTTCGAGGTAGTTTTCAGATTTTCCCGCGATTACAAATAATTTTGTAGTATTTGGGATTCAGGCTTATCATCTATAAAATTGTGAACGCCTATCAATGACAGGGAGGAACACTAGTCTAAGGAGGAACGCCTAGTCTAAGGAGGAACACTATACACTCCGCCGACCAATCATTTTTGATCGAACCAATTTCCAAACATATCGAGGATACTGGGGTAAATTTTTCTCTAAATAAAAATTCTCACTGCTTTCATAAAGATATGTATGACCCAACGTCAACCAATCTCTAGGATACCCACTCCACGTTGAGTTCCACGTATAACAATAATAATAATCCGTTCATGAAATTATGTCTACCTATGACATTTTCAGGGGGGTTACGGGTTAATCTTAAGTAGTCCCATTTCAAGTTCGGTCTCAAAAGAAAGTTCCTGTAATAATCAGATACCTAATGTTGATCAGGTAGGCGGAAGGAATGGTGTTTTTGAACGAATTGTACCCCTCGTCAACCAATTACAATGTACTGAGAACTCTAACAGTTTTTTTTTAAAATTTATAATCAACTTTATTGTAATTTATTTTTACATTACAGTTTTGATAATTATTTAATGAACATATAGTGGTATGCACCACCCTTAACATGTTGCAGGTTACTGCCCACTGACAGCCCCCGCTATTAATTAATTACTATGAGAATAACGATAATATCAATAAGTAGCCAATAAATTAAACAATTCATAACATATAGTAGGAACAGTCTTTCTAGAGCAGTTTTTCAGATTTATTCGTTGACAGTATAATTTAGTCCTTCACAGCAGGTCTGGTGGTCTCTTACGTTTTAGGCGTCGTTCTGGTCGTGGTGGAGGAGGGTTGTTTGGGATATGGGCTATGAGTTCGTTTGGGTGGTCTCGCATAGCAGTTTCCAATTTTTGATATGTGGCACGCAGCACTTCACCAACTTCAGGAATTTGAAGATCTCTGTGCAGGAGGGAGTTTCTGATGTACCACGGGGCGCCTGATAGTGTTCTGAGCACTCTGTTTTGAAACGTCTGGATCCTTTTAATTTGCGAGTTGGAAGCCGATCCCCATATCTGGCAACCATACAACCATATCGGGCGCAGGAGCGTGAGATAGATTAGCCGTTTTAGGGTCATTGGCAGTGAGGAGTTACTGTTTAGGAGAAAATATAACTGATGGTAGCGATGCCTTGCCCTCTGCAGAATGGTCGTTATGTGAGCATCCCAGGTGAGTTTCGGGTCGAGATGTAGACCAAGGTATCTGACGACCTGTTTGTGAGGTATGGTTGCGTTAATCAGCCGAAGACAAGGAGACACTGTCCTCCTTTCCTAGGTAAACTGGATGAGGGTACTTTTTTGAGGATTCAGCTTTGTTCTCCAGAGGCAGCACCATCTCCCGAGTCGGTCGATATAATTCTGCAGCTCTGTTAGAGATTCCCGATCAGATCCAGAGGACAATATCGCCTGATCATCAGCAAACTGCGCAACAGTGAGAGTGAAAGAGCTTGGAAGATCATGCACATAGAATGTGTAAAGGATGGGTCCAAGAACGCTGCCTTGTGGGACTCCTGCGTTTATGTCTCTCACGGGTGATACCGAGTCGTTGATTCTAACTGCAAATGTTCTGTTGTTCAGGTAAGAGTGCATCAGCCTGTAAATTGAATCCGTCAATACTGGTTTCAGTTTGACCAACAATCCCTGTATCCAAACTCGATCGAACGCTTTTTCCGTGTCCAGGAATACTCCATGGCATACTTCCTTGTTTTCGAATGTGTCGAGAATAGTATCCACCACTCTGTGGAGCTGTTGAACACAAGAGTGGGAAGCTCTAAATCCAAATTGTGTGTCAGGCAGCAGTGGTTCAATTGGTCTTAGTAAGATTGGTAGCAGCAGTCGTTCAAAGATTTTCGAAAACAAGGGCAGTAGGCTGATGGGTCTATACGAGGTCGGGTCAGTTCGCTCCTTCCCAGGTTTAGGAATCATCGTTATGATAGCAAACTTCCACGACGTTGGAAAGTAACCAAGACGAAGCATAGCATTAAATATTTGAGTGAGGAGTACGATTGTCTTGCGCGGTAATGCTTTTAGTAGTGGTTGCGTAATCATGTCATACCCTGGGGCTTTCTTGGTTGAAGAGCGAGATACAGCATTACGCACCTGACCGGGAGTGAAATGAGTGGTGAATGGGGAAAGTTGAAGTGGTTCTTCAAGTCTGATTTGGACTTCAGTTTCAAAATCCGTATCGAGTGCTGGGTTGGGTGTGAATTGCTCTTTGAGAAGGTGTGAGAAAAGCAATGATTTTTCAGTTGACGTACAGTAAAACGTGTTTCCATCTCTCAAGGGGGGATTCCATTGGTTTCCTTGGTTAGGTATTGCGTTTTTCTCCACAGGCTACCATCACACGGGTCAAGGAACGATAGTTCCGATACAGTAGCTGCATGGTGTTCCTCTTTCAAAGCTTGTTTGAGTTCCCTCGTCGCACGGTTGTAAGCTATTTTGTGGGGAGGGTAGCGAGTGTTTTCCCATCTCCTTTTACAGGCCCTTTTAATATTGAGCAGTTGATGAATGCGTTGAGAGGTTGTAGAGTTTTTCCTCATGTTGATGCGTGTCTCAGCTGAGCTAGAAAGTGATGCAGCAGTTTGGATGTTCCTGGTAAGTATTGTGACTGCTTTGTCCACATCTTGGGGTGTTTTGAGGGGGATTTGTAGATCGGTAAGTTCATTGATGGCGTCAGTGTATATCATCCAATCAAATGGCCGCTTAATGAGTGATACAACTTGAATCATTGGAGGACAACTACCCAGTTCGATGATAACTGGACGATGGTCAGAAGATAGCTCATCTAAGACTGAAGGAGCGGAGCATAAATCGGATGCGTGTTTGCCAATGAAAAAGTCCAACACATCTGGTGTATGACGGCCGTTATCCGGGTAATAAGTCGGTTGTATAGGGAAAATTGGTTCAAGAGACAATCTATGTAATATATCATTGAGAATCACCCCTCTTGGATTAGACAAATTGGATCCCCACCGGCGGTGCTTACTATTGAAGTCACCCCCCACGATAAAATGTGTGCTCATCTCGTGAAAGAGGCCAAGAAAGTCTGCCTGGTTCATACGATTTCTCGGGGCTGAGTAAAATGATCCAATTTGGTACCGATGATTTCGAATGGTGATTACGATACAGTACTTATATATAGATTCATGCATTTTTCTATGACTGATAAATGTTGATTTCTATCGTATATATATATTTTCTATCGTATATATATATATATATATATTCTATCGTATACATACAATATATATATATATATTCCCGCATGTCGATATGCGAGTTGGGTTTCCACTCTAGCACTATTATGCACTGTATCCTTCTTATCGTTTACGTAAATATTCTTTCAAGGTTTATCGGAAGTAAGTACAGGAACCAAAATACTGTTATAAAGTAGCAATTTCAACGATTGATAACAAGAAACTCAACTTTTTTTATTGATCAACACAACAACGCTTAAACAACATACCATATTGTTTGCAACATAATGTTTGGACTTGGAGCTAGTGATGGGATCTTTCCAGCAGCTTGATTATCATAAAATAAGGTGATCCTATCATGTTGTTTGCCCATCTCACAGATCTACCGCCTGAAATGGATAGCCTACTTAGTTGCCTCAGTTAAACCATAACATTCTTTGAGCTGTAATCAGCGTAACCAAAGTTTGTTTTCTTGAGGACCGGCTGACGGCTGCATTAGCGTAAAAAAAGCAATCTTTTTTGCTAATTTTGCACTGTCCTTTTCCAGAAAAATGAGGCCTTTTGGTCATTTGAGGTAAGCTGGAGAGAATTTTCAACCAGAACGGTTGACATTTTTCCAAAAAACTCATAATTCTTGCAAACATGTGACGTACTGCCAGAATCCAGACACCATGTAAGTGCACTGATGGACCTTCCTTGTTTAGAGGTTAGGCAAAGCTCTTCTGAGTAGAAAGTACAGTCTGTTTGCCTTAGCTTTGTTCGGGAATAGCATCGTTCTGTAGTGTGGTTATTTCGGCCACATCTTTCGCAGCTTTGTTTTTTGGCGTTGGCTTCTGAATTACATTTTGATTGATTCTTCTTGTTTTTTGCATAAAAGACTTCCTCTGTGTGGAAGGATGATGAGTCACGTGACTCTATTGCCACACGAAAGTTTTCAAACAAAGGACCCAAACTGTACAGTAGCATGATTGCTTGTAGGTCATCGTGAATAGATATTTCCATATCAGCAAGTTTGTCAACCGTATGAAAAAATGCGTTGACATGCTCCCTCATAGAGTCGACGTCACTCATTTTGTGAAGAATGAGCCTTTTCAGCAGTTAGGCCTTCTTTGCAGGCCCTTGAGAGGCATACATTTCTTTATATTGATCCCGCACAGACTTAGATGTAGGACAGCCCAATTTTATACGGCGAAGTTCTTGAGAGGACACCGTCCGAACGATATCTGATCTTGCTGAGAGGTCATTTTTTATCCAGGCTTTCCTCAGATCAGCATTTGCGTCAGTTTTTCCAGGACATAGTTCTTCGCCACTTACGTATTTCCACGCATCCACCTTGATCAGCACAGCTTGAGCCTGTAAAACCCAAGTGTCGTAATTTTCATTGTTGAGAGGCTCAATACGATAATTCGTTACAGCCATTGTAAACAGATCGACTAAATTTCGCGAACTTGACGAACTGCCTAACCAAGCAACACAAACGCCGATGAGCACTGCGCAAACTCGAAAAATAATTATCCCGGCACTTTACTTTTGAACGTTGCGAATTCTACACTGGGCCATCATAACCTGTACGTCTTTTAAAAGTTGTACTTTCTACTTGAGCCAATAAAAAAATATTTAAAAAAAATAACCTGTAGGAATTAATAAAAATGCATCCATTAAAGAACATGATGTCCAAGAAGAACCTCTAAAGTATCAATCACGTTTCTTCATATTCAAAGTGCTCCAGTTTGAGAGCGGAATAAGATATAGCAATTCTGACGTCACGATCGCATTCAGTGTGTAAAAACCTTTAGAAAGTCTGACAAGTGACACCTCATTTTAAAGGTTTTTACAAACTGAATGCGATCGTGAGGTCAGAATTGCGATATCTTATTTCGTTCTCAAACTTGAGTACTTTGAAGATGCAGAAACGGGGTTGGTACTTGAGATTTTCATAGTCGTCAACAAGAAGGCAGACTGTCATTAGGCAGACTGTCGGGTAAATTTCTGGCCCAGCTGATTCGAACTGCACATAGTTTTCTGATATCGATTTAATTAAGAATCATTATCAATAATTATTGATAATTATTATTAATTACTAACAATAATTAATCATAATTTACAACACTCGATAATAATGATTAATAATTAATGATAATCCATAATAATAATTATCATTATTCAATCATTTAGTGATCTGTACAGAAGAGTGATCTTTACAAGGAAGATAAAAACCGTTGTCATGAATTTGCTGAGTTTTTTAGGAGTTGCGTAGCTATTCATAACCATACAAATAGTTCCGCTTTCAAATAGTGTGAGCTAATGGTAAGACGTAGTCGATTTATACGAGTATATGTTATGGCAATACAGGGTGTTCGGCACTTGGTGTGAAAGAAAAAAATGGGTGTACTAGACTGAAAATGGAGTAGAACGCCGCCAACCGCGCCTTTCTATCTCAATCCGTTCCCAAGATATGATTTTTTAATAAAGGTTTTTTTCTTCTTTTTTTCTCAGAAAACCACATTTTTTGCCATAAAGACCCACGTTTCTTCACTTTAACACAACTTGTTCCTACTTTTCACCGCATTTTCGAATTCAGCGTTCTTTTCTACATACGCCTACTGCACATTCGTAATCATAAACAAATCGCAGTTCAAACATTGACAATTTAAAAAAAAATTAAATTTTAAAACTACTTGGACTTTAACTGTATTTTCACAAAACGAGCTGGAAGCTGGCAGATCTCATGAAAACTTGAAAATTTAATCAGCTTTCTAATGACATGGTCTACATTGCGGCTCCTTATTGAATTCATGGTGAAATTCAAGTTGGAATGCAGAAAAACAGTAGGCACATACAAAAATACGAGCACCTACCAGAAAAATTAATTCAAGCAGTCCATAAGGTGAATTCCTCTCACAACAATATTATACACATCTGCATGCCTGACAATGTTCGAACTTCGATCATTGAAATATGTCCTATATGGCGAGTAAGGAAATATGAAAAACAAGAGAGGACCCAGTTTGCTCATTTGATGTGCATTAGATTTCAGTATTCATTCATACACTGATAAATTCAGTCAATTCAATTTGTTTGTTTCTTGCATTTCTTCCTTGAGATGGGTGTGGTGCAACATGAAAGAGCCTAAACCCGTTTGAAAACCCCGAGCTAGCCTTTTTACACTGAACTTACAAAACTTACGAATTTATCGCTTTTTTTATCGACTGGATTATTGGGTCTAACTTCATGAGGTCTGGGAATGAACTAGTACTCAATGATTGATTACACACTTCAACGTCAGCAGGCGCTAATCCGGAACATATTAGGAAATGAGCCAGGAATTCCTTCCGAGCTGTTGGAAGGACCGCTTCAATGAACAGGGAAAAACGTCGACATCAAGTGATGGCGAGGGAAACCGGTCTAGACACTTTTTTTTAAGCATTATGATATTGCCAGATATCTATTAACATGATGAAACCGAAGGTATATTTCATAAATGTATCACAAATAAATACATGAACATCATCAAAGAATAATAAATAATTAATGACAACACTTAAAATTGTAAACCAATGGTCGAGGGTACAGTGGGAGATGCGGAAGGCCTTTTTCGTCGTGTTGAGATTATTTTGTATCCAGTGAATCGTTATCATCCTTGTTTTCCTCAGCATTACCCTGGCCTGCTCTCACGGGAGCGGGATCATTTCCCAAAGTAACATGAAAATTCGGACGGATCAAAATAACGCGCAAAGCAGAGCATAAATGAAATGAAAATATAAATTGAAAAATTGTCTGTCAAATGGATGCCTAGGCGGTGTATGACGTTTTTTTTTTTTTTTTTTTCAAATATCAAATCGTGAACGTAATAAAATGAGTTGAAGTATCCAAGATAGGTTGTTAAATTATTGAACCAGATGCTCACCAATATGAAAATTGGCTTAAAGTGCCACCGTTCGATTCAACCTCATGTTGACGATTTCTTCTTGGTTCTATCTTCAAACCGTCCATTTGAACGAACGGCTCTTTGAAAAACGCTCCATGATCTTAGAAAATCCTCTGAATTGAATGCTATTCCAATTTGTACAGAAAACTTTACCGATCCATTTGCAATTTTTGATGCATGAAGTTTTGAACATTTGAACTCCCTCATCCTTATTGAATTAACGGATGAAAAGTTTCAAGGATCATAGGGCTGTTCCCGAAACCCGAAATTTTGGGACGATTCTAAATGGAACGGAGTCATTTGAAACGCCCACCAATTTTGAGGGAGATGGGGATTCACATTTTTATTTGCACAGTAGATTCCAATGGTTCGATATTGAAAATAATGAACCATTAGAATAATATTCCATATTATTCTATTTTATAGCAAAAAAAAAATAAATATTCCTTGGTACCTATACTGCCCTGCCTAGCAAAACCGCCGTATCTACAAACCAAATGAAACCGAGAAAACTTGAGGTAAAGTTATTAGCCAACTGCGTTCGTCCTGAAGGCTGTAGATCCTTGATTTCTTTTTCTTAATTTTTAAAAATAGTGTAAGTAGCTATCAAAGAATCTATTTGACATCCCTCAAGCTAACACGTGGAAAGGACGCATCAAAATCGAAATTTCGTAGATACTTCCCTTTTGAGTAGTATTACCAGGTTAAGTAAAGCTATATCTACAATTTGTCAAGCTGGCGCCGTAACTGCACGAACATGCACGCTTTAATATTGTCAAGCAACGAGCGCCGTATTTTACCAATCCTAAGCCGAGGTGTCGTATCTACATGTGGGTTTTGTAGATATGGGACAATTTATCGCACAAAATGTAGTTACGGCTCAAAGCTGAAGGATCAGTGAGTAACGACGTATTTTTTAACTCACATACGGCAACGGAAAACCTTGTTAAAATAATAAATAAGATATGAAGAGGCATTTTTTATGATTCTTCGGTCGAATTGAAGCCTAGAAAAAAAAAGTTGAAACCCAAAAAAATGTAGAGACGGCAGTAACGCTTAGCAGGGCAGTATAGCTACCAGGAGTAGTTGTAAAGTTGTGTTGACATGCCTCGCCTCGATATTAGACTACAGGTCTGCCCTCTATGAGCATACAGAGGAGATAAGAGTTCCTCTTGGCTCTACTAGGTTGTGTGGACTACCAGCTCTTGCTTAACCCATGTAATTTTATTCAGATCTTATAGACATGTTACATGGACTTTTTCGTCTTGTCTGCATATACGATTCAAGATAACACTTCATTCTCAATTCATCGCTAGTCAATATATTACGTGTTATTTTAACATGTTATTGATTATTATCGATTGTTCCCAATTATTTTTTAGAGGCGTTTCCTTATTCCTTTTATATAGGTATTTCTTGTTATTAGTGCTGCATTAAATGAGCGGAACTGGTGCGCATCATTCTATCTATTCTATCAATGCAGTATGTGAACACTGATAAATGAATGAATCTCTCACGAGCACAAGCGTAAAACTAACTTTATTAAACAAACATCCACCTACTGGGAACTCTCAATAAACATATGGTCATTACGTTCATAATAATTATTCCTGTATCCTATACTTTTCCCCTTCTTCTTCAATGGCCCCTTCTCGTTCCCTTAGCTGATCGGCGTGCTTCCTCTTGAGAACTCCGCCAGTTAGTACCTACTTCGTACGAGTATAGTCCGTTCCTCTTCTTGATTGCCCCTGCAGTCCGCCCGTGGTCTCGTTCATTATTCACCCATACTTCTTCCCCCTCCTCAAGTTCTCTAGGCTTCCACTTGAAAGTACTCGTCGAGCTGAATCCAGAGACTACTTACAATCGGATTTACGTTCAACCGTTCAAAAGTTATAAGCATAAACGTCCTCATAGAAGTGATTATAACACGTTTTTTAGTAGTATTTATTTCATAGCGTTTCAACAGACGGACAGATTTAAACGCGGATTTTTCATAAGCCTTCCCAGATAAATTCTGCGTCAAATGGCACCAGCCGCAACGTTCTACGTTCAGCCGTTCTCAATTGATGGTGAGACAAACAAACAGACAAACAGACAGACAAACACGATTTTATTATATAGTATAGATAAACATATTTATATGTTTATATATTTTTATATTTATATATTTATATATCTCTCAATAGAATTGAGATAAAAAGTTCGAATTTGCGCAAAAAATCCGTCCTGGCAATCAAAAGTCTTGAGTTCGTAGATAGGCAGAATCGGGCCACTCTAATGTGGGTCTTGGGGAGTTTTAGGGGGGGGGGGGATTCCACAAATGGAACAGTCTGACAAGTGACACTGCATGTTAAAGGTTTGTTTTTACGTTGAACACGATGGTGGCGTTAGAATAGATATCTCTGTGAAACTGAAGTACTTTGATGATGAAGAAACGTGGTTGTTACTTGAGATGTTCGTCAAGACCAGTAAAAGACATTTTACATAAAAACCTTTTTATGCCTCTAGTTCAGGGCTTCCCAAACTTTTTGGCTTGCGGACCCTTTTCACAGAACAATATCTACACCGCTCTTACTCAAGGATTTAGATTTAGATATATGACAATAAATTTGTAGTTAGTGGTAAATAAAAGTTTAGGAAATTAGCCAGGCCATGCCTTATAAGTTGTGGATGGGAATATCACTACGAAAACAAACATAACATTTAAAACTCAACTCCATTTACGACACAAAAATCAAATTGAACAAAACGGAATTAATAGGTAGGTACAATAATTGTACCTATACAATAATAATGGTTATAATAATTATTATTGTATTATTGTAATAGTATTATTGTAGATAATCGAACAGAATAAATTCAAAAGTAATGATTTGAACACAGAATCAGCGTGATTAATTGGAAGAATGAGGTCTGAAGTCATGTCTATCAGACATTCGTATTCACTTTCAAGTGAAGACAGTAGACTACTTGGCAAACTAAAAACGGTTAGACCACCCATTCATGTTTATGCTGAATTGTATCTCGAGGTGTAGGGAAGTAGTGCTCTAGCGCTATTTCATCAGTCAAAGTGATTTTCTCAACATCCAGTTTGTTTTCATGTAAAAAATCTATTTAACACAGTAAAACACTCCAGCTCTTTCTTTTGAACAGATTCTACGCAACACTGGGGTTTTCATTTAAATGAGCTTCAAAAGTTGTGATATTCATCCCTCACAGAGAAAGATAATAAACCAAAAGGCTCATCTCATTCATTTCCATGAAAATATCTGATAAATACGAAAGTATACACTTCGATCTCTCATCATTAAAAACATTGGCCAATTTGATATTGTGGTCCATCCACAGAGATATGACTTCAAAACCTAACTCCTATAACCGTCAAAGCGCTTTCCCGCGAGACAACCACCTCACTTCTGTAAGGAGGAGCAGGGAATTGTGAAGGCTTCCCATATCATCAAATAGTAATACAAATAGTCACGACTTCAACTGCCGCGCCTTTATATAATTAATAACTTGAACAGACTCCTCCAAAACTTTCTTGAAAGAGGCAGGCATTTGTTTCATCGCTAAAGTATGAAAAACACAATGACTGCTACTGCAATTTTTAGATTTTTCTTTCTTCCTCGTTATTGTTCCAACTGTTGGCCCAGTCATTGCTTTGGCACCATCTGTGCACACGTCAGTGCAGTTAATCCAAGGAATTTCGTTCATCGTAAAACAAATCGTCCAACAAACGGAATATTTCCCCCCTGCTGTATTGGCAGGAAGTGGAGCCCAAACATCCGGAGTATTCATAGCGGACAAAAGCCAATAAAAGCACTGTTACTTCCAGTTTCAAAACTTGGTATGCACTAGACAATAATAGTTTACTTCAGAAAAAAAAAACCAATAAAATTGCCAACCCCACTCGTTAACTTCCCAAATAAGACATTTCTAAAGAATATACAGTTACAGTTTTCGCGTGAGTTTTGATTAAGGTTTGAGAAGCAGCCAATTCAGTGTGCTTCCTGTTGCAATAATCAGTCTGTTTTTCTCCGACTTCCGGGAGTGTACCCTCAAAGAGACGACGCAGCTTAACTGAAACCATTTAAATGTTTAGAAAGACTCTCCCTCGACCCTTGTTAGTCTCTACATATCCCAAATCAAAATAACCCACTGTCGTGGTACTTACGCTTTTAATTACTCCACAGGCTGTTTGATTCCAACTTCAGCCACCGATCTATATTGGATTGGAGTAAGTAACTAATTAATACAGAGACTTCACATAGGTAGAACACTCGTAAAAGAAGCTTGAGCTTGACGGTATTGTCATGAAACAATGGCCCGGTTATATACTACTGCGGGAAAATCCAGGGTGTTCGTGAAGCATCCAGAATCAGTTCCCAGTAATGAACGTACACCCTATCAACTCTGAAATTTCCGGGAAAGCAACCCAAAGACCACCCTAGTCCCAGCCGGCCGCCACACTATTTTGCCCATCAACTTTTGTTTTCAGTATTCATTGTTATTACTACGAGTTATATTTGTTTTTCGTGTGCAGTAAAATGAATTTTTAGTTTGTAATTGAATTTATTCACACTAGGTTTATTTTTGTAAGGATGTATTAGAGTAGGTAGGTACTTATTTACTTATTTTTCCGGAAAGATGAAATCGTGGAACTATTTCCAAAATATTTCCGAAAGATTGGAAAAATTGGAAAGATTGCCGTTTTTACAGAAATTGAACGTGAGGAGCTCAAGGAAAAAATGTAACGGTCTGTTATGATCATATGAACTGGTCTTGGAGAGATATTTTGAGAACATAGGATAATAAAGTAGATAAAATATCATTTTAGAGCAAAAAGCATTGCAAGCGTCGTGTGCGGTGGTAGCGGGAACCGGAGAAGGGGAGTAGTGTTGCAAGATGGCCCTCTCCCCTTTTCCCACAGTCAGGGTTGAAAAATTCCATTCCACACCACGTTTTCACGTTTTTTCAACTAAAATCGACGGGAAAATGGTTATCCGTGATTGCGCAAAGATCGCTTTGCCAAAAAATATTGTTTAGTTTTACATTTTATCCGTCCCAATAATGTTTTCAGAATAGAATACGGAATAAATTAACAGTTTCCTAGTTATTTTGGCTTATTTTCCCTAAAAATCTCAAAAATTCCATTTTTCACGCTTAAATCCCTTTTTCCCATTCGCACTCAATAAACACGTTGACTCACAAGTTTCTAGTGCTACCTACGGTGGGTACTCCCCAAATAGGTACATAACAAACATATTTCATGCAATAAAATATTTTAAATCATTTGATTGTATTTAGAAAAATGATACAATGGAGACATTTTTTTTTTTTTTTCATACCCTACAAAACCTTTAAAGTCTGCCAAAAGTGAACTTATTTTACAAGATCCTTTCATAGATCTCTTCAGTAATGTTCCTGTAGAGGATTAAAACCAAAATCAGCTGCTACTACCTGCAACTTTTTGTTTTTTAACTGTTTCAGTGCTGCAAAACGATGTTTCACCTATTGCGTAATTACACTGCTGAGCTATAGGTATATTTAATGTCGCATTACCAATTATATTACATTATTTGCAACAGCAATAACATTTGTTTGCCTAGCATTGTGTGTCTAGTATTGCCAACAAGGAGCACTTTTTAATGAAATTCTGATTGATACATTATGGATGAATATTATGGGGTCGATTTTAGACCCCATGTTTATTATAAACATGGGGTCTAAAATCGACCCCATAATATTCATCCATAATGTATCAATCAGAATTTCATTAAAAAGTGCTCCTTGTTGGCAATACTAGACTTCTATAATAGAAGTCAGCGCATGGCCTCCGAACTTCGCAGCGAGCCAAGTTAGAGCGTTTAAAGCAATCTTTCCAATATTTCCAATATTAGGCCTCGGAAATATTTCCAATTTTTCCGGAAATATTTCCGACCTTCAGTACTCTAGGATTTATTAATTTTTCTAGAAGTTGGCAGCGGACCACAGTTTAGGAAGCCTTGCTCTAGATTACAATCTTTAACGAACACTCACTATTTCGTGTAGTGATCTAGAGTTTTCGTCTTCACTTCCTTATAAAAGACTTTTTCTGCCTCGGGACAGGTTTTTTTTTCTGGTTTCTCAATGGGTACTCTGTAGGAGGCACAGTTTGTGGTAACATGAATGAAGCGCTAAATAATATGAATGGGCCGCGAAACGCAGGAAGAATGGGACAGTGGATGTGTAGAAATACTCACGAGACACCTGCCGGCGAAGCAGACCTTGTCACGCCCACATGCGGTGCCGTCCTCCAGTTTGGGCTTGAGTCTCGCATAAAACCTGTGTCCCACCGCCCTGCAGTTCAGCACACACTCTTCTCCGACTGCCAACATACATGATGATGTTTGATTACTTAGTGGTACATACAACGTACAAGCAATTAAATAGGTGTTACATTTAATTAAAAAAGTTTCTCATAGTAAAACGAGGCTCAAACCATGGATGACGGCCGGCATTCTCCTTCCCATTCGAAAAAAGAATAAAATAAGACTGAAGCTTCGCTGTCAACCCTTCAATGCCCAAATAAGACAATATCTCCGAAAATACACGAACCATCTAACCCGGCTGATCGCAAAAACAAAGGATGATTTCTATAGGGACAAATTGGTAAAGGCGAGAGACGTGGAACATAAGTGGGGCATAATCAATCAAAGTTTAGGTAAATTGAAGAAAAGCTCAGTAATACACAGTGTTAAAATTCAGGGGGAAACGTGGCACACTATAACAATCCGAGTAAAGTTGCCGAGCTGTTGACGAACATTTCACCACTGTAGGACAGAAAATAGCCCAGTCCGCTAACAATTTAGATTTGCCTCGAGTACTAGCAGATGCAAGAACAGCTGAGCCCTTTCTAAGCGTATCACATGAGGCAGTCAGCAAGATTATTGACAGCTATAAGGGAGGCTCCAGCCCGGGTTATGACGGAATTGGCTTTCAGCTTTTGAAACAATGTTGAATAATGGTAAATGCTAGACAAAGCTAGAAAGGAAATATCATAAAACCGCTTGCGTTCATAATTAACTGGTCTTTTAAGGATAATATCTTTCCAAACGTTTACAAAAAGGCACTATTGGTACCACTGTTTGAAAAGGGCGATCCATCTGACCCTAACAATTACAGAACCATTTCGCTCTTATCAGTAATAGGGAAAATAATTGAGAAAATTGCAAAGGATTACCTAGTGGAATATCTTGAAGGGAACAAAATTCTAAGCGAGAGACAATATGGCTTCAGAAAGGGAAAATCAAAAAAGGGTGCTATGTAGGTCTTTAGACGCAGGGAAAAAGGTCATAGGTATACATGGATTTAATCAAAGCTTTCGACACAATATCGCATGTCAAACTTGCAAAAGCCATTGAAGAAACTGGTATTAGCAAAGGGTTCGTGAAATGGACAATTAGCTACCTTGAAGATAGGATGCAGTTTGTGAAGCTATGTGAGGTTACCAGTAAGGGACGGACTTGCGGATTTGGGATTTCTCAGGGAACTTGGGAGTGGAGATGAACAGAGCCTTAGGTGGGACGTACATATAGGCTCAGTAGTAGTTAGGCTTAGGAAAACAATGTACATTTGCCGGGAAGTCAGAAATTTCATGACCCTTGATACTAAGCGCATGTTTTATTTCGCTATAGTGCAATCGATCCTGATGCATGGTGTAATGGGGTGGGGGGTTGTAAAAGTGAATTAGTGGAGACGCTGTATACTGTCCAAAAGCGTATGGTAAAAATACTGCTAAAAAAAGTACCAGATACCCAACCGTAAACCTATTAATGAATTTAAAGTGTTGACAGTTAAAGAGCTAATCGAGCGAGCCACCCTGATCAAAATTTTTAGGGACACAATAGCCGGTAAGTTCCTCATGGTATGCGGCACGGTCACTCGGGCGAGCGGGAACTGCCTCATACCTCCCTTCCGGCTAACAACGTGCAACGTGGGCAACGAGCTTTCGACTAAAGGGGTGCTCTGCTTTTTAATGGTCTCCCCAAGCTGCTACGAGAAATGTCCAATTTAAATGCTTTTAAAGTGAAATTGAAGGAAAATTTGATGTAAATAGTAACAATAATTGTAAAATTTATGTACAATAATTATTATACAAATAATGAATAAGGTACTATTGTAGGTTCACATTTATTTTTTTAGTGGGAATGGTGTATAAGTTAATATTTAGGTTCACAGAGGGGAGTAGCATTTTCGAATTTTAATTGACTGCACTATACTGTAAATTTTCCTCAATAAATGCATTATAATAATTAAAAAAAAATGGCTGTTTTGATAATGTTCTGAATTGGAGTATTGAGCGATTCAAGAGGTACGTCCCCACGTACCTCTTGAATCGCTCAATACTCCAATACCCCCGTACCTCCATGCGAACGCCTTCAATTTTTTTTTTTTTTTTTTTTGAGAATAATGTTATATTTCCTAGCTCGCCAGCCTATTCCAAGGTTGTAAGAAAGGAATAGTGGACGAGAATATCTTGGTTCCATTAGCGGACTGTAGTAATAGGGGTTTCCAATTACTTTAATCAAGCAATTGTAAGCAAGCAATTGTGGTATGAGGTCTGGGCTCTGGGGCAAGCTCAAGAGCAAGGGCTGTCAACCCCACGTTCATCCCCTAACAGGAGAGTGACCAATTTGTGCCAAAGACGGCCCTATGAACAACAAGGAACTTTTCCAACATGAAAAAGCTGTAGTACTGAGCTACTGCGGTACCTACTGAGCTTTCGTTATTTGGAATCGATCTCTTTATGTTGTATAAAGAGATCGATTCTAAATAATGAAAGCTCAGGAGTGGTCGCGAAACGATGAAAGAGCATGAAGCTACTGCAGTAGCTTTTTCATGTTTAAAAAGTTCCTTGTTATTCATCTTTGAAAAAAATTGGCCAGTCGTGATAGAGTTCATAAAAATATTATGACCCTTCTATCTTACATGTGGTCAGGTCAGAGGTAATCAGGTGAGCTGCCTGTATAGTCAACATAGCTATAGCGGATTCAAGCGGGAACGCAGCTCTACGTCTTGATACGCCTTGTTCCTGAACTTTAAAGCAGTATTCGCTGTGATTCTAGTGAGGGTTGGGGAAGAAGCGTCTTGAGTGCAGCGTTCGGCAGGTCTCAGCTCCTTAGTATTCGGCTCTTTGGTTTGGTAACACGATACGGGCCTTACCTACTGTATGCGGTATGACGTAGTTATTTTGGTAGCATCGTCTACTGATCTTCAGCGCAATATTACTGGATTGAAGGAGTATTACGCGTGATTCTTTTTGCGGTATCAGTGTGGTTACCGTGCCTACTTATCGCTATAGTTTATGTTGGTTGATCCATATTTGGATCGCCATTTAAAGTTTTTTCTGTTGTCTCATTCCTGCCCTTGAAGGAACTGCCGTGCTTTCACCATCTTCTTCAGTTTGCGCTCATCTATGGAGGACGAACGTGGAATATACTGGAATATGTTGTGTTAGATATTGAATACAACAATTGTATAGTAACTAAGACACCTCGGATTGGAAGCTCAACTAGAGCCAACTTCACTACATTCTCCCCGTCTACGGGGAAGTGACGTAGTCCTTCAGATAAGTAGGAGGACGGCGATTTCTAAATGGACGAGGCGAATCTGGAGCGGTCAAAGCTTGATTACTCTCCAATTCGGGTGAGGATACGATGTAGCTTCCAGGCAGAGAGTTGTCTTCAGGTGGCATGGCGGCATCCCGAATATTGTGAATGATTCCGTGAGACACATAATCACGGTGGATGAGCTGGGGTCTTTGCAGTGGAAGGCAAAAGGAAATCTTCAATACTCGTCCACTACAGTCAACATGTATGTTGCTGATGGTACAAACTTAGCCTTAAGATTGCCAACACAAATTTTTGCGCAAATTTGAACTTTTAATGGCAATTCTATCGAGAGTTGTCGTCTGGATTGACACACATAATATATGTACGATATGGACGTACCACCCTTTCGATTTCGTTGGTGGTGGAGAAATCAAAAAACTAAAGCTGCGCGTACCAACTTTGTTTTTTTTTTTCAAATAGAACCCCCCAATTTTTATTGCAGGTTCGCATTCTGCATCAAATTTCATGAACATTTTACATCGACAACTTTTTTTTCCACTGCGCGAAACGGGCGCCAGGAGCCTCCAAAGTTGCTAAGTCATCAAAATTGCGCAAAACATGGATTATGGTAAACCCCAAGTGTGGCACATGACTTTACATTGTTTTTCAGCGCTGATTCACGAGGTGCTGTCAGTTTTTAGATTTAGCTCAGTTTTTCCGCTTTTATGCCGTTAATCTACGTTTTTTGGTGAAATATATAAGTTTTTCCGAAGTATCAACTTTGGCAGTCGATTTATTTTCCCTCGCCCTTTCGCAACCCGGGCTTGGGACCGGTACGTTCATTAAGGACCACCCTGTATACGATTTTCGTGTCTTCTGGCAGTGAATTCAGGATTGTCTGGATTGGATTTTGGTATAACTTTTTTTTTTTTTTTTTTGGAAATACGAGTTTTAAACATTTTGGACCGAGAACGATAGCTTCTTTTTCTTCGAAAATTCGCTAAAATATGGAATGGTAGGTGGGATGGCAATAATTCCAAGCTTTAAAGCCAAGTATCTGATTTTCGAAGAAATCATCTTACCTCTATGAAATGGAACCCAACTGTACGCACGACCAGCCAAAAGTTGTCCGTTGAATTTTGCACACTGACTGCTGTGTTCAGCTGGAGATCCTCTGGGACAGTTCTACGAACAAAATATAAGTAGCACTCGTTCAAAGGTATTTATTATTATTTTGAAATGTATACAATATTTACCTATGCAGAACTGCAAGTGCGACTATCCCACGGTGTGGATTATACGTCAATTGTTCGTCCACCTGAAACTATGTAGTTTATTCCCCGTTCAGCTCTCACCTTCTTTCTCCTTCCCGAAAAGAATTTTCAAATATTTTCAAATTCTTTTCTTCGAGGAATTGGCATAGCTGTAAATAGAGGATTTGAAATTTCCTAAACTTCAGGAGTGAAGAACAATCTTGGAATCGTCATCTACTGGTATTTATTTCGTCGAAACCCGGAACTTATAAGTTTACCGTGTGTTGGGGGCGGTGGGGTGTTTACCGTCTGCGAGGGGCGGCGTTAGGGTTTTACCGTGGTTTGCAATACGGTCAACTTTTACCGTGTCCATACGGTTGCTAACTTTTGACCGTCAAAATACGGTAAAACTTTACCGTAAAAACGCCCGTTTTTTCTCTCAGTATACACCTGCTTGATTCTTCTACTTTGTATATTCCGGGCAAAATATCCAAAATAATATTTGCTTCTCCATTATATCGTATCTTACCGGTATTTCCTTACTGGTATGTTTCTCGCCTTGGAGGGGCTTCGCCACACTCTTGTTTGCAGTAGTAACAAATATTAATTCAATCATGCCAATTGGCCAAGTTGAGGTTTGGGAAATACCGAAAATACCGACTGCTATCGATCTACGTTTACGTATCGCATTGCGTCGCATCGAATCGCATGACCGCATAAACCTGGTAAGACAAGGCTTTCCAATTTTGACAGCATCCCACGCTTTGAGGTTGAAATTATCCTACGATTTACCTTACCTCACCCACCTACCTATATCTACCGAAATTTAATTGAGGCATACCTATCTGCCCTCAAGCGCTCCTTAGGTTTCTTGCATTCCGAATTATTGTCACAAATAATTTGAGTAAACACGTACCCACCAATTTTGACCATACCTCACTGTTCTTGGGAATACGAGTATAAATTTTAATTTATTTGTAAATATAAACCATATCGAATTTTGCTCAATTTCTATTCAATTTCTGTTTTTGTACACCACAAATAGAATATTCGCGTATACTGAGTTATCGACTCCTCAGACCACTCTACTTGGACAGGATATGGTGCCCTATTCAAACAAACATACAATGCTTTACGTCGCTACTCCAAATATTTCGGACAGTTATGAGATTCACACAGATTTTGCATGCAGAACAATGATCTAGGGTATTTAGTATTATGATCTTAGGATGATTCATGTAACTGTGATGTGTTAATCTTTCTGTAGAAAGATTTGCTTAGAAAGATCATTTATATTTTAGAAGTTTCAGATATCTTGTGCGAGGACATCAACAATGTACTTTTTCAAGTCTTTATAAAACCAGGAAAATCGTTATTTTTCAACGATTGTGGTAGGCAAAACCGTAAAACTCGCTATGTGGCATAAAACCCGAGCACCGTCATAAAAATAGATGGGATAAACTGAACCGTGATCTCAGCTCGCCAATTGAGCAATTCAATACTGATTCAACCACCAAGCATGTAAGCGATCTGACTCATGCTACTCTGGTTATCGCAGAGACTATTCACTCCATGAAGCAATAACAAATGTAAAGCTAGGTACCCTTTCCTACAGTAAAGCAAACTTAGAATAATTGAGATAAACGAAGCCTAGAGCCGAATGTTTGGTAGATATAATCAAGCCAAACCCAGGAAATGACGACAGAAGAAGAAAAACTATGAAAAATTGAAGTTGAATATGAATATGAAAATTGAAGTTGAATTAGTAACTTACATTATTTGATATTTATTTGGAATAATTGTTATAATTACATGTAAACTACGTAATTATTGTAAATATTATATGTACCTAATTACCTATGTATAATTATATGTAGTTTTTATATAATAATAATTACTACAATAATTGCTCAAACCACCCAGCAGAACGTCTATGCCGATCTTTTTTTCTTACTTGAAAAAATGTAATTACTTATCACATGTCACCCGATGCAGCTGTTTTGTAGAATAGAGTATCAGCAGAGGTAAGTTCCCATTTACGAATTTAGTTATTTTTTCGTTTTGACAGGTGTGGGTGACGGATTATCGTAATTTGAGTAAAGCTCTTTCGATCTCAATGAAAAACATTGAAAGCAAATTTAATTTGGAACCAAGGATTTTGATTTGAAGACATGTAAACCTCAGTTCACAAGACCAGTTCCATACCAAGTCAAGATGTGAACTGCAGGGCACATGAAAAATTACCAGATACTAATTCTCTCGTACTTCTTCTCAAATTCAAATGTTTTCATTTCAAAATTTTAGAAAGTTATCAGTATTTTCACTTCTCAGTGTCTCTGTAATTTTCATTCCAACTGCTATTTTCATTCCGCTTTCTTATTCTAGTTATGTAGAATGAACTCGCATGTAATAGAAAAGAGATTTGTAGTGAACAATCTGGAAATAAGAAGATGAAGGATAATAGTCTCTGAATACCTATTCTTACCGTCCAAAAACCACCCGATTTCTAGTGGTTTATCTTAAGAAAGAGTATTATTCACTTCGTAAATTATATTTGGAACGTGCCTTTCAAATTAGGCTGAAATTTCTGTGATTTCAAACATAGTAATTTTATGCCTTATTTTATGCCTCATTTTTACGAAAACCCGTAACGTTTTCTATAATCCCTTCAGCAATTATATAAATCCCATATTTCCACATTTTTGAGTCTGTTACATCATTAGGGCCCTTGGAACATTCAAAAACATTTGCAGCCACCCATGGGAACCATCTATTTTGACAAGTGCAGATTTAAGGGCTAGACAGAAGGAAGGTCCGCACAGAGAATAACGATTACAATTGTTATTAATAATTTGTCAGTGTTTCGTTAATTTCTTCCTTGGCTTATGACCGTTTTTATTTTATTTGGAGGGTTGTAGGAGCCATATTCAGGGTTGGTAGGTATTTCCTCCTCGTCCCAGTCTCTACTTAGTAGTAACCGTTATGGAAAAAGTTGCAGCATTTTCATCAAGTTTTGAGATCGATTCAACAGATCGATCAACGCGCCTAAAGAATGACACCAAACATGTATTGGTGCAGTGTTCGCGTGATTACCATTACGACAATAGTTGGATAGAAAATCGCTTCTGTTACCAAAAATGCATTACCGGTTGGTAATTACTAACGGCTACCAATTTTCACTGGACTGGGGGTGGCGGCATTATTTTTTAGACGCATGTTAGCTTAATAATCAATAAAGCACACCAGAATGCAATACTTGTATTGGTTTGTAAACCATACCCATAATGTTTACTGGCGCGATTACTGGCTATTATTCGACATATTTAAATGAGTTTGAAGATCGATTCGGCATCCCAAAATGTACAACTATTTACAACTTCACACGGATTTTAGTAGTTTTTTTTTTTTAACTTTGAATTCTAATAATCCCTGGTTCTGAATGTATATTTCTATGCGCGAACGAGTTTTGTGTTTTTGTGTTCAATAAAAATCGAAAAAGTTCGAACACGCATGATGGGATGTACTTGGGAACGAACCACAGGGAACGAATGAGTCCAGAGATCCACATACTTTTTACGCGTAGAACTCCTTTGGTAGCGCTATAACCATCTCGAAATATCTAGGGACGCGGGAGCGTCCCGCCCGCCAAGAAAACCGAAGCGCTGAAAACCGAAGCGACTGAGACACTGATTACGCGACGGAACAAGTTGGGGTTTTCACCCTACCATAGCTCGGTCCCCTGAGTGTCTCGAGAGTTGATTTTTTGTACACCAACTCTCCAGGGGCACGTGAGGACGTAAAACAAATTTCAGCTCTTGGGAACATCAGGTGTCGGGGGTATAACAATTTTAAAACCACTATTTTTCGTGTTCTTCTTCTTCTTCTTCTTCTTCTTCTTCTTCTTGTTGTTGTTGTTCATTGACGGGGCTACAGCCCAGCAGACAAATTGGATCGAGCTGAAATTTTGCACACACGTTTGTTATGCTCCAAGGGAGTGCCTTTTGACCATTTTTTCTCCCTCCCCCCATTTCCCCCCCAATTAGGGGGGAAATAGTGTTTTTTAGGAATTTCAAATGGTCATAACTCCTTCAAAATTGAAGCTTTTTCAGATTTTCTTTCTTAGTTGTATTTACCTTTTCAAACTGTTTAATTTGAAATCAAAAAATGCTTCCTAAGGGGGAAAATAAAGGAGTTATGGTGATTTTTCTATTTTCAACAACAACTGCCGCAAATATTGATGAAAATTGGTGCGGTTGGTCTTAAAATGTCCGCTAGGTTGTCTAGAATATGCTCAATAATTTTGAACTAAATCTCAATCGATTTGACTAATCCACAGCCAAAAATACGTGAATAAATTCCACATCTACTGATTTGGCTAATTTCCGAAAACATCAAAGTTGAACGGTGGTCAGAAAAATTGTCGTAGAGTGGCGCCTGTGTAAAGACCGATAGGAAATTTTATGGGCTTTCGAATGAGGGTAGCGCACTTTAGCACTTTTCCCAACGGTTCTCGAGTTATTCGCGATTTTTGGTATAAAAACGTGCGTTTTACCTTTTGCACACTTTCTCTTTCCTCTTTCTCTTCGACACCAATAATTACAATTATTGTTATGATTCTCAACAACAAAAATTTGCACAATCCCCAAGAAAATATGCAACCAATTTTCAAAAAATTTCTAATTTATATTTATTCAAATTTCTAATTCTTTCTATTTTTTTAAATTTAATAATAAGAATAATTGTATTAAATTTTAATAATTGTTTTTAAATTGTTGATTGTTTTAATTAATCGAAAATTTTAAGACTAATATTTAACCAATTCGCAAAAATTTTAAAACTACTTATTTTTCAAACACATTTCAGATAACAAACAATAATTTCCAAAAAATAATTATTCTTGTCACAAAAACAAGAAACAAAAAGGCAAATTAGTAGGCGTACTAATTTTTTACTAAATTTTGACTAGGATAAAACTTCATTTAGGAAAACATTTACTAGTTACCTCGTAGGTACTTTTGTATTGTATAAGTTGTTGAACCGTATTGTATAAGTACCACTCGAAAACTAGCCATGCAAAAAGATGTGATATCCCCCCAAAAACAACTCCGTTGTAAAAACTGGCCCGCCAAAAAACCTCAGCCGCAAAAAGGAATGATATCCATTTTGCCCGCCAGCCACATATATAGGATGCTCAGTGCTTCGCACCTCGCTGTTGAGTGTGCATATAGAAACCTGATCCTCCTACCCCTAACCTCCACCGTCAATGTTTTCCTGTTCCCTGCCTCCTTCCCACAACCCCCTCTCACCCTTAGTCACCCTCGGTTTCACCTAATATGTTTCCTCTGTTACACCAGCAGGGAGCTTTACGCTTCTTTCAATGCTGTTGGCGGGAGCTTTTTGCCAGATGAACAAGCTAACATAACTATTACTGATGGTCACGAGTAATCAGCGGTGGTACAACTGTAATGAAGTAATGCTTCAATTCAGGCTTGTTCATCTGGCAAAAAGCTCCCGCCAACAGCATTGAAAGAAGCGTAAAGCTCCCTGCTGGTGTAACAGAGGAAACATATTAGGTGAAACCGAGGGTGACTAAGGGTGAGAGGGGGTTCTGGGAAGGAGGCAGGGAACAGGAAAACATTGACGGTGGAGGTTAGGGGTAAGAGGATCAGGTTTCTATATGCACACTCAACAGCGAGGTGCGAAGCACTGAGCATCCTATATATGTGGCTGGCGGGCAAAATGGATATCATTCCTTTTTGCGGCTGAGGTTTTTTGGCGGGCCAGTTTTTACAACGGAGTTGTTTTTGGGGGGATATTGTATACACTTCCATAAACAGCTTCACATAATCCATCCTACTATACCGAACAAGTGGGAAGACATGTCGTCGGGTATCATTCCGCATTAGTCTGGCGTCATTGATGCGACAAAGATTGTCATATCAATTTTTAGGGTCAATAGGGTATACATCGTGCCCTGCCCTGTATAAATTAATATCTCATTGCTTTGAATAAGTGAATATCCAAGATAACTTTCACCTGGTGAAATTATTGTGAATATGACATGATTCTCTATTCACATGACTCGATAAATTCGAAATGGAGCGTGGAGGGAATTCGAGTTTCTAAATCACTCGTCATCAGCGCAGGATGTGTGACCGAAATCCCTAAGATTTTTTATGAGAGCTCCAAAAAGGGACCCTTTCACAATAGCTCGTAAATATAGAGTGAGTCCTTCCGCGTCTTGTTTCCACTATGAGCTGGCCCGGGGTTCTCTTGGCCCAGCGATAGCGTCATCGCTCCGTTGAGAAATCTATATGATGCCGATTTCCTTCTCGAATTTATCTTCTTAGCTTCAATCACGGTGGCCTGGCGACGAACAACATAAGCAACGCCCGTTTTTGAATGACACTTATTGGACCTGGTCTGAATTTCAAAGAATACTTGGGGCCCCACGATCTTCCTAGTACCTTTAGCAAGACTCATACCTATAATGTGATCATAGAAATATAATGTACCAGCTAGCTGACGGTACAATGTTGTAAACGGAATAGATTAATTATTTATTTGAGTAGTATGTAGTTCCATTGTTGTTCCATGTAGTTCCAAAGTATCACACACAAAAATTGGTACAACGCTAACACGTGCCGCATCTCCACCAAAGTTCATAATCCCAGAACCGCTGAAGTGACACCTCTTCGCGAAAAATCCAACGTTTCTTCAGCATCTCAATTTATCGAGTTCAAATTTGTATCAGTTGTTCGAGATGGTCTACTAAAGCTCTGGTGAAAATTTGGACTCGATCGGGCAGGAATAGTGGGGCGGATAGTAATCTGAAATTCAGTTTTTTTGTTGCTTAAAACAAATCCTCGAAGCTGGTCTCACACAACTCAAAGACCCTAATCGCTGACCAATCAACTTGAAATTCTTTCCACATTATCAGGGAAGTGTAATAAAGGGTTGGTGAAGATGACAAAACCTTTGACAATGAACACCTTTGAACAATGATTTTATTGAGGTATAATTTAAACAGACGGGTGACATAATTTCATTGCAATCGATCACATGGGATACTAGTTCTGTTAAACTAGATTGTGATGCTGAAATTATTTTCAATTAAAAAAAAAATAAATGAAATATAAAATTTCATTGGTAAGAATACGAAGCGCGACTTAATCAAAGACAACAAACTTTTGGTTGTGTGACCTATATTTTAGGCGCAT
Organism: Stenodema calcarata; assembly: GCA_963920205.1. NCBI lineage: Eukaryota > Metazoa > Arthropoda > Insecta > Hemiptera > Miridae > Stenodema > Stenodema calcarata. The sequence goes on from OY986057.1 coordinate 6,893,649, forward strand.
TTTCACCGAGAAAACTCAAATTCAGGTGGCTCAAACATTTCTTCCGCCGGCTATTCACACCTAATCGAGTTTAAATTTTTACCAGAGTTTCAGAACCATTCTGAACAATTGATGAAAAATTTGAACTAAATCGGGGGAGAACGGGATGCTGAAGAAATGTTGGAATTTTCGCGAAGTGTTGACACTTCAGCGGTTCTGGTATTATGAACTTTGGTGGAGATGCGGCACGTGTAAGGGTTGTCCGAGGTTGCCCAATTATTGTATGTGATACTTTGGTTCCAAACGGAACAATATGGTGGGGGGGGGGTAAGAGCCCCAAATAAAAAAGTCGACAAATAAGGGACACCCTAATGTATAGGTAGTTATATATTTTAAGTAAGAAGGATTTCGAATGGGTCCAATAATCGTGATGTTACAATAAAGGGTAGTCGGTTGAGGGTACTTAGTTTGAATCAGGTATTTAAAAAATGTACTCATTAGGTCATGCTTATGAATGAAACTTATGAAATCTGTAGTTTATTCCAAAATAAACATCACATAAGGAAATATCAATGTTGATATTACTATGCACACAGGAGCTTTTACTTTGTACAGATCTACTTGTAAGCCACGTCTGTTTACAATCGGTACTCTTTTGTTCCACCAACAAGTTTAACTAACTTTATCACCCAACATCGAGAGAGATCCCCTTGCCGTCAATATCATGACAACATTGGGGCCTGACTCCTCCGATCTTGTCTCCTGTTGCATGGAACCGTTATTTACTCCTTTTCTCGTGAGAAACTTGAAATCTGTCGAAGAAATCCCAGGTTTAGAGGTAAATGAGCTTGCATTTGCTTCTTCTCGCCGAACATCAGAGTCACGACACCTCATTTTCCCGTAAGGCTTCTAATTTTAGTAAATCCACGGAGGGTGGCGATATGTCGCTTGGGCAACTCCCATCGATCCTCTTTGTCTTGCTATTCATGGACCAGCTGCAACGTAGATACCCAAAGAGATTGGAGACAATGAAAAATAACATCAAAGTTGTTGGTAGAACAGATTCTAGTTATCAACTTGCACAATACTAATCCATGACTACCGAATCCTAAGAGAAAAGTAATTCTAACAATTTCAGTTGTGTAGTTGTTGAAAAACAATGTCAATGTACCTAGTGCGTAAACATTCAAAGGGAATTACAAAAAATCCAAGACTTTAATTTAACTCACGCGTGAACGAACGACTTTATCAATGCTATAGGCCAACAGTATCCCACTGAAACGGGATATCTTACAAACACCTTACAAATATCACAGAACCTCTCATCACACCTATAGAAGATATGCGTGATGCTTGTCGTTGCATATCTACAACATACGGGTACCTCCAGTATTTTTTTTTAAATCAGGCGATGGAATCCAGAAAACTTAAAGTTTTACAAAAACCATTTTGATCTACATAGGGAAACACCATACGGCCTTTCAAGTCTGAATGATCAGGTCCTATTCACATGATACTTATTATAAGAGAACAATAATAATAATCGTCATTACGATTATTATATTAATTATTATATTATAGAAATATTATGGAATATCAAATTATTATGAAATATCTAAATCTTACATTATTATAAAATAAGTATAGAGTTATTAAATACCTAATGTACTATTGTAATACAATATCTACCTAATTATTATTTTGGTTTATAATCTTCGATGGAATCGCCCAAGAAAAAAAAAATTACCTCCCCTCAAAATTTTAGAACTACTTTTCAAGATACGTAGATTCAGAAAATTGATTTAAAAACTCTGCAAATTCTTGACACAACGGTTTATTATCTTCTTTGTACAGATCACCCTTCTGTCTCAATTACTGAATGATAGATTAATTATTATTATAAATTATCATTAATTATTAATAATTATTATCAAGTAGTGTAAATTATTAATATTTATTGTTGTTTATTAATAATTTTTAAGCTTCATTATTAATAATTATTATTATATATTATTCATTAACTCGATATTTGAAAACCATGTGCTGTTTGAATCAGCTGGGCCAGTTTGAAAATGGACCCGACAGGCTGCCTCACGATTCACTCTCATGTTGTCACTCTCATTCACTCAAAGGTTACGTGAAACACTAAACTTCGCGTCTAAAACTGCCGTTAGGTGGGTCAACATCAAATAAGACCCCCAGCGGCTCAACATAAAACCTTATAAAAACCTTTTTGGTTCATATTTAGATAGAGTTTATTTTATAGAATTTTTAAAACCATCCACAGCTTTGTACGACCAGCCGTTCGTTCAAAGACGGCTCATACTGGCCCAGTTGATTCGAACAGCACATGGTTTCAGACCTCGAGTTAATAAATACCTAATATTTATTAATAATTATTAATTACAATAAGTAAAAATTATTAATAACTAACAATAATTATTAATAATTTTCACTACTTGATAAAATTATTAATAATTCATGATAATTCGTAATAATAATTTATCTATCATTTAGTGATCAAGACAGAAGATTGATCTGCACAAAGAAGATAATAAACCATTGTGTCAGGAATTCGTAGACTGATTTTATTCGACTTTCTGAATCAATGTATCTTGCAACGTATACCAGTTAAGGGGGGTAATTTTCTTTTCCTTTGTGATTCCAAAGGTTCATTATCGAAGATAATAAACCTAAATGGGGATCACTACCTACTTTAAAATCAGCTGTTACAAAAGATTTATTGCAGGGATGAAACTAATTCTGAATTTTAAAGTGTTTGAAGAACTCTTGTCATCAAAGAAGGATACTTAGCAGTGCTATAAAATTTAGTCACCCTGCTTTCACTAGCTCTGGGCAGGGCGAGAGACACTAACTGCCAGCTGTTGATGTCAACAATTGGTTAATAGTCTCTAGGCGATGGAAAAATTATATGCTCCAGTCCTACGGTTTCGGATCCTGATGAAATAATGAGACCAACACCAGAGAGCCCTATCATGGAGATGACGGTGAGTCCAGTTAGCGTCTATAAAACGACATAAGGAGATGATGCATGTTAAGTGAACTATCATTCCGTTCGCCATCCCTCCGAAGAGACTGAAGGTGTTGGAGTGATATATTGGCCCCCTTACAGCAACGACACATCGTAGGAACTAGGTACCGTTACATGACTGCACTTCAATCATTATTTTTCAATTATTATTATTCTAATCGGGCAGGTTATTCAAATCCCGGGGAATATAATGAGTCAGGAAGTTTATTAGTCAGGAATCCTCAACCACCGGACATCACCCAGCGGTCACGCCAAAACCGAAAAATCAAATCTGCAACCTTGATGTTAATCCGAACTTGAACATAGTTCAACTGAATAGCGCATCTTCACCACTTGATGTACTGTGACGTCATTTTGCCCTGACTGAATCCAAGATTATTATGTGAGAGGGATTATAATTTCCACATCTACTAGTATCTTAAGGCACCTCAAGGGGGATTATACGTGGATGGTCATGTGATTATACCTACTAGAGCACAGCTTAGAGAAATGTTATTGTGGACGAATGCAGACCAAGCTGGAGCAAAGGGGCTTGGACAGGGGATAGGTAAGAAAAATAAGAGTATTTGAAAAATCATCTATTTCTACTGAAATATGAGTACACTATTTGACTGGTTTCGGCGATTACTCATCGTCAGTTGGGGAAGCTTCAGCTGAGGAAACGTTTTGGGTTAGCATACCGTATTATGGGACAATTTCCGATAGGATTGGTAGAATATAAACTTCTAAAGGGTTTAGAGTAGGGTATACAACTAAAAATAACCTCAAATCTCTATTAGGTTCAGTTAAGGATAAGATTAATATACAGGATAGAAGTGGGGTATATAAATTAAAATGCTTGTGTGGACTCGAGTATTGTGGGCAAACTGGTAGGAAGTTTAGGGAACGGATTAAGGAACACGAAAAAGATTTTGGGGATAGTAAGGAGGAATCAGCTTTTGCACGTCACTTGAATGAATTAAATCATAGCTTCAGTTTTGATCTTGCAGACAGGCAATTTATCGAATTCCCTCATTTGTGCCAGAAAGGAAGCATGTTGGATGTACTTGAAAAGTTCGAAATTATTAAGAGTGATAGGTTAGGCAAATGTTTGCATGACTTAATTCTTTCAAGTTTTTCTCCTTTGTTGCGTCCATTTTTATAATTTTCTATAACACAATAATAATCCTTCCCAATAATCCTTTCACTACTCCCCGTCACCTCAGGAGCCATTAGCAATATGTTTTCTCCTTTGTACTGATTTGTTCTGTTTTCTTCTTTGTACTGATCACCCTTCTGTCTAGATCACTAGGTCTAAATGTCTAGATCCTAAATGTTAGATTAATTATTATTATCAATTATCACTAATTATTAACAATTTTATAAAGAACCTAGTGAAAGTTATTATAATTTATTGTTAGGTATTAATAATTCGTATTTACTATTAATAATAATTATTATTAATTACGATTGATTAATACGATATAATTCTGGGGTTTTTAATACTACGTCGGTAATAATTTTTCTATAAAAGAAGTACCTACCAACAAACATTCGAAATTACCTTCATTTCCGTAGCACGAAACGCACCTCAGAACAACAAACTCGACATCACTTAAGCCATATGATGTTCCAAAGAGCTTGTTAGTATGAAAATGGACCTGTATTTCAACAGTTTGATTCACGATCGTGTTGTGAGGCACAATCTTTGAGCTGCGGATGGTCTTAAAAAATTCTACGGAACAAACTCTATTTAAATATGATATAAAAAACATACCGTTCCATATGAATTTTTCGAGATATGAGATTTTCAAAATTCGTTTTGAACCCCTTCCCCTTGACCTAGGGTTATGAAAAGTTTCGAGGACCATTGTGGGGTTGGTCGAAACCCATAAAAAAAAAAATTTCGTAATTTTAACTCAACGCTAACTGGGCAAAGTGCTGCGGACGGCGTACGACGTACGGCGGACGGACGGATTTTTTTTTATTCGATTTTCTGAATCTACGTATCTTGAAACGTAAACCAACAAATTTTGAGGGGGGGTTAAAATTTTTTTTTCTTTGGGCGATTCCAATGGTTCATTATCGAAGATAATAAACCAAAATGAAGTACGAGGTACGCGGTGTGGGTGTGGGAGGGGGCGCAGAGACATAAAAGGTCTCGTCGTATGACGCACGACGCACTAGTTGGCCTCCTGCCAGCCGTATTACGTCATACGCTCGTGCGTCATAGGCTCTGACGTACTTGTTGGCCTCCTGCCAGCCGTCTTACGTCATACGCTCGTGCTTCATAGGCTCTGACGAACTATTTGGCCTCCTGCCAGCCGTCTTACGTCATACGCTCGTGCGTCATAGGCTCTGACGTACTTGTTGGCCTCCTGCCAGCCGTCTTACGTCATACGCTCGTGCGTCATAGGCTCTGACGTACTTGTTAGCCTCCTGCCAGCCGTATTACGTCATACGCTCGTGCGTCATAGGCTCTGACGTACTTGTTGGCCTCCTGCCAGCCGTCTTACGTCATACGCTCGTGCGTCATAGGCTCTGACGCACTATTTGGCCTCCTGCCAGCCGTCTTACGTCATACGCTCGTGCGTCATAGGCTCTGACGTACTTGTTGGCCTCCTGCCAGCCGTCTTACGTCATACGCTCGTGCGTCATAGGCTCTGACGTACTAGTTGGCCTCCTGCCAGCCGTCTTACGTCATACGCTCGTGCGTCATAGGCTCTGACGTAATGGCCCGCCGGTCGCTTGTGTTCTGACGTGATCTGAGGGAAAGGGTGAATCAAGGGAACAAATTTTTCCCGTTTCAGTTTATGTGCCAAAGCAAAGACATGAAAATGTCAAAAAAATATGTAAATAGGTACCTAAGCCCAACTGTAATGTCAATTTTCTGACAATGAGTTTTCGACTATAGTTTTCATACCTTTTTACTTAAGTACTTATTGCAATTTGAGTCTGATAATGAGCTGTTTGGAAATAAAAAGTCTGATAACTACTTTATTACATTTTATTAATCTATTTTCAAGTTCCGATTCACAGTTGAATGTATTTTATTTAGATGTCGTAAAATTCGAAAACGATGGAATGACGAAACCTGTCGACTACTGACTCAAGTGATACTGTCGACTTCTAACACATGTAGGTCGACTACTAGTGCAAAACCATGTCGACTACTGAAGAAAATGTCGGTCACTGGTATCGACTACTACCTAGAGCATTGGGATTTTTTACAAAACTTGTTTTTCCCTTTTCAAACCATGTTGAATAATATTTCCCGCTGCCAGGTCTTTTAGGGAAGGATCTTGGGTACACAATGAACAGGTTTGCAATGAGAAAAAAAAACCGAGTGAATATTGACCTATATTTAAAATTTCAAGTATCTAGCTCATCATCAAAATTTAATTTGTTTAAACAAATAGGTATTATTTAAACAATTTTACAGACAAGAAACCGAGTGAATATTGCATTGTTATCCAGTTCTGACCTATTTTTAAAATTTCAAGTCAATAGCAGCTCATCATCAAAATTTAATTTGTATTATTACAAATAGGTATTATTTAAACAATTTTACAGATGAGAAACCGAGTGAATATTGCAATGTGGTCTATCCCCGACTCACGGTTAAAATTTCTAGACTGTAGTTTACCGGGAAGATGTAAAAAGGTAGTTTTATTCTGGGCGTCTGGGGGTTGGGTCACATAACGGCCGTTTTCGACGCGAAAGTTTAGTGTTTTTCCTAAACCTTTGCGCGGTCACTGTGAACGAACGGCTGGTCGCACAAAAATCCAATTGGTCTTAAAAGATTCGTAATTTTTCAGGTCATTCAAAAGTGAACTAAAAATTACACGGTTCAGTCAAATATTTCGAGATATGACATTGTCGAAATTTTTAAAGTTCGTTTTGAACCCCTTCCCCTTGACCTAGGGTTATGAAAAGTTTCGAGGACCATTGTGGGGCTAGTCCAAACCCAGAAACCGAATTTCGTAATTTTAACTCAACGCTAACTGGGCAAAGTGGCGCGGACGGCGGACGGACGGATTTTTTTTTATTCGATTTTCTGAATCTACGTGTCTTGAAACGTAAACCAACAAATTTTGAGGGGGGGTTAAAAAATTTTTTTCTTTGGGCGATTCCAATGGTTCATTATCGAAGATAATAAACCAAAAGTAAAAAATGTTTTATACAAATTAGGTTAATGGAATAAGAAATCAAAACAAAGTTGTGTTAATAGAATAATATTAGAATACGCCCTCTCTCCACTTACTACTCTTGAGATGCATCTCAACAATCCTAATATGCGTTACATAACTAGGCCTTAAACCAATTCGATTATGTCGACGATGATTATTGGGACTAAAGTAACGCATACGAATTTCTTCACATTTACTTCATACAACGCTGCAAATGTTTCCGCGTAGGTCACAATACTGTTTACAATATGTATATATGTAAACTTGGTGCGGGAAAGTGTCACAGAGTTACTTAATTAAAAGAAGTGCCCTTGCACGGTTCACATTTAAACTGGTGGTTCTATAGAGGCACTTTCCTTCTAACGTATCCTCTTTCCACTCATTTCTTTTTCTTTTATTATGTAGGTATCTTCTAAGCTTTGATTGAAGCTCATGTTGGTCGAATTCTCGTTTCTACTCGTCAATTTTATTTGTTTAATTGGGAAAATCGTGGCAATAAGCTGAGAGAGGGAGATGCAAGCTGCTGTCCTGATGGTCCCATAACAAGTTTATGAAATTGTGGCTTACACCTGTGCACAATGTCAACTGAAAGTATTCAATCCGAATCCAGATCGACCCTTACGAATGTCATCAAATTCGGAATGCCATATGGCGAGGCGCTCAGCTCTTGCTCTGATGGGCGTATTCATATGACAATGAGCATTCATCCATCCACGTTTGGCGCTAAATTGGCGTGTGGGGCTAATTATTCTGAAATTGAAAATGGGCCATTAGGGGTTTTAACCGATGAATCCCAACTTTCTCATTTCTCTATGTAAGCACTTTATTTAAATAAGCATCTTGTCGAGCTTACAGTATAAAATATTCAATTTTATTCCACAAGCGCTTGGATTACTCACGGGGCACATCATGCGTAAGCCGTAAAGACGAACAAGTCGTCCTTTCGGAGTTTATCGAGTGGGAAAAAAACCTCACATGTTGAGTCCCCACCTTAGTTTCATGCGACATAGGCTCGATAAATGATGAATAACAGCACAAAGAAAACGTATTTTATTTATCATCCTCAATTGGAAATTATATCGTCCCCAATATACTGCAATAATGACATATCCCGAATAAACATAATATGTTTATTCGGGATATGTCATTATTGCGGTATATTGGGGACGATATAATTTTATATGTTATATGATATTATCATTACTGACTGTAAGCAACAATTACTTCGTGAACCGAAAATCGGCTTCCATGTCCAACAAAAGAAAGTCAGAAAATCGTCGAATGTAGTTACCACGACAAGTAGTAACAGTCTTTTAGCATCAAAACCGACTTTTTGAGTCAACACAAGGTATGACGGCCACGGTTTTCCTCAATACCTTACTAGTGCCAATTATTTTAGTTTAGAATGAAATGTTTTGTTAAAAAAATAAATAGATAAATAAATGAGCAGATAAAAAACTTGTTATCTTAGGTCCCAATCTTTCACTTAACAGGACGCCAGAAGCAAAACAGATGGGAATAGCGAAATTACAGTTTTATTTATAAAAGGAGGTGATTACTGTCAGTTAGGGGCTGTTTACGTTGGCTGAACATCACAGACTGAATTCCTTTATATCCCTGCAATCCCTTCCTTGACTTCATAGCTCTTCTTTCCACCGGACTTTTTTTAGTCTCCTGAACTGGGTTGTCTGTACCTACCTCTACTTCGGTTCAAAAGCGTTTTAGGGCGGTATTTCACTCACCACCTCGATCAACCTTCCAAATATCATTACGTCCGCCCACTACTGACAACACCATCACACTTGCACTATATTTGTTAAGTCACTCAAGAATACGTCATTTATAGCAAGACCTCTAGAATCTGAGCCTCCAGTAAGTACTCAACTTGGTAGTAACGACGGATTCATTCCGGATTCATCCCGAATGTGAACTAAAACTAACATTTTTCGAAAAGCTTACGGCGATGACTCCTCCAGAACAGGAGTTGGGATTAACTTACGTTTACCGTTACATAGACCCTCCCAGGCATCACCGACATCATGAAAACTAATCAGAAAGCTTTACACAACTACAAGTACAAACTCTAGACACTTTTTAGACAACATTGATTCATGAAAGCAAACAAAGCACCTTATTGGATTTTCTTTCAAATTATAAAAAAACTAGTGGTTAGGTTCAGGGCGCTCCACAATATATCGATCGAGTTTTCAGAAATTATTTAGTTGAGCTATCAATATATCAATTGCCTGAAGTTTCTGAATGGGACCCCCCCCCCCACCACACCACCCCATACCATCTCGCGTGGGCACCATCCAAAAGTTTGAATTGAGATACTTTCGAGTAAATTTCTACCAGACTCGTGCACGATTGTTGTTGGGTGGCCATGATAAAGTTGAGGTTTCCAGCTCCAATAATATAAGACATATTAATTATAGGTATGCGCTTTTCGACGATCCTGGATCACTGTGCGCTTCCCCACTCCTGTGCCCTTACACGAGTCGATCACTGCTAGCGTTCTTACCATTACTAAGGGAAAACGAAAGTCATGGTAATTTATTTGTGTAGCGTTGAGAGTATTTAAATTGTAAACTACACTACTATTATATTATTGCCCTTTAAATAGAACATGTTTATTGGTATTTGCACGAATCTTGTCCAAATGCGGTTTTCATTGAAGCATTTCATGTATTTTCTAATTTGTTCAAGCTTCTGCAACTGTTTTGACTATCTCTGTGTCCACTGCAACGGCAGAACTATCTTTCAGTGTCTTGAAACGCATCAAAAACTATTTGAGGAATTTTATGCTACAAGAAAATTTATCTCACATAGCTATACCGGCCATTGAAAAAGATGCTGTTATAAACATCGCATTAGAAGAACGGATGGAAATTCATGTTTTGAAGCAGTGACACTTTGAGAAGGCGTGTGTCATGACACTTTGAGAAGGCGTGTGTCATGAAACGTTGAGAAGGCGTCCCCCCCCTCTAACCTCCAATCGCCGCCACTGCGTATAAATAAGGCTTACATGGTACCTACCATCTATTCCCGCAACAGCTGAAATCAGGAGCGGTTGTCAAATGCTCGAAGCTAAATACTACTGCAAAGAAAGTACCGTCCCAATACAACGGATCTCGAGCCACTATGTGATGCACGAGAATGAAATAGCTGACTCTCCGCTATAGAATAAGTGTCAATATGTTTTTCTTCTCCACTCCTGTTAACTTGTCATGGGAGAAATTGTCAGTTTTGGGTTTCTCAACATTCATACTGTGCTGGATCGTTAAAAATAACGTACGTTGTGGGGGTGGCACCCGTTAGAGTTTTATCAAATAGTATTAGAGACTGCGAGCGATGGCCCGTAAAGACGAAAACATGTTTGTTTATCTTTTGTTCCCTCGATTCCCTGTCACCCCTTGCCTTCACAGCCCTACGCCCAACCTTGGATTAGAATGAAGTTATTCTAATACTCGAACCTTCTTCTTTATATTGCATTTTACTGTCGCACACATTGCTTCTTCCAATGAGTAAAACTGAAATCCCCCAAAACACAACTCCGTTGTAAAAACTGGCCCGCCACAAAACCTCCTCAGCCGCAAGAAGGATTGGTATCCATTTTACCCGCTAGCCACGGATATAGGATACTCGGTGCTTCGCACCTCGCTGTTGAGTGTGCATATAGAAACCTGATCCTCCAACCCCTAACCTCCACCACCAATGTTTTCCTGTTCCCTGCCTTCTTCCCACAACCCCTCTTTCACCATCACTCATCCTCTGTTTCACCGAATATGTTTCCTCTGTTGCACCTGCAGGGAGATTTTCGCATCTTTCAATACTGTTGGAGCATAACTTCACTGTAGTTGTACCACCACTGATTACTCATCACCACCACTACTACCTGTATCATCTAATTCTCAGAATCCTTGTAAAAAGCTCCCGCCAACAGCATTGAATAAGCGACAAGCTCCCTGCAGGTGCAACAGAAACATATTCGGTGAAACCGAGGGTGACTGATGATGAAAGAGGGGTTGTGGGAAGAAGACAGGGAACAGGAAAACATTGGTGGTGGAGGTGAGGGGTAGGAGGATCAGGTTTCTATATGCACAATCAACAACGTGGTGCGAAGCACCGAGCGTCCTATATACGTGGCTGGCGGGCAAAATGGATATCAATCCTTTTGTGGCTGAGGAGGTTTTGTGGCGGGTCAGTTTATACAACGGAGTTGATTTTAGGGGGTTATCACATCTTTTTGCATTGTTACAGTGTTAATTTCATAACATGTTGGTGTTTTGAAAACAAATTTTTGAAAATCATTAAAAAAACAAATTTGATTTTTTTGAAAAATTGTTGAAGTTTTACTTGGGAGTTATGCAAATTTTTCTTGTTGAGATTCATTATAATTGGTGTGGAAGAGACTTGAAGAAAGTTTGCAGAACGTAAAAACCACGATTTTTGACCAAAAATCGCGAATAACTTGAGAACCGTTGGGAAAAGTGACAAAGTGTGTTGAACTCATTCGAAACCCCATTAAATTTTCTATCGATCCTCAAACATGCGCAACTCTACGACCACCGTTCAACTTTGATGTTTTCGGAAATTAGTAGATGTGGAATTTATTCACGTATTTTTGGCTGTGGATTAGCCAAATCGATTCAGATTTAGTTCAAAATCATCGTCCTCACGTGCGCCTGGGGAGTTGGTGTACAAAAAAGGAACTCCCGATACACTCAGGAGGCCGCTTCGGTTTTCTTGGCGGGCGGGACGCTCCCACGTTCCTTGATAAGTAAGTCAGAAACTCATTCGATACCACACGACGAATGTTACACATAAATAAACCGAACGATAATTTGATTCATGATACTAATAAGAAATCCAGATACACAACGGGCTGTCCTATCACACTACAATGTTGAAAGAATACGTTTTGACATTCCCGACATATTGAAAAACAGTTAAAATTCCCTTTGAAGATCATTCATACAATGATGAGACTGATTATTCTTTGGACGAGTATCTACATACATACTTATCTATGGGTTGTATAAGTGAACCCTCCTGTTTCTGGAACATCAACAGAATGAACCAATATTGATATAATTAATAATAATAATCAATATAATTAATAATAATAATAATCAATATAATTAATAATAATAATAATCAATATAATTAATAATAATAATCAATATAATTAGTAATAATCAATATAATTAATATTGATATAATTAATAATCACCTATTTTTCTTTCTGAATAGATATTTGTGACGAAAAAGAAATGGCAGGCAGCTGAGGAAACGGATGGAAAAAATAAAGAACGTCATCGCTCTAAAACAAGACCTAATGGCAGCATCTCTAATGGTGGTTTATAGGAATTTTCGGTCCATTAGTTATCAATAAAATTGACTTACAACAAATAGGTCATCTATCAATAAGGCAATGCAACTACCAGCTACTGTAGTCTTAAGTTATGATTTTATCCTGTGAGTGTAACATACGACAGTATCCTATAGGAAATCCATTCTCTAGCAGTCAAACAAGCATGATGCCCTAATAATTAATCAAATTGTACGTCGTTGTTATTCTCTCAAATGCCAGTAAATTGCGTTTTTTTCTCGACTCAGATCATTCCTGAAAGTTTCATCTAGGATATATTTATTAATTCATTTTTGTTATTATATTCACCCATCTCCCAATGTCAAGGACCAGGACGCACGGGATGTGTCACTGAGGTTACATACTAACACACTTCCCCATCCATTCATCTCATCCGCAGCGATAAGATAGCTGATTCATGTAATATACGTTCACGCATCTTCTATTTCATGAGTGACATTTCAAAGTATCTATTTTTTAAACATCCCAAATTAAATGTACCACTCAGCTTTATTTATGCAGGGCCGATGCTGCCTAACCTCCCATCGCCCTACTGTTGCGGTGAATTCCTCTGATGGGATTGTTACCTACAAGAGCGTGGGACCTTCTTTGCGAAGGCGACTTGAAGTTGTATACGTCTAGCATAGTATAATAATTCATTGAAGGAAAGCTTCAACGCTCCCAATGTGCCATGGTAGCTGAGTTGTTCCACGACCAAAGTCCGAAAGAACGTCATCTCATATAAGGATTTCGAAAATACAAAGAATGTAGGAATTAGGCGTATAACATCATCATCAGGGTATCGTTGTATCTACATCATTCGGTTTGTGGGATGACTCGATGATTCGGGTAACTATATTGGATAAATCAGATTTCCATGCTCTAGCTAGACTCTAATGATAATTAGAGTTCAGCTGGTATGATATAGCTTCTAGTCTACGCGCCAAGAGGCAGATGGTAGATGCGACGGTTTGATAATAAGGAACCTTAATGAAAATGAAAAAAAAAAGGCAATCGGGCAAAAAAACGACGGCTGTCGGGACATGGATTTTCAAGCCGAGCGATAAATTAAGAGGATAATCAGAAAGATCGCCATCCTGTTTCAGGCTTGCGCAACATATTTCCCTACACTGAAAACGAGCGAATTGGATACTTCTTACATGGAAACGAACTATGAGGCGACGAGTCCAGAGAGTGCCTTCCATAATTGATAGCCATGAATAATCAGAATAGATGGAGAGAAAAGTGATGTGGCTCGTGTACAACTAGACCTCTTCATATGGCTCATGAACTCGCGGTCTAGAAAGGTGACGCGACGTAGAGAATCCCAGTGTCGGCTGGGATCTTAATTATCTGTGATGTGCCCACTGAGATGACCCTAGCCTCAGTTTATCAGCTTGAGATAGCGTTTTACAGGGCATCGATCATTAATCAAAACATAAATCGTACTAATGCTTAGCGTCATACGTATGGACCTCAACCGGGAGTATGTATTTCATTCATGATAGTACTTCCAAACTATAAGAATACCAAATGAAACTTCACAAGCAACTAATAAAATAATACATAGATGTGTAATAATAAAAACGCCTCGCCATGGGCCAACGGGTTCGGTGCTTGTGAAGTACTTAGGAAATCCGTTAGGCGAGCGGAGAAAGTGGGAAGAGTGTTTTTTGGGGGATATCACATCTTTTGGTTTATTATCTTCGATAATGAACCATTCGAATCGACCGAAGAAAAACTTTTGATATAAGATAACATTTCAAAATTCGAATTGAACACCTTTCCAATGACTTAGGGTGACGAAAAGTTTCGAGGATCATTGTGAGGTTGTTCCGAACCCGTAAACCAAATCCCCCAAAAACAACTCCGTTGTAAAAACTGGCCCGCCAAAATCCTCAGCCGCAAAAACGAATGATATCCATTTTGCCCGCCAGCCACATAAATAGGATGCTCGGTGCTTCGCACCTCGCTGTTGAGTGTGCATATAGAAACCTGATCCTCCTACCCCTAACCTCCACCGTCAATGTTTTCCTGTTCCCTGCCTCCTTCCCACAACCCCCTCTCACCCTTAGTCACCCTCGGTTTCACCTAATATGTTTCCTCTGTTACACCAGCAGGGAGCTTTACGCTTCTTTCAATGCTGTTGGCGGGAGCTTTTTGCCAGATGAACAAGCTAACATAAGTATTACTGGTGGTCACGAGTAATCAGCGGTGGTACAACTGTAATGAAGTAATGCTTCAATTCAGGCTTGTTCATCTGGCAAAAAGCTCCCGTCAACAGCATTGAAAGAAGCGTAAAGCTCCCTGCTGGTGTAACAGAGGAAACATATTAGGTGAAACCGAGGGTGACTAAGGGTGAGAGGGGGTTGTGGGAAGGAGACAGGGAACAGGAAAACATTGACGGTGGAGGTGAGGGGTAGGAGGATCAGGTTTCTATATGCACACTCAACAGCGAGGTGCGAAGCACCGAGCATCCTATTTATGTGGCTGGCGGGCAAAATGGATATCATTCCTTTTTGCGGCTGAGGATTTTGGCGGGCCAGTTTTTACAACGGAGTTGTTTTTGGGGGATATCACATCTTTTTGCATGGCTAGTTTTCGAGTGGTGCTTATACAATCCAATTCAATTTAACAAAAGTACCTACGAGGTGACTAGTAAATTTTTTTCTAAATGAAGTTTTATCCTAGTCAAAATTTAGTAAAAAATTAGTACGCCTACTAATTTGCCTTTTTGTTTCTTGTTTTTGTGACAAGAATAATTATTTTTTTGAAATTATTGTTTGTTACCTGAAATGTGTTTGGAAAATAATTAGTTTTAAAATTTTTGCGAATTGGTTAAATAGTAGTTTTTGATCAATTAAAACAATTAACAATTATAAACAATTATTAAAATATAATACAATTATTCTTATTATTAAATTTAAAAAAATAGAAAGAATAAGTCTAAGGATAATTTCTAATTATTAGAAATTTGAATGATTTTGAATTAGGAATGTTTTGAAAATTGGTTGCATTTTGTCTTGGGGATTGTGCAAATTTTTGTTGTTGAGAATCATTACAATTATTGTAATTGTAATTATTGGTGTCGAAGAGAAAGTGGAAAGAGAAAGTTTGCAAAAGGTAAAACGCACGTTTTTATACAAACAATCGCGAATAACTCGAGAACCGTTGGGAAAAGTGACAAAGTGCGCTACCCTCATTCGAAAGCCCATAAAATTTCCTATCGATCCTTAATCAGGCGCCACTCTACGACAATTTTTCTGACCACCGTTCAACTTTGATGTTTTCGGAAATTAGCCAAATCAGTAGATGTGGAATTTATTCACGTAATTTTGGCTGTAGATTAGTTGAATCGATTGAGATTTAGTTCAAAATTATTGAGCATATACTAGATAACCTAGTGGACATTTTAAGACCAACCGCACCAATTTCCATCAATTTTGGCGGCAGTTATTGTTGAAAATAGAAAAATCACCATAACTCCTTCATTTTACCCCTTAGGAAGCTCATTTTGATCTCACATTAAACAGTTTCAAAAGCTGAATACAACTAAAAAAGAAAATCTGAAAAAGCTTCAATTTTGAAGGAGTTATGACCATTTGAAATTCCTAAAAATTACTATTTCCCCCCTAATTGGGAGGGAAATGGGGGGAGGGAGAAAAAATGTTCAAAAGGCACTCCCTTGGAGCATAACAAACGTGTGTGCAAAATTTCAGCTCGATCCGATTTGTCTGCTGGGCTGTAGCCCCGTCAATGAACAACAAGAAGAAGAAGAAGAAGAAGAACACGAAAAACGTGAAAAATAGTGGTTTTAAAACTGTTATACCCCCGACACCTGATGTTCCCGAGAGCTGAAATTTGGTTTACGTCCTCACGTGCCCCTGGAGAGTTGGTGTACAAAAAATCAACTCTCGAGACACTCAGGGAGCCGAGCTACGATAGGGTGAAAACCCCAACTTGTTCCGTCGCGTAATCAGTGTCTCAGTCGCTTCGGTTTTATGGGCTTCGGTTTTCTTGGCGGGCGGGACGCTCCCGCGTCCCTAGATTTTGTAATTTTAGCACAAAGCTAACTGGACAAAGCGCCGCGGACGGCGTATGCTGAATTTCATAACTCTTAGTTTGTTTTAAATGGGCAAAGGACAAATTTTTCGTTAATTATATTTTCAGTTTCTACACATCATGAAACAAAACCCACCAATTTTGAAGGTGGGGGGAGATAAATTGTCTCCAGGACAAAATTTTTAATATGTAATATGTACTTGTATACACCTATGGACTTAGAATTTCATTAATAAGTTATTTACCAGTCTATTGCAGATTTTCGTCTCTGATCGTGGCCCCTCACAGTGTGCCGTTCGTTTCCGGACAGCCCTGTAAATAAGTGATTAATAAACTGTTATTTATTACAATACATGGTATTTTCAGCATTTACTTGCCAAATTTCACGTACCAAATCAGTTTGTGTATAACATTCACGCATAATGAATAAGGAAAACAATTAAATACGCCATCATCGATAATGAATGATGTATGAATGAGGGCTTACTTCCGTTTTTTGTTCAGACAGTCACGGTTCCTTGTTGATACACCTGTTCCACATGATCGGGTGCAGGGTGACCAAGCTGACCAATCATCCCACATCTGCAAAACCAAACGCTTGGCTAAATTACATTATAACAAATAATCACTTTAATAAAACATTAAGATGTCTTGTGAACTGATTGCAGATGGATGTGGTCAATCTGACGTATGTCGTTGAGTCATCCTTGAAAAGTCATTGCATCCGTAAATTAGGGATTCGCGCGAGAAAAGTCATAACTTAGTCATATCCGTACCATCTGGCAGATTTGCGAAAACTTATAGCCAAAAGCCGCCGGGACTGTGAGCTGTTAATGCTCTTATGAATCATTTGGAGTCAACTAGGAGCGTTGAGTGTGAAGCAGGGACGTTCATGAGCAAACAATGCCGACTGTCCTCCCGACCATATCGGAGAGTGTTGTTGCATATGATGACGAGTTTTGATCCCTGACAGAAGCACGTACTAAATGATGTCAACTGTGCGATTGTAATAAAATATACTATTTTGGGAAGTTTGGGAATCAACTTGAATGGGTTACAAGACGAAAACAAAACGAAGAGGACGATTCAGAAGGACTCGTGATAATTCCTCTAGTATCGCCAGTTAAGTCGTGTTGGTCGTGGAAGTAGGGCCTACATGGGCCCGCGACAAGAAAAAAGGTAGGTGGTGTGGCCCGAGTCAAAAGACAAGACCAACTCGCATGGTGCAAGTGAACACATGAAAAGAACAATGTGACTAATGAGATTGGGGGAACTATTGTAGAGTATATAATTCAAAATCGCTACTTTTTCCATACTATGCAACCAACAGGTAAGGTTAGAGTTATTCAATTGAGGTTATCCGGTTTGAGTTATCCAGTAATTCGATTGAACCATATCCCCGTTGTTGAAGTTCACTCTCGCGGTTCTCAAAACTCCGGGCCTAAGGAACAACAAAGATTTAAACAACGAATGGTCTTGTTCTGAGATACTTATCTCGTCTTCTACGGGAAGGAAGCATTAACAACCTTAATAATGTTTGATCAATTATAAATGTTTTTATTCATAATTTACGTATATGGACCATCACTGAGCTAGTAAAATATAATATATTTTCCCGTCTTCTACGGGAAGGAGGCATAAACAACCTTAGTATTATATCAATGCAAATTAATTCTGAATAATATTTGATAAATTATAAATGTTTTTATTCATAATTTACGTATATGGACCATCACTGAGCTAGTCAAATATAACATATTATGTACCCAGTTGATCAACAGTGAACAGCATTTAGAAGACGGAAATGATAAGCCTTCCCTCTATGTATGGTTTGTTGTGTGCCCTTTCGTGATGCATGCATACAGCTTTCCATCGAAAAACAAGAAAACAATACATTATTCCACGAGTGATGAATCGAAAAGCATCAGACGCAGTTAGGCTATTAAGTTTCTGAAAGGATAACTTGTTGGCATTGTAACCAGAGCCTCTGAGTACTCCCAATACACAGGGGTCCCGCTTGGTGAACTACCCTCATATTCACATATAGTAGGCCACTTTTTATTTCTATAGGAAGAAAAGCGTTATAGAAAGGAGACACGGATCCTGATTCAAAGAAACTGGAACATAATAGCCTAGAGTGTCGACGTTGTTGAGAGTGCCTCCGTAGTGCAGTACCTTGGTTGGTGCCAAAATGATTATTGGCACTAATAATATTGATTGTTTTCAAAATGCATATTTATGTAACTCCTCCAAACTCAGCGGACCTCAGTGTTATTCGAGAAAGCGCTATTTGCTTGGAAGTAATTTTATCGAAATTTTGGGGTCTGGTGATTAGACACGGGATTTAGCAAACAGGTCTCCCAGAGTTTGCTTCCTCCAAATGGATGTCAACCACCTGGTGACAGAAATATACGTGTGCACTTCGTGTGACCACATAAGGATTTTGGTTTGTATGTTCGAAAATTATGCTAAACAGACGCACTTTGCTGTATACAACATCAAGCCTCATGGATCGTCATGGTTTTCGATGGTAAAGTGCATGATAAAAGTGAAAAATTAAATTATTGAAATAAAAATATACCTATTAAGTATTCAAATTGAAAATTCTTGAAGGATAAACTAGAAAGAAATCTAGTTTTTAAAATTAAACCCTTTCGGTGTGATTTGGGGTAGACACGAAGTACTTTTATGGCCAGTGGGAAACTGAACTACCGTTTATTTGAAAAGAATTGACTAGCCTCGGGGCTCAATGAATGTAATGATGGATCCTTGGGTATCATCAATTAGCCGGTGTTGGTGAAGATGACCGTTGAGTTGGAGTTCTCATGCTGATCGAGGAGGTAATTGGGTTGTACTGTCTTTATAAGGGTCATGAGACCGTATGGAGCTTATTGTGGAGCTCTTCCGAAGAAATATGCAGCCTGAAGATGACGCACTAGGCCTCTGCAATTTTCGCACAACAGTTACTTTTTCCATGTTCTTGTTTTTCAACACACTCACTGCATATCCTTTCATCTTCGCATCCCGGAACATTGGTCACCGGTTTGATGCTCTGAATTCCAAAATAATTACTGCTCGGTACACTCGCAGGTTGATTTTGGTATATTCAAGGGCCAGATTATCAAACTTTACCTACATATTCCTTTATACCGGTCTCAAATACATGTAATGACAGTTCGCTGCTTGATTTGTACAACTGGCATTTGTACGAACCGTCCTGAGGACAGAAAGGTAATTAGGGAACCACCAGTAACGTGCGTCTAGTGTGAGTAACTACTAATATTAATATGATTAATGAAAAGAGGAATTTTCAAATCGTTAAGGAGTTGGTGGGAAGGAACCACCATCTCTGTTGTACCAATGATCTTAATGAAAAGGCATGTCGTTGCGACTTGAAAGCAATTGCGTCTAAACTGCATGAGGGTATCAGGCATATGTCACAAGCTGGACTCACAAATTACTGTCAATCTCCGAAAATTAACCATGTCCACCTCATAGCTATAAGTCTATGTTAATAATGACATTAATTATCTAGGGTCAACGAAAACCCGTGGCCTTTAGATGTCGGTGGATATTAAGTCTGTGAGGCCAATTATACAATCTAAAAATATTCATACTATGTTTATGGTCGTTTCGATGATTTTTTTTCTTAGAGAAAAAGAGAGGGTGTGGTTTTCAGATGTACAGGAGTACACGAAACACCTAAAGTTCATTCCGGAGGTCCAGAAACATATTGATTGTCATTGAGGGCACGGTAGATTTGATACGGAATCGAGAATTGTTCAAATCATCTTTAGAATAAATTGGTAACCATCTCGGTGGAATATGCTGTATTTTAGGAAGGATAAGGGTACCAAATGAGGTAGATACTTCTTTGGCCCAATTGAAACAGTCTGTGACGTTTTTGCGCCTTCAACCGAGTTAAGTCGGGGAATATTCACCTGTAAATTGAATCTGTGTGCCTTCGTGATCAGTGCCATTTCAGGGGGAGTGGTCAGTAATCAAGGGAAAGTCGAAATGAATATCAAGCCATTCCAGCAAGTGATGCTCACACCCTGTTTTAGCGAATTTTCGAAGAAAATGTAGCTATTGTTCTTGGTCCAAAATACAAAGTGGGGAATAAACTGGCAGTTAACCTATTTATCCCGTTCAATAACATACTTTGGCATTGTTTTGCTATAGAGCCTTACTTTACGCTTTTTGCGGAGGTAAGCCCCCGGGTTAAAGGCAGTCGGATGCCATCTTAAGCAGAGGCGCGTGGTCACCGGTGTTCCTTAACAAAATATGTATAAATACCAGCATTCAGATCCCGCTGCATTTCATTAACCCTGGACTATTTTTACGCTGCGGGAGAAAAGAGGGATGCCTAGAGGAATTCGGAGTTAGTAGGCAAGTTCATTAGGAACATGTGTGTGTTTAATAACCGTACAGTCTTCTGGTTCGGATTTCTGTTTCCGCGCGGATTTGTCTCAACCTCATCTGTCGACCATCCACATCGAAATTTTACAATGCGATGATATTAAAGTCTTCTTTAATGTGAATTACTGATCAAAGTACTCATCTTATTTCCTTGTCGTATCACGAACGAATAAATGTAGAAAATCACACCCCCCTATACCTACCTACGACCAGAATAGAACTAATGGAAAATAAAATCAACAGTCATGCATGCTATAAGAGCGAATTTTCGAATAAATAACCGGTTATATGTAAAATGTCTCCATTTTACTGTTTTTCTAACAAACTGTGTCTCCTTTTTTTGCCGAGTAACACCGCAGAATTTTCAACGCTGAATACGATGGTCAGAATGGCGATGCCTCATGCCGTTATCAGATTAGAGCAGATGCACCAGGAGGAACATCTGAAGTAACATCCACGTTTCTTTATCGTCAAAGTGCTCCAGTTTGAAAACCGAATAAGATATCGCAATTCTCCAGACTTTCTCATTTTGGGGATTATGGGTAATCCCCCCCCCCCCCTGAAACACCCCAAACCTATATATATACCTATATAATTTTTGGTGTCTTTTGGCTGTGGATTTAGGATTCAGGATGGTTAGTATACACATTTAAAAATGTTGGGCCGAGAACAATAGGTTCCTTTTCTTCGAAAATTTGCTAAAATAAAAATGCAATCATCAACGGGTCATCCATTACCCGTACAGTTAATCTTTGGGTTCAACAAGTACAACGCCTGCTGATTATGTAAAAACTGTGGCAGTTCAGAGTGAAGTGACAGGCTTTTCCATGGCTGGACCTAGGAGCGCGGTAGTAGGAAGAGGAGGAGATATCTCCCAACCTACTCGTTGCTATTGTAGCCAACGCAACGCGACCTTTGCTGAACAAAGGAGGAGGAGGGACTGCTAGACACCCGAATCGCAATAACATCAAATGTCAAGACATATTATGTTACCAGAAACGATTCGTATTGGCAATTTTGCAGAGGACTGAAACGTTCATTACCATTAATTGCAATTTTGAGTTGCACGCCAATTGCAATTAATGAACTTTTCAGTTCTCTTTCAATCTTTCATGTCAACTTGATTATCATGAATTATTCATATGCCAAATAATATAATTACAAACAACATAGTAAATATGAATTAAAAATAATTAAGGCAAAAATTGTATGTTTCCTTCGATTAGCTAAGCCATTTTTGCCAGCTCACATCAAAGGCTTTTACATTGATGAGGGAATAGTCATGCCGCTCACGTGTGTCAACTAATTAGAAATATACTTATAGGTATTATATATGAAATATGTGCACTTGTTCAATAGTTGAATGTTTTTTCCTGAATCCGAATTGGTGAGAACGGTATGTACCTATAACACGCTGCACTGTTTTCCATATAATTAGGGATGTGCATTCATGGGAGTAGGTCAAAAGGAGTCAGTTCATGTTTTTAGCCCATTTATTCGGTTTATATGTAAATCCTCGTGGCTAGAACAATGAAGAGGCACGATTAGGAGCTATAATTATCTTACAATAATTACTTACGGAAAAACTTGAAATAGGCAATAGAAATGAGTATCACAAAGAGAAAGAAGGCCTATGAAATATTGCAAGGGAAACAATGCGGGTTGCCTACTTTCAGGGGTTCTTCATCGGAAACATGTTATACAGTATATTTGGGAGCGATAGTATAATAATTATACTTATATAATTATTCATAATTAATTACACTATAGTATAAATAATTATTATCTGGTAACAAAGTGGTGGTTTCGAAGGCGGAAATAGACAAGACGAAATTTTAAAAACAAATGAAAAACAAAGTGCATTTGAAAAGAAAAATCCAGGGATCCAAATTAAATAAGTCTGCCAAACAGGACATTTTTCCCCCAAAAGTGTTTTACCGGCCAAACTACTGTTCTTACGAAAAGGTCATAAGAGAATAATTTGAAGACAATTCATCACGCTTTAATTTAGGACCAGAATGTTGCTTCTAGACCGAATGGTTTTCTCAAAAACTAACAAAACTAACGGTCGGTCTCTTTTGGCTACAGCTTCAAAACTACTATGGACTATCAAAAATTTATTTTTTTTCTTATAAAAGCTAGTTGATTTTACATTCAGACCCCCTGTACATTTTATATTATATAATAAAATGTTTCTCAAGTCCCCTAAAAACTCTGCAAATTCTTGACACAACGGTTTATTATCTTCCTTGTGTAGATCACCCTTCTGTCTATACCAGACTGTATTGCAAATCGGCATCATACCATATTCTCACCGTACTCATACCATACCATACGAATTTCTTTCCTATCATACCATACTGTATTATACCAAATCATACATACAATAATATACCATACCATACTCATACCATGTCATACAAACCGAGTGAATATTGAAATGTCATCCATTTCTGACCTATATTTAAAATTTCAAGTATCTAGCTCATCATCAAAATTTAATTTGTTTAAACAAATAGGTATTATTTAAACAATGTTACAGACAAGAAACCGAGTGAATATTGCATTGTGATCCAGTTCTGACCTATTTTTAAAATTTCAAGTCAATAGCTGTAGTTTACCGGGAAGATGTAAAAAGGTAGTTTTATTCTGGGCGTCTGGGGGTTGGGTCACATAACGGCCGTTTTCGACGCGAAAGTTTAGTGTTTTTCCTAAAACTTTGCGCGGTCACTGTGAACGAACGGCTGGTCGCACAAAAATCCACTTGGTCTTAAAAGATTCGTAATTTTTCAGGTCATTCAAAGGTGAACTAAAATTTACACGGTTCAGTTAAATATTTGGAGATAAGACATCGTCGAAATTTCAAAGTTCGTTTTGAACCCCTTCCCCTTGACCTAGGGTTATGAAAAGTTTCGAGGATCATTGTGGGGCTGGTCCAAACCCAGAAACCAAATTTTGTAATTTTAGCTCAACGCTAACTGGGCAAAGTGCCACGGACGGCGTACGGGTGACGGACGGATTTTTTTTATTCGATTTTCTGAATCTACGTATCTTGAAACGTAAACCAACAAAATTTGAGGGGGGGTTAAAAAATTTTTTTGTTTGGGCGATTCCAATGGTTCATTATCGAAGATAATAAACCAAAACCCATGCCAGCACGCTAAAATACCCGTACTGTTGTGAAATCCAATTTTTTTGGCCAACTGTTCGCTATAACTCCGAAAATATCTGTCCGATTCACAATTTTTTTTTCTGCTTAAAGCTGGTTGAATTTACTATCAGACCTCATATTATGAGTACGCGTGTTTTAGCGTGCTGGCATGGGTATTTTAAGGGACTTGATTTACATTTCATACATGGGCTCTGCAAGTCAAATTAAGGGCATGCAGGACCTAGGTCGGGAAGTTGTTGAAGGATATCTCGGGCTGTGATTGGATGTCTTGGTGCTTCTATAGTGGCGGAAAACTCCACCGCATTTCGAAACTGCAAGTCAATCACATCCTAAGATATCCTTCGAAAACCTTCCAACCTAGGCCCTGTAGGCCCTTAACTACTTTTGAGACGAAATAAAGAAATTTTGTATCGAACGAATAGTTCTGGAGCTATATCCAAAAGAGTCCGACAAACGTGTTAGCCAATGTTTGAACGCGTGTTTTGGAAATATGCACTTTTGGGGAAAAGTTGGCTGCTTTGCAGAGCTCTACTTTGGGTTTCACCAGGTATACGAACTTTTACTACCACTGAAATTTTAGAGAATTTCAATACCTACTTTAAAAATGGAACGAATGACTCTTTTTGCCAAGAAGCTGCGTAACTCTTTTGCCCAGCAACTAAAACTAGTGCAATCATTTCGCAGGACATCTCCAGTTTTTTCAGGATATCTTTGCTATCCCACCTTGGCGCGAGTGGGACTTTTTCTCTCATGGTCCTGAAGGGTGTCCCGTTTAGTAATTCTGTAGAAAGATGGCAAAGTGTGATATGTCACACTTGCTAGATCTTTCAGGAAAGCCATTTCAAAGTTCTGCCAGCTCTCAAAAATCGAAAAATGCTTCAATATTATACTTTCTTCGCAGTTTACGTTTAGTAACTAGCTGCGGTTGACATACATGGTGTCTTGTGTAACTATGTAACAAACTCAGGGAATCGATTCTGCAGTTAATTTGAAACAAAAAATGCCTCGTAGTTTTTCTCTTACTCGACTAAAAATCCGACTTTTTTCATTTTTAAGATTTTTTTTCGTCTTCTCGACCTCGTCTCTATAAAACGGACGTAACACTGAATCGAATGGTGACATACCCAGACCTCCCTACCAACGAATTAAATGAGTTTTCAGTGTCAATAAATGAGTGTAGAAAGTGTCAAAGCAACGGCATTACTAAGGAAATTTCTTTTTATTTTTAAGGGAGGGCCTTCATAAAATAAAATTACGTGAACTGCTCAAAATGTCCTCCGTTCTGATTCGCCAGTGCCACCGTGACCTTCATCGTGAGGTCGACTCCATTCGCAGAGGAGCGACCCTCTGCATCCACGAGAATGGAGGACATAAGCCCCCCCCCCCCTAATCCGCGCCTGTGAAAAAGATGGAATGGTAATGCCTGGTCTATTGCTTTGGGAACTACATGAGTGACTGGAAAAGCCACGGCGACTTCACCTTTGAACAATTGCCCTGTTATGACACACGCAACCATCTGACTGTCGAGCTCCGTTGTTCATCTACTGATTAAGGATAGAAGGAACTCTTAGCCTCTCTAACTTTATGTGACGTCTCGAACCTTTCAACTGGCTATCAAAGGGGATACCATAGGATAAGATTTGATTTTACGAAATAAGTGGAGTGGGTCGAGTTCTCGTCGACTCGTACCTATCGGATCGAAGACGAAGTACGACAGAAGTGTGAGCTGGTCTGAGACTTTGGGATTCTTCAAAGATTTGAGAAATAAAAGTAGCTCGTGATATTTGTTTGTAATACCACCATGTGCTTATTTTGATTGTTATTATTTGATGGGTTCATTTTAAATTTTTTAATAATGCGGGGAGAACATGTGACAGCATTTCGATGAGCGGCGATATGATAGTTAATAGTTTGTTTATTTTTTGACACAGAGACCACGGAAAGGAATGGTATTTCTCACCCAGATCTACAATGCGATACTTGGAACGACGCATATTCCTCACAAATGGAAACATGCCTGCATCGTGATGATCCATATACCAAATAAAATGAAACATGATCCCAGTAGTTATCGGCCCATCAGTCTTCTCCCGATACTAGCTAAAATTTTAGAAAGATTACTGCAACCGTTGCTCTTAACACATCTCTCACATCTTATCCCACAAGTACAGTTTGGGTTTCGGCCGAATCACTCTTGCCCGCAACAGCTACAACGTGTGATTGATGTGTGGCGATCATCACTCTGCCACCGATAATCCGTTAAGCTCTTTTTTCAAACCCTACATTCTGCCACCGATTTCGAAGGGAAAAGTTCTACATTCAGCCACCTACGAATAACGGGGAAATGTAACCGTTCTCTGTAACTGTTCTCCGAGGGGAACAGCTATACATTCTTTCACCAAGGAATAACGGGGAAATATAACCGCTCTCAAGCTGCTATTACCATTAATTTATTTGGGCAACCAGTTACAACAGGAACATAAAGGTGTCTAACAACAACAATGTAACACCACAAATACAAAACATACAAAAATCCTACCACTTAGAATAATACGTATTATCGAAGAAAAGGGGAAAAAAAGAAGAACGAAAACCACGTCCACCTGATCTTTATGACCAACTAATCTATATGGTACTAATCAGTTGATGGGGGGGAGGATGTTTTTATTCCGCAACCACGGGAACCAAAGGGAAAAAAAAGAAGAACGAAAACCACGTCCACTTAATCTATATGTTCAACTACTTAATCCATATGGTACTAATCAGTTGATGAGGGGAATAATCAAGTCCTTCTATAAACCAAAGGTGGCACTTACAACTTCAAGCTCTCTTTCTTGTTGACTTGGGCGATCATGGCAATGTTCAGTTTTCGATAACCTGATGACTGCAGACGTAGAACAATTGGTAGTCAGAGCACTATCGCAGCTCCTGACACCGTTGCGGGTAAACGAACACCTCCACAAAATGTTCCCATTTTTATAGGTTCTATGCTTCGTGTAGCGAAAACACTCGAAGTACAGTATTTGCGAACCTACGCGTGAGGTCACAACTCTCAATTGTTCCGCCATGTCGAGCTGCCAGTTACTGAGCAAAGTGAGTCGCTGTCACTGGTTCCAGGGAGGTGGCAGAATGTCACGTTCACACAGGTGGCAGAATGTAGAAGTCACTAATCACCTCGTCACAATAGATCGGTGGCAGAGTGTCTTGCGCCCATTGATGTGATATAGGATACCTTTGAACAAAAAAAGGTATGCATCGGAGCCTACCTAGATGTCGAAAAAGCCTTTGATAAAGTCTACCACGAGGGATTACTATATAAAGTAAAACAGCACCTACCAGACACCTACTTTCGACTCATACAATCATATTTGACCGGGAGAACCTTTTCTGTGAAGTAAAAAACCTACGTCTCGGACTCCAAACTTCCCGTTCCTAAACAGTCAACATCAGCTAGTTACGCTGATGATGTGGCGATTCTAAAAACCTGTACTGTTGTTAAATCCACGTGTTTTTTGGCCAACTGTTCGCTATAACTCCGAAAATATCTGTCCGATTCAAAATTTCTTTTTTTTTTCAGCGTAAAGCTGGTTGAATTTACTGCTGAGATCATAATAATATTATTATGATTAGGGGTGTTTTAGCGTGCTGGCATGGGTATCTTAAGGTACTTGATTACCATTTCATATATGGGGTCTGCAAATCAAATTAACTAGCTTTGAGACGAAATAAAGAACTTTTGGATCCAACGAATAGTTTTGGAGCTATGCCCAAAAGATTCAGACAGAACCCCAGAATTTAACGCTTTTTAAGAAATTAAAACCTAAGCCTGTGATATAAAATCTCTTTATGACCCCGTGCACATTTCAAGTCAGTTGGGTCCAGAATAGGTACCGGTTTCCCGCTTTTGGGAAAACCATTCGTTCTAGAAGCACCATTCTGATCTATTATTCTGTATTAAATTGTCTTCAAATTATTTTGTACGACCAGTAGTTTGGCCGGCACGAGACTAGAAACATGACCGTAACATAAAATTCGAACTTTTGGGAAAAAATGACATGTTTTGCAGAGCTCCATCATGGGGTTTACCTGGGCTACAGAGTTTTACTACTACACTACTAGGTACTGAAATTGTACTACCACTGAATACTTAGATTTGAGCGTACTGGCATGAGTATTTTACGGGACTTAATCAACTTTTCATATAAGAGGTCTGATATTAAATTCAACCAGCTTTAAGATGAAAAAAAGAAATTTTGAATCGGAGTTGTAACTATAAATAGCGAGCAGTGGGCCAAAAACACGTGGATTTCACCACAGTACGGTGTTTTTGTAGCGAGCTGGCATGGGTAGGTATTTTAAGGGGGTTTGGTATCAGAGAGATATTTTGGATCGGACGAATAGTCTTGGAGCTGTAGCCAAAAGAGACCGACATTTAGTTTTGTTAATGTTTGAAAAAACCATTCGCTGTAGAAGCACCATTTTTGTATTGAATTGAAGCGTAATATATTATCTTCAAATTATTCTCTCATGGCTTTTATGTAGGAACAGTAGTTTGGCCATTACGATACTAGAAAAATGACCGTAACATTAAATTTGCACTTTTGGGAAAAAATTGACTGTTTTGCAGAGCTCTGTCTTGGGTTTCATCAGGTATACGGAGTTTTACTACCACTGAAATTGTAGGGAATTTCAATACTTTGAAAATGGAACAATTGACTTTTTTCGCCAAGCGGCTGCGTAACGACTTTTTTGGCCAACAACTAAACAATCATTTCGCAGGAACTATCCAGTTAGTCCAGGATGTCTTTGCTATCCCACTTTTTCTTGCCTAACATTCCTTCTACCTCGGTTACTGTTTTATTTTTATTTACCCTCCGTCCTTTCTTTTCCTCCTCATTCCCCTTTCCTTCCGCTATATTTTACCGCTATAAGTCGAGGTGAGAGCTTCTCAATGTAAAATGGTATCAGTAGTACAATATTGCAGGGCGCAAGACACTCTGCCACCGATCTATTGTGACGAGGTGATTAGTGACTTCTACATTCTGCCACCTGTGTGAACGTGACATTCTGCCACCTCCCTGGAACCAGTGACAGCGACTCACTTTGCTCAGTAACTGGCAGCTCGACATGGCGGAACAATTGAGAGTTGTGACCTCATGCGTAGGTTCGCAAATACTGTACTTCGAGTGTTTTCGCTACACGAAGCATAGAACCTATAAAAATGGGAACATTTTGTGGAGGTGTTCGTTTACCCGCAACGGTGTCAAGAGCTGCGATAGTGCTCTGACTACCAATTGTTCTACGTCTGCAGTCATCAGGGTATCGAAAACTGAACATTGCCATGATCGCCCAAGTCAACAAGAAAGAGAGCTTGAAGACGTAAGTGCCACCTTTGGTTTATAGAAGGACTTGATTATTCCCCCCATCAACTGATTAGTACCATATGGATTACTTGAACATATAGATTAAGTGGACGTGGTTGCGGAATAAAAACATCCCCAATCAACTGATTAGTACCATATAGATTAGTAGGACATGTAGATCAAGTGGACGTGGTTGCGGAATAAAAACATCCCCCCCCCCCCATCAACTGATTAGTACCATATATATTAGTTGGACTTGTAGATCAAGTGGACGTGGTTGCGGAATAAAAACATCCCCCCAATCAACTGATTAGTACCATATAGATTAGTTGGACATGTAGAACAAGTGGACGTGGTTGCGGAATAAAAACTTCCCCCCAATCAACTGATTAGTACCTACCTACCATATAGATTAGTTGGTCATAAAGATCAAGTGGACGTGGTTGCGGAATAAAAACATCCCCCCCCCCATCAACTGATTAGTACCATATATATTAGTTGGACTTGTAGATCAAGTGGACGTGGTTGCGGAATAAAAACATCCCCCCCCCCATCAACTGATTAGTACCATATATATTAGTTGGACTTGTAGATTAAGTGGACGTGGTTGCGGAATAAAAACATCCCCCCCCCCCATCAACTGATTAGTACCATATAGATTAGTTGGACATGTAGATCAAGTGGACGTGGTTGCGGAATAAAAACATCCCCCAATCAACTGATTAGTACCATATATATTAGTTGGACATATAGAACAAGTGGACGTGGTTGCGGAATAAAAACATCCCCCCAATCAACTGATTAGTACCATATAGATTAATAACTGATTATTATTCGTTATAACATTTGCGAATATGAAATGAACGAATTGAGTTTCCACTTTCTGAACGTCATGTGTTTGTATCGTAGATACAAAGAAATGTAAAGAGGAAGGCCTTGAATGATATCCTTATATCCTTATGATATCGTTATTCCTTGGTGAAAGAATGTATAGCTGTTCTCCTCGGAGAACAGTTACAGAGAACGGTTACATTTCCCCGTTATTCGTAGGTGGCAGAATGTAGAACTTTTCCCCTCGAAATCGGTGGCAGAATGTAGAGTTTGAAAAAAGAGCTTAACGGATTATCGGTGGCAGAGTGATGATCGCCAAATATTGCAGTACCAGTTTGAGAAGAAAAGAATGAACATGTAAAGTTGTAAAGCCGCACAATGTGGAATAGGTTTCTCTTATTGTAAGAAATTATTGTGAACTTACGTGCCGTTGTCTTCTTGTTACACCTTTCGTTGAACATGAGGGAGATGGAAAGATTCCCAGGAGCAACACCCTGAAACAATATTAAAACATATGCTGTATAGTTACTTTTCGGACAAGTAAAATGACACCCTCTGAATTCTCTGTACGGCTTTTGGAGCCTAGTAGCACCTGGGAATGAAAATGAAGTACTTTGTATCGTTCTTCGCGGATTTTAAATTGCTGATTCGGTTTTAGAACTGTCAAACATCACGTACACGTAGGTTCCAAATTGTAATCCTACAGGTTCCGTTAATGATTCAAGTATAAATACGGTTTTGTATTGGTTTAATTTTTGATCGCGAAGTCGATCTTTAAACTTCATGAAAAAAGTTTTGGATTTAATACGTTGAATTGGGACCACTATCTGATGCCGCCAGATTAACTAAAAAACTGCTCATAATATGAAAAAATATCTTACAATTAACCAACAAAAAAGTTGTAATTTTATATAATTAACAATCATTTAAATAACAAACACATAAAGACGGCAGTTAATTGTTGTAAGTATGTTGGTAATTTATGTTTTAAACCGGCAAAATATGTTCTTAAAAAGGGTTTCAAATTGTAATGAGTTTGAGTGAGTACGTTTGAGCGAGATCCCCTCAGTAATTCATACTGCATCACTGGAACATTTTTGTTGTAACTACGTATCACAGACAGAGCCAACAGAAATATCAGGCAGACGATCAAAATGGATGAAAACATGTGCCCACTAACTACC